>JANAVB010026999.1:2715587-3103087 GCA_029216955.1 Iris pallida | reverse complement strand
GCGAACGTCGTCCTCAAATTGCATTGCATATAGGTGGCTAGACACGATTAGTATTAGTTGTCTCTGTATTTCCTGTTCGTTCATGTTATTTACTGTATTTCATTTTAGCATGTTTATATGTGTCTTGTTACGTCCCTCTGATGACCTGGTGATCTCTCCAGGTGTGGGTGTCACTACAAAAAAAATCTAAATAGCGACTGAAATTTCAGTCGCTAAAATAGACATTTCCATCGGTAAAACGGTTTAGCGACTAACCGGCGACTACAACTTTTCGTTGCTAAAATCAACGTTGTTGTTCAATTTTAGTTGCCAGTTTGTCGCTACAGCGACTAACTTTTGACTGAAATAGCGACTAACTATCGACTAAAGAGTTAGTCACTGACAGAGCGATGAATTTGCGACTATATTGCGATGAACTTACAATTATAATGGTTAAAGTTGATATTTAGCGACTGACATGTTTAGTCGTTAGGTAGTCGCTTCGTTGTCGCTGGTTAGTCGCTTCTAATAATTTTTCATTCTTTTTAGTCGCCGGTTAATCGCTATTCCATCGTTGAATCATTTATTTTTTCCATATTTATAGGAATCATGCTATGCACATCTTGTAAGAGTAATATAAACAAGTCCACAACACAAATAAATACAATACAAACAACTTTTTGTAGGGCCTAAAAATCAAGTTGCTCCCCAGAAATCAAGCTGCGCCACTGTTATGAAGCTCAGAGATCAAACTGCGCTACTGATCAGGTTGCGCCATATATCATACTGCACTCAGTCATATTGCGCCAAAGCCTACGTGGCGTCTGACATTAATTGCCATCATTACCTGACATCACTGACAGTTGACAGCACAGTAAACAAAGAAAATCTCTTCGAATCCCTCAAAATGTGCCGCTCGAGGAGATTTAATTGACAGCTGTCCTGCACATCTTGTGAGTTGCGCCTAGGCACAATCTAAATAAATTCCTTAGTTGCACCTAGGCACAATCTGGATAAATTATTCTTATATATTCAAAAGCTGCCATGTGTCTAGGCGCAGCCCAATCAGGCGTAGTTTGACTTGACTGAAGCTCACGCAACCTGATGAAGTTGAGACAACTTACATTCTAAAGCAGGATGACGTGGCACACATGCCACTAATCTCTCAAAACGTGTCCACTATTCTGTACACGACCATGCGCATCTCAATCATATGATGCCACGCGTCTAATTACAATTAGTACACGATTGTTAACTGAATGGAAGTTGGCTCAACATATGGTTGGCGCAACCCAAAGTGGCGCAATCCAGCCTCGCGCACATCAGAATAACTGCTAAAATAGTTATTTCTAGAACTCTATAAATAGAGTTTCCAATCATTTTTAAAGCATCACAGAGATCAAGTACTCTTGCAAAATTGCTGCTGCATTCTCCAGAGGCTCTAGTCTTCAAGTTCACATAGTCCAAGGGATAAAGTGATCATCTTCTGGTCAGATTCCTACAATTGTACTTTCCCAGAATTCAAATTGTACTTTTATACTCTTTTCTCAAGTTTGTAGTAAAACTTTTTATTTTTGCAAACAAAATGGCGACTCTGCTGGGGACGACTTTCTCCTCCGATGAGAAAGTGACAACTCAATGTGATGCTGCGTCGATCGGCAAGATACAGAAGACTCTGGTTGTTCAAGTCAACCAGACAGCCTATGAAGATATGATCAACAAGAAGAGCAACAAGCGCACTGTAGCTATCACCAAGAATAAAACTGTGTGGACTCCTAAGTCTTCTACAGTTGCTGTTGCCCTGGCGCAACCTGCTTCTGTTGCCAAGGCGCAATCTGCCTCTGTGGCTCAGGCGCAGTCTGCTTCTACTGCCTGTGCGCAGCCTACTCTTCATGTTCCTGTTGACCGCACGCAACTTACTCTTCCTGCTGCCCATGCACAGTCCACTACTCCCTTTGCTGCCAAGGCACAGTCTGTTCATGTTGTTACTAAGACGCAGTCTACTCATGTTGCTGCCAAGGCGCAACCAGTAGCCTATATTGCTAGGGTGCAACCAGTAGCCCATATTGCTGTGGCGCAACCCAAGTAAACAGTTTTTCAGGCACAGTCTGCTGCTCTGGCGCAACCCAAGGGACCTAGCCTTTTGGCTATTCCTTTATCCAATTCTCCAGTTCTGAACTTGGAGAAACAATGTTCTAGTGCCAAAACTAGACAGAACAAAGGAAAAGACCCTGTTACACTTCCTTAACTGGCGCAACCTGTGCCTAAGATGGTCCCACAACAAAATAGGGGGAAACGCTTCTTAGCTAACCCTCTACAAAATAAAGGAAAGCACCCTTTGGTCTTTTCTCAAACTTCCCTAGTCTATGACTCAGAGGAAGATATATCAGATTCCATTCCTTTAAACAGAGGTCTTCAGATCTCTGCTATGGGAAGGAATACTGATCAAAGAGGCATCTTGCCCACCCCTATGGGGACTGGTCAAGATCTTCCAACCTTGCAAATTTCAAGATCCAAGCAAGAAAAGTTGATGGTATCTCAAACAAAGACACCCGGAGCAGAATTCTCTGATTTACGTGCTTATCTCAATAGGCATCCATCAATATCAACTTTGGTGAAATGCAAGAATTCTATGCCAAAGGCCAATCTGTACCAGAAACCAAAGTTTAAAAAAAATGACCCAATCACTTATGCTAATGAGTTAAGTACCTCTTTGTACACTCAGGGAACTAAACATCTAAAGAATAGGAGGCATGTTCCTAACATCATTAAGGAATATGTTCCTCCGACTTCTTATCGTCCTGTAGTGGTAACTGATCTCCGAGAACATCTTACACAAAGACGGAAGATCACAGGGATGTCTCCTTCACCTCTAAATCACTTTTCAGATCGCCACTGCCTTCATGAAGTGGTCATCAAGTGTTATTGCCAATCAGCTAAACGATCTGTCTTCGATCATCTGAACTATGTTTCAACTCCTGAACCTATAATGGAAGATGAAGATGAGCCGTTATATACTTCTGTCAATATGACTTCCCAAGGCACTGGGGGTGGGAAATGTCCAAGACGTAATGCGTCCCATAATCCCAGTCAACAATACTTAGATCGGATTCATGCATCCAGTGAAGGGGTCTTTCAATACACCAGATCAAGAAATCAAAATTTGAACCAAGGTGTCTTTAATCAAGAAGATCTCCCCATCGCTCATCTAGAAGAGGACTCTTTATCTGAGTTTGATGCAGATAGTGAAAGTTCTGAACAAACTATCTCGTCAATAGTAGCAAGAGAAGTGACGGCATATGCTATTACAGAAGATCAAGACGCTTCTAGTTCAGCCAATCAAGAACAACGAATTGTTGCACTACAGGACAAGTTGAAGACCATGGCTGAAATGGTCGCAAATATGCATACTATAATCGTGGCTCAACATACAGTGCCACCGGTTATAAACCCTGCTACAAATCCAGAGCTTATATCATATTTTGTACCTGTTAATGTTAGTCTGGGGGTACCATCTCCTCAGGTTGCTTCTGTACCTATTCAAGCTGATCTCGGTCAGTCTGGTGCTGGGGGTGGTAATTACCATGTTGTTCCTCCTCCTAACAATTCAAATCAACCCACCAATTCACAAACATCAGGAGATGCTGATAAGGCTGTAAAACTCTTATGCACTCAGTTTGAGGCCTTTAAGCAAAAGGATGGCCTACAAAGACTTGGCATAAAACAACCGTATCCTACAGAATGAAAGGAGGTTCCATTCTCTCATAAATACAAGCTTCCAACCATTATGCTATTGGATGACAGCACTTCTCCAAGTCGGTACATCAATCACTTTGAAGTGATGATTGACCAATTGCAGCCAAATGATGCTCTCCTTACCAGAGTATTCGTCGGTTGTTTAGCCGGCGCAATATATGACTGGTATCGTAGCTTGTCTGATGGCTGCATAACTTCTTTTGCTGGTTTCAAACAAATGTTCTTTGAACAATTTTATGAGGGAGTCAACGACATGACGATGTCTACCCTCATTAAGATTAAGCAAAGACACAATGAATCTACAGAGAGTTTCATTGAAAGATTCTGCCGAGAGGCACTTAAAATGCCTTTAGGAACTCCATCTGTTGTAACAATAGACACCTGCAAATCAAACTTGTTGCCTATTATCAGCATGTGGATGGGATCTACACAATTTCAAGATTGGCCTTCTTTCATTGTGAATGCCAAGGTGGTAAAGGTCAGTGCTGAAAAATTCAAGCAGTTAGGAGTTCAAATGACTCATCCTAACCAAGATAAACATTCTACACCCGGTGGTAATAGTCGCCAGAATAACCGCAAGGGTAAAGAAACATTGGCCATCAATCTCAAGGGCAAGGAGTCATTGGCTGTTAATGTTGCTCAGACAGCACCCACTCCATCAGCACCACCACAGAAAATGCCTCGTCCAAAAGAAGAGTATTCTTTTGATGAAGATGACACTTTAAGCATCTTCGATTGCTTAATTAAAAGTAGTAAGCTTCAACTGTCAGAGGCAAAACGGCCAGATGAAGCAGGTAAAACTGATCACCCTAAATATGGTGTTTATCACAGATTTATAGGGCATCCAACCAGAGCATGCTACGTGCTTAAAGGCAAAATCCATGAGATGGTCAACTCTGGAGCGATTACTCTTCAGCAGTATGAGAAGACAGTGACAGCTAATGTTGTTTCTGTGTAATTTGGTGATTTCCCACCACAACTTGTACAAGATGGTGTTGTCCCTATCCCAAGGGCTACTTTCGAGATTGTGAATCTTCTACCTCCTCAAAATGAGGGTCTTGTTCCACTATCAACTGACAAAGGAGAGATCATGTGGATTCATCCAGATCTAGTAGCAGATTTTGAAACATATTCCTCTTCCAAGCAAAAGAAGCACTCCAAAACTAAATCCAAGAGCTGCAACATGGTATCCTTTGAACCAGTAGCAGAAGAAGAAATTCTAATTGGCACTAGATCTGGAAAACCTTATCTTTAGGAATATCCCGAAACTCAAGAGAATTCTACCCCATCTCTTGATGCTCCTCCTACATCATCTTCCCCTGCTGAGAATATACCATCTACATCCTCGCCGGTAGTGGAACCAACTCCTCCCAAACCGACATCAGCAGACAAGGGAAAACAACCTGTCTGTTTTGACAAAGCATTGAAGAAGTCATCATCTCTTGGACTTGAAAAGCCATATAATTTTGACATATTAGCTCAATTAGCCAATACTCCAGCAAGATTGTCAATCTTTGAACTCTTGTATCTCTCAAAAGAAACTCGAGAGACGTTAAGTGAAGCTTTGATGCAGGCTGATGCTTGTCTTACTCTTCTTAAAAAGCCTGAAAAGGAGCCAGTTAGTTGTGCACATTGTCATAGTGTATTTGAATTAATGCCCAACATTACTTTTATACAAGATGGCATGTTTTTAGAAGACAATCGTCATGATCGTCCTCTCTATTTTACGGGGTATGTGGACACCATGAAAGTCAATCACATTCTGATTGACCCAGGATCTGCTCTTAGTATCATGCCGAAGTCTTTGTTGGATGCTTTGAAGATCCCAGTACATAATCTTTCTACAACTATCACTACCAACTTGGGGTTCAATCAAGGAAGAAGTGAACCTTTGGGAAAGATACGCCTGAAACTACAAATTAGCAATCTTCGTACAAAGGTGACTTTTTATGTAATTGACAATCATGGCTCATACAATGCTTTGTTAGGAAGGACATTCCTCCATGAACACAATATTATACCTTTTACTCTCCACCAATGTTTCAAATATGTGGATGGTAATGGAGAAGTCCAAAAAGAGGTTGCAGACCTGAATCCTTTCAAAGGAGTTGAAGCATACTGCAACGATGCTCGCATGTACAAAGAGGAATTCATGAAGGTGGTATTGGCAATGGACACAGATGAAGAACAGAAAGGTGTGCCGAATGATACTCTGGTGATCCCTGTCAAAGGACGTACTTCATGTCCTCGGTCTTCCAAACCACTGACTATCTACCTTCCTTCCCACGAGAAGCAGCCTCCTGGTGATAGTCAAGAACAAAGGGAGCTCACCTCTAATGAGCCGCTTGTAATCGACCTTCGTCGTAAAAAGCCCCCTCCTCCTTCTCGTTCTTCTTCTCCCCCTCTAGTTATCAATCTGACTAAGCCTGTTAAGGCTAAAGGTCCTATTATAAATAATGGTGTAAAAATCAATAAAGCATCTCCTTTGCAGTATACTGATGTCTGTTACTATACTCAATATTATTTGGATATGCTAGATAGCTTTAAACCACTTACAATAGGAGTCGTATCATCTCTACAAAATGTGGTATCATTGGATTCAATACAAGAATCGTACTTCTTAGTACCGGCTCGAAAGAAAGATGAAAGGCCTATATTCTTTAATAAAAGAGAGGAACAAAAAATTATGCTCTACAATGATAATAGAGATGATACAGGAAGATTACAATTACTTCGCTATAGTCCACAATCCAAAGCAATTATCCGTAAAATGGACTATGATTTCAGAACAGGCCTCAACAGTGGTAAAGGAAGGCGAACTCCTATTCGTATTTCTGTTCCAAAAGGAAAACCACAACAATACTACAGTAAAACGAAGTGGGGATTAGGTTATGCTTCACCACTTCCAACTCCAGAACCTTCCGAATCTGATGAAGAAGAACGATCTAACTCTTCTGATTCTATCTCATGGGATTCTGATATCAGCATTGGTCATGTTCATCGGGTGATAGTATATTCTAACATGGTGTCTGCCGAATTCTAGGAAGATGATGAAGATGACATGGAAGAAGCTCCTAAAGTGGACCCTTGGGCACAAAGGATGGACAATCAGTGGGAACTTCGTTTTGAACAACGAGAGCCACCTACTGAGGATCAACTAGTCCAAATCGATGTTGGAGAAAAGGACGTACCACGACCAATCTTCATTAGCAAAAATCTCTCTGAGGATGATAAAAAAGAATTAATTCACCTTATTCGTGAATATATTAATGTCTTCGCCTGGAGTTATGAAGATATGACTGTAGAAGCATGGAAAATATTATTTTTAGTCCCACATCGGAAAGGAGAAGAAGAAAGGGCTCACTCCATTCTATAAATAGAGCTCCCTTACCTCCTTTGAAAAGGGCACCAACTTCTCTTCCCTCCTTCCAAACTTGGACTCTTCCTATTACGCACCTTCGGGTGCTAAGGAGAAGAAGTCTAGGGCAGCGCGGGCTCATCGGGCTCAGTCAGCTATCCCAACCTCTGACCATCAAGAGCGTCCCGCTGACCGGGCCTCTGATGGAAAGTTGTACAGAGCCGCCCGTGTCCAGCCCCCGACGGCAAACGGACAGAGTGGTTCTCAAGAGTCTCCCAACAAAGATCGAGGGCAAGTGTTTTTATTAGCCCCACATCAGGGAGCAAATATGATACCTACGCACACGTGTGTTCGGGATACCCGGGCCCACAAAGCGAGTGCACGGGCTAATCGAGACATTCCTCATGAGAGTCATGAGACGTCCTTCATGCGGCTAGGTCATGAGACATTCCTCATGCGGCTCGGTCATGAGACGTCCTTCATGCGGCTCGGTCATGAGACATTCCTCATGCGGCTCGGTCATGAGACGTCCTTCATGCGGCTCGGTCATGAGACATTCTTCATGCGGCACAGAACCCAGGAAGCTTCATGCGGCTCAAAATCAGACGATCTTCATGCGGCTCAAGAGTATCATGCGGCTCAAGAGTATCATGCGGCTCAAAAGTCACCAACATGGACATGCGGCTCAAACACATAAGCAACTCGAGTAAACTCTATGCGGCCCACAGAGAGAGGCCACGTGGCCTTCAAAGCAGCTGTGCCCAACGTCTGGACGTATTTAATGCTCTGACGGATGACAGCTGACAGCTGACAGCCCTGACGAAAAGTAGTCATGATGACTGACACAAAAATACTATCTTCCTAGGGAACTGGACAATATCTTCGCAGACGTAGCACTATTCACCAAGTTTCGAGGCAAGTCTATGCGGCCAGACTAGACGAGTTCATGCGGCCAGTGCAGATAAACTTATGCGGTTCAATCATGAAGGTCCCCCATGCGGCTCGGCCATGAAAGAAATCCATGCGGCCCGGCCATAAAGACTCTCATACAGCTCAGCCATGAAGACCCCCATGCGACTCGGTCATGAACATATTCATGCGGCTCGGTCATGAAAACCTTTATGCGGTTCGAGTATAGAGACTATTCATGCGGCTCGGTCATGAAATCTTTCATGCGGCTCGATCATGACGACCTTCATGCGGCCCAAATATGAACGTTCCTCATGCGGCTCAACAATGATGACAGGACACGTGTCCTAAAGATAATCAAATTTTGGGTCAGATCCCAATGATTTGGGACACGTGGCAAGAGAATAAATTAAATTGATTCATTTAGATTTGCGGATATCAGCAAATCATCATGATGGAGATTTATTGCAATCAACATTAATGACTGACATGATTTGGCATAATCCTCATTAATGGCCCAGATCCTTCATGCTCAAGATTAATGGCCCAGATTGATCATTTATCAGGCCGCCGCCACTTTGAGGATGGGCAATCATTACAAACCCTAATGATTCCCTCCACTATTATAAATAGCAGGGTGTCATTCCCTTGCAAAAAAAGGATAGACGAACAGAGAGAGATACGCACATACAGAGAGACACTCCCCCAATAATCAGAGAGAAAAATCCACAGAGATCAATCCAGAGAGAGAGAAGCCAGAAGAGCAATACGAGGAGAGCAAGAAGAGCATTTTTTCATAAACGCCAACCATCTCGTCACAGGAGCCAAGGCTACGTCCGATCGTCCAAGGAGTAAAGCAGAGCTGCCGTCGCTTTTCCGAGCCTCTATCGTCACCCCCCAGAATCAAAAATAAAAAATTATACTTAGATTGATGTACCTAGGTTTTCGTCCCTAGGCTTTCTTTGTACAAGCGAGTTTGTAACGTGAAGTAAAAGTCCAGTCCTCCCATTAAACTGTTCTGCTCTTTTATATTTCATGGCAAACACGATGGCGACTCTGCTAGGGACTAACTTCTCCACGGCTGAGGAGTTGGTGACGCAATCGGACGCAGCCAAAATTGGCTCCACACAACAAAAGATGGTCGTCCACTTCGACCAACAGGCGTTTGAAGAGATGCTCTTCGAAGGAAGCGCTGGCCCGGTTCAGAAACGCACCCGCAGGACGAAGGCTCGCAAAGAGTGGAGGCCAAAATCATTTGCTCCTCCAGCCCTCGATGGGATACCCTCTGTTGCTCAAGACGGCGAGAAAGACTCTCCTGCGGCCCCACTTCAAACCGTAGACAACTCTGCTGTCCCCAAGTCCGGCAGAAGAAAACACTATGATACTGGACTTGCAGGGGCAAAGAAGAACTCTATGCGATCCGAGCCGCATAAGGGTATTACCCGCGAGAGAAAGCTCATGCGGCTACATCCGCCAGCCGCATGAAGAAAACTCATGCGGCCACATCTGTCAGCCGCATACCTTATGCGGCTACAGTTGCCAACCGCATGAATGAGACTCATGCGGCTACTGAAGTCAATCGCTTGCAGAAAACCCATGCGGCCACTATTGCCAACCGCACGCGGCCAGCCTGCACGGTCGTGACTCCTAGCCGCATAAGAACAACTCATCCCACAGCAGAAGACAACCGCATGCAGACAGCCTGCACGGTACCCAATGCTAGCCGTATAGCGTCCGTTCCACGCTTTTCTCAATCAGTCTTCGACCGTCTCTCATGCGGTCCTGACTCTGATGGTTCTCTGGACGATAAGCCAGACTCTGTGGTATTCAACTTGGACTCCTCCTATTACGTACCCGCAAGTGCTAAAAGGAGGAAGTCTAGGGCAGCGCGGGCTCACCAAGCCCAGTCAGCTGCCCCAACCTCTGACTATCGGGGCGTCCCGCTGGTTATCACGCGGGCCTCTGATGGGAAGTTGTACAGAACCGCTCGAGTCCAGCCCTCGGCGGCGGACGGACAAAGTGGTTCCTCTAACCTGCGTGAGGTTATCCTCCACAAATGCAAGGAAAGAGAAGGGGCCTCAGTGTGCAAAGAATCCTCACACGGACGTCACTGCACCCAAATCATCGTCAACTGCTGTTGCAACAACGCGACAGTGATGAAAGACCGGCCGTCCGTCTTCCAAAGACTACCGTATCCGAGCTCGGAGGACGAGGCACCTCCTGTTGTCTCCTGCAATTCCACTCAGAAAGTCCCCGCCGAGGGGAGAGGGAAGAAGACAAGCATCTCCAGCCCGAAAATATCAACCACTACAGCTAAGAAATTGTCGGCTAAACGGTTGCCCTCCACCGGAGTATACCAACGAACCCGTTCGAAGACAAAATCTGCTGCAATGGGAGATTCATCGTCCACGTCCCTGGGGGTCGTAGGAGCTGGGGGTAGTACTCCTCCGAATGTTCACAATAATCCGATGTTTCAAGGAGACGAGCCCGGGGAAACAACCCTTCCATTAGGTGCAACAGACGCTGATATCCCCGAGGACATCCGTGACTCTCAAGACGAAACAAGCTCCGAAGCTGGGGGTACTGTTCCTTCCGAGTCCGAACCCGAAGAGAACATTTCCACATATCCGGATGATTTCTCGATGCATGGATACGACTCGGAGGGCACATCCTCCACCACTCCTCTTGTAAAGACGGTATTCATGACGGACAGCAATCAAGGCGGTTCCAGTGATTGCCAACGCATCGACACTTTGGAGGCCCTACTGCACGCATTGGTCAAGTTTGTAGACGAGATTAAAGCGGCCCTTCCAACTCTGCAAGGAGGTACGCCTGGCCAAACAAGCGCGGGTCCCGCAGTCAATACGGACTCGAATTCGGCGGCACCAAACCCGGGCAACAATCCGCTGGAAACAACGGCCCCCACCGCCGTGGACGAAGCACGCGAAGCAAGAAGAGAGGTCCAGGAGCTCCGAGCCATGTTCCACGCTCGATAAAACTCTCAAGACCTCAGAATACGGCAACCGTACCCTGCTGTATGGAGGGATGTTCCATTCCCACCAAGATATAAGCCGTTCAATATCAATCCTTATGATGGCAAGACCTCGGCAAGTCGGTACATCACTTACTTTGAGGTCACCACCGAACATCTGCCCCATGACGATGCCATTCTCACACGATTATTCATCGGGGCATTGGAAGGAGTCGCCTTCGACTGGTATCGCAACCTGCCAGACAACTGCATCCACTCCTTCGTCGGCTTCAAGCGCATGTTCTTGGAGAGATTTTATGAAGTAGGGCAGGACATCACCATGTCCACCCTCATGGACGTCGTCCAAGGGGAGAAAGAGCTGACAAGGAACTACATCGAGCGGTTCTGCCAAACCGCCATGAAGCTGCCCTCTGGAAATCTAGACTCCTCCTTGATCGAGATTTACCAAAAGAGACTCCTCCCAACAATCAGTCTCTGGATGGGCGGAAGTCAATTCAAGGATTGGAAGACGTTCATCATCAGTGCCACAAGCGCCGAAGAACGACTGAAGAAGGCTCGCGAACTGGGATTGCACATCTCAGACGGAGAGAACAAGGGCAAGTGTCCTAATACCAATAATGACAATAGGGGTAGTCCCTCCAACAATCGGGACGGCATGGGCAAGCATGCTATGGTGGCCGACACGACACAGAAACTTGAGCCAAAGCCAGCAGACAAACAATGGCCGTAAATCACTTACTCCTTCGAAGACGGTCACGTCAAGCCCATCTTGGACATGCTCATACAAGGGGACAGAATTCAGCTTCCTCCACCAAAACGGGAACCGCGGCCGGCAGAGATGGAGAATCCAAAGTACTGCCATTATCATCGCTATGTTCATCATTCTACACACGACTGCTACCAGCTGAAACGGTACATCCAAACCCTCATCGATTCGAACGCTCTGGCCATCGATTTCGAAGAAGTAACCGTGGCAGCCAATATGGTGTCCGTACAATTCGGCAGCTTTCCTCCGACGGAAACTCAAGACGGGATGGTCCCCATCCCTCTGGCGACAATGGAGATAACCAATCTTCTACCTTCCCGAGATCAGACTGCTGGTCTAGTACCCCTCACCACATCACGAGGGGAGGTCATGTGGATCCATCCAGACTTGGTATCGGAAGTGACTCGGCCCACATTATCTTCAATCTGCAAGAAAAAGAATGGAAAAATCAGATCCTGCCACACAATCTCGGCAGACATCGAGGAAGCTACAGCCGTCGTCACGCGGTCCTGAGCGCGATCCCAACCTGTGGTTGACAATCCAGCTGAAAATTATCAACCCACCACAACTGATGCTCCGGGACCGGCTCAGCCTTCGACGACCGACAAGCCTAGGCCGAGGGAGACTCGCTTCGACAAATCCCTCCGAAAAGAGGCAGCCCAAGGACTAGAGAGGCCCTACAACTTTGACATCTTAGCGCAATTGGCTAACACACCGGCCAAGTTGTCACTGTATGAACTCCTAAGGCTCTCCAAGGACGTTCGTATTGCATTGAGCGAAGCACTCCAAAATTTCGATGCCTATCTGGCTCAATCCAACCTCACCGGGGAGAACTCACCTGTGGATCTCCAGGACAGTGCCTGCACTGGCGCAATGCCAAACATCGTCTTCACTCCGCAAGATATGCTCATCAAAACTAATCTGCACGATCGCCCACTATACTATACTGGATACATTGGCGATGTAAGGGTGGATCGGATGCACATTGATCCTGGCTCTTCTATAAGCATCATCCCGAAGGGTCTCTTACATCATCTCCGCATCCCAATGCATCGCCTGACACCTACAAGTACCGCCATCAGCGGTTTCAATTCGGGCAGGAGCTACCCTATTGGAAAGATTCGTCTGAAGTGTCAAATTGGCGACCTCCAATCCGAAGTCACCTGCTACGTCATAGATGCAGACACTTCTAACAACATCCTCTTGGGGCGTCCGTGGATACACGATTATATGATCATGTCTTCCACGCTGCACCAGTGCTTCAAATATGTCGACAAACACGACTTCGTGAGGACATAATTTGCTGATATCGATCCCTTCAAAGGGGTCGAATCTTACTACTCAGACTCATGCCTGTACGAAAGGTCGAAGAAGCACCTTGGTGAAGGAGATGTACAAGCTAGTACCGAAACAGCCACGGGATCAGAAGAGCCTCTGACGATCCACCTCCAAGCTCGCAAATTAGGCAAGTCAGCACCCCTTACCGCCACTCTGCGTAAGGACGCGATCAGCCTCTCGGCACAAGAAAAGCAGATGATAATCCGGCTGCCAAGGTCTGGCCAAGTGCCAAGATCTACAACGGGACCACTGACAATCAGACTGCCGAGAGTCGGTCAGTCCCAAACGAAGAAGCTCAATCCCTCCGACAAGCCACTGACGATACGCCATCCCAAGAAGGGTCGTCACCCCGATGCAAGGTCTGACACTTCTAGCGAACCAGCCACTCCTCGTTCCACATCGAGTACCAAACTGGGGGTTGCTAGTCTGCCAACAACCCCACGCTCAGCTCCATCAACTGAACCGCTGACGATCAAGCTCCCCGGGTCGTCCTCTCAGTCTTCATTCACACAGGGGGTAGCCGAAGAGGAACCAGAGCTAGCCAAGTATGTAGCTGCCCACACTGATGTCCCCTCCGCAGATGATATAATCCCTTTAGAAAAGATACCTTACCAATAAAGGGCTATCTTTGAACTACCTCGAGCTTAATAAGCGTTGTACAATGTACGCTATGGAACACGGTATAGGCACTCACCTACACACACAGGTGACAAATGTCTGCACCATAATCCAGCTTACTCCAGCAGAAGATGCTTACCGAATAATCGAAGGAGGGGACCATCCAATCATCTTCGGCCGGAAGAACGATCCGCATCCCTTCACCATAGAAGAAGTCAACCTTAGATCGGATGCCGGAAGACTACCTCTGTATCTTTATAGCCCCCAATCTAAATATCTCATGCAGAAACAGGGGTATGATCTGGAAACAATACCGGGTTTGAACTACGGTACAGGACAACGATTACCTTTGAAGCCCCCGGTCCCGACTGGCAAACCACGGGACTACTATAGCAAGACTCGATGTGGATTAGGGTATGTGACACCCACGACGACCCCTGAAAGTTCAGATGAAGAATGTGACTGGCATTCACATTCGACCGGGTCACCAACTTCTGACTCGGATACCAGCATCGGAGACGTATTCAGACAAGTCCTGTCAGTCAACATGGCATTCGCCGACGCTTATGAAGAAGATGAAGACATTTCAAAAATCCTCGAGCTAGAGCCGTGGGCCCAATAGCTAGATGAACAATGGAAAAAGCGTTTCGAGCAAAGAGAACCTCCTACTGAAGATGAGGTCATACAAGTTAATCTTGGTGATGAAGCTTCCCCGAAACCAATCTTCATCAGCCAGAGTCTGACAGATGAAGAGCGAGAGTCGCTGCTCCAACTCGTCAAAGAATATATCGATGTGTTTGCCTGGAGCTATGAAGATATGCCAGGATTGGACCCCGAGATCGCACTCCACAAACTTAATATTCGTCCAGATGCAAAACCTGTCAAGCAACAGCAACGACGGTTTCGCTCCGATGTCATGAATGCTATTGAAGCCGAGATCAACAAACTGATAGCCAGCGGCTTCATTCGCGAAGAGCAGCATCCAGACTGGGTAGCCAATATCGTACCAGTTCTCAAGAAGAACGGGAATATCCGAATATGCATTGACTTCCGAAATCTGAATGAGGCATGCCCTAAAGATGAATTCCCTCTCCCTATCACAGATATTATGATCGACAATACCTGCGGCTTTGAACGTATGTCCTTCATGGATGGCTTCTCAGGATACAACCAGATCAAGATGTTTCCTGACGACGAGAAGCACACATCATTCCGAACGCCGATTGGTACATATTGCTACACCGTTATGCCTTTCGGTTTAAGAAATGCTGGCGCCACTTACCAGAGAGCTATGAGCGTCATCTTTAGAGACCACTTGCGCAAGACAGTGGAGTGCTACGTCGACGACATCGCCGTCAAAAGCCGTTCGAAGGAAGATCATCTGCAAGATCTCATGACAGTGTTCGACCTAATGCGAGCACACAATTTAAAGATGAATCCTACGAAATCATTCTTGGGAGTCTCTAGCTGGAAATTCTTGGGTTTCGTCATTACTTCTCAGGACATTCACATCGACCCCGAGGAAATAAAGGCAATCATGGAGATGGGTCCCCCGAGAAATCTTCGCGAACTCCGAGGCCTCCAAGGCAGGCTGGCTTACATCAGGAGATTCATCTCTAATCTCTCCGGACGATGTCAACCATTCACCCATCTCATGAAGAAGGGAGTCTCCTTCGTATGGGATGAGGAATGCCATCGCGCTTTCGACAGCATCAAAGAATATTTGTCGAATCCTCCAGTCCTGGTAGCTTCTGTTGCTGGGATGCCATTCCTGCTCTATGTGCGAGCTATGGAACATTCTCTTGGTGCCCTATTGGCACAGAACAATGATACGGGCCACAAACAAGCTATATACTACCTCAGTCGGAAGATGATTGGGCCAGAATACCGATACACGGCCGTAGAGAAGGAATGCCTTGCTCTCGTGTTCGCAATCCAGAAGACGCGACACTACGTCACGGGACAAACCATCCACGTGCTATCGCGGATCAACCCCCTCAGGGTCCTCATGACCAAATCGGGGGCACTCAGCTCTCGCCTTGCTACCTGGGCGATATTACTATCACCATACCACATGATCTTCGTCCAGCAAAAGGCTGTTAAAGGCCAGGCTCTGGCAGACTTTCTAGCAGCCCATCCAGGTTCGGAGACGACTAGGGTATATGAAGAGATACCGGACGAGGTCACCAGTTCAAATGCAGTCTCCCATGATGCCATCTGGCGAATGTTCTTCGACGGCGCTTCGAGAACTGGACCCAAAGGCAATGTCGTTTCTGGAGTTGGAGTGGTGCTGATTTCTTCCTCCGGCTTAGTGATCAACCGGGCCTACTCACTCACAGAGCCCTGTTCAAATAATGTGGCCGAGTACAATGCCTTGGTCATTGGCCTCCGACTTGTAAAAGAGCTGGAGGGTAGAGTATCTTGAAGCATACGACGACTCGCAGTTAATCGTCAATCAGATTCGGGGGTCGTACGAGGTCCGCCACGAAGATATGATCCCGTATCATCGAATAGCAATCGACATTATCTCGTCTCTGGGAGGATTCTTCATAGAACATGTTCCCAGACTCCAGAACATCGAGGCCGATGCCCTAGCTGGTTTGGCCGCTTCCCTAGCTGTGCCAAATTACGCTCGTCATCAGGTCGACATAATAGGCCGTGAACTGGTCTGTCCTAAGGATAACGTTTAATGCATGGAAAGCTACTCCGCCCTTTCAGTCGACAAAGCACCAGACTGGAGACAACCGTTCATCGACTTCGTAGTATACGACATCCTGCCAGAGAATCGGAAGGAAGCTACTTCTATCAGAAGATGTTCTCTCAGATTTTTCTACGATACAGAAACGAAAATGCTGTATCGCCGATCCTATGATGGTTTACTGCTTCGGTGTCTATCAAATACAGAAGCCAAGGAAGCCGTGCACGAGGCCCATGATGGTGTCTGCGGAGCCCATCAACCTGGCCCAAAAATGCAAGACCGTCTTCGCCGAATGGGCTATTACTGGCCCACGATGGTTGCAGATACACTAGATTATGCATGAAAGTACAAAGCCTGCCAAATCCATGCCGACTTCATCCACCAGCCATCTGAATTCCTACATCCGACTGTGGCCTCTTGGCCATTCGAAGCATGGGGTATGGACATCGTCGGCCCAATTACCCCGCCTTCGTCCAGAGGACACCGATTTATACTCGTAATCACCGATTACTTCTCCAAATGGGCGGAAGCCATCCCATTGATAGAGGTGAAAACTTCAAACGTGATAAGCTTCCCCAAGCATCATGTCATCTACCGCTTTGGACTGCCCCGAAGGATCATTCACGACAATGGGCCACAGTTCGCAAGCCACGCATTTTATCGGTTCGGCGACAAGCACCGAATTCAGAACATTGCTTCGACACCCTACAACCCAGCAGCCAACGGGTTAGCAGAAGCATTCAATAAAACCATAATCAAGCTACTCAAGAAATTCGTGTCCTCTAACAAGCGCGACTGGAACGAGAAGCTCGGCGAATGCTTATGGGCGTATCGTACCACAGTTCGAACAGCCACCGGGAATACACCATTTTCCCTGGTGTACGGGAGCGAGGCAGTCCTCCCATTAGAGACTCAGATCCCCTCACTCCGTGTCGCCCTCACACATCAGTTGACGGCAGACGAAAACCACCATCGTCGACTACTGGAATTGGAGGCCCTAGACGAGAAACGCATGTTAGCTCAACAGCGAATCGAACTATATCAGGCCAGAATCTCCGGAGCTTTCAACAAGAAGGTCAAGGTCAGAACATTCCAAGTAGGCGATCTCGTTCTGGCAGTTCGGAGGCCGATGGTCATGACGCATAAAACTGCCGGTAAATTCCAACCAAAATGGGAAGGCCCGTTCATCATCGAAGCCGTATTCTCCAACGGCGCCTACCGCCTCGCAAAGCAAAATGGAGACTTGCTCATGTTACCCATCAACGGCAAGTTTCTGAAGAAGTATTATGTCTGAAATAAAATCCTCAAGACATCTCAGAGTGTCAAGTTATGTACCCTCCTGTACCACTGAACTTACATTCTGGTTCCATGCATAGAGTCATGTGCCCGCTGGTACCTCTGAACTCATTCCCACATTCTACAATCATTCGAGTCACGTGCCCGCTGGTACCTCTGAACTCATCCTCACATTTTCCAGATCAACGAGTCACGTACCCGCTCGTACCATTGAACTCACTCTCACCACTCTCTAGATTCCTGAGTCATGTACCCTTTCGTGCCGCTGAACTCACATCCACAACATCCAAGATTATCGAGTCATATGCCCGCTGGCGCCACTGAACTCACACTTTCACAATATCGAGTCATGTACCCGCTGGTGCCCCTGAACTCACATCCCGGTCACTCTTTCAGATAGTAAGTCATGTATAATCATACCTCTGAACTTTCTTCCTATAAGAGATCCTCCCTCATGATCCACTACCCGTACTCCCAGTGCACAAAAAAGGGTAACGGGTCAACAAACTTCCAAAACGACCATGTCGATGCTACCTCTGAGTCGTCTCACTTCCGCCAAAAGCAAATCACCCCCTAAATAAAACTTCCATGTCCTCATTACCTCTGAGTCGTTTTATGTACCCCCTCTTCATTGAGCCCACTCCTACCATGTCCTCATTACCTCTGAGTGGAAAGGCTCCGTAGAAGAAACCTTCATACTTGCCATGTCCTCATTACCTCTGAGTAAGTATGTCGGTTCCCTTTCAACCTATTATATGTGCCCACAACCAGAGTACGACAAGGATAATAGGTCCACAAATGTCCTCTGTTGACCACAAATGTCCTTTGTTGCCACAAATGTCCTCTGTTGACCACAAATGTCCTCTGTTGACCACAAAAGTCCTCTGTTGACCACAAATATCCCCCGTTAATCCATACTTGCCATGTCCTCGCTACCTCTGAGTAAGTATGATGGTCCTCCCTCGACTTATTATCTGTACCCACGATCTGAGTACGCCCAAAGATAATAGGCCCACAAACGTCTTCCGATGACCACAAATGTCCTCAGTCGACCACAGATGCTGTACTGGGTCTCCAGTACACGCCCATCCCTTCCCTATCATGCCTAGGAGCCCAGTTGCTCCCTGGAATTCTCTCGAATACCAAAAACTTCTACAGCTGTCTTATCGCGAAGTTGTTCTAGGTATTCCTCTCCGAAACTTGTTACTCATACCTAAAACCAAGGTACGCCCAGGGTAACAGGTCCACAAATAATCCCCCAGCAGGTCCAATTCCACAAACACCACAAGTACAAGAAAGAGAAGATAAGTTGAAACATGCTCATTTATTCAAAATTTAAAGTACTACATCATTTGGGATCACATCCCTTGACAAAAAGAAAAGAAAAATAGTGAAAGAAAACAGAAAACTGACCACTGCTCCATGGCAATCTTTCGCCCGATACCAAGAACCTCCATATCCACCTTACCGCGGAGTTGTTCTAGGTATCCCTATCAAACTTATTATCCGTACCTAAAATCAAGGTATGCCAAGGATAATGGGCCCACAAATGTCCTCTGCTGACCACAAATGCCGTACTAGGTCCCTTAGTACATCCACATCTTTCCTCATCATCACATGCTTTCGGAGCCCAGCTGTTCCATAGCATTCTTTCACCCAATGCATAGAACTTCCACGTTGATAGCACCTCTGAGTTGTTCTATGTATCCTTATTCGAGTCCACTCCTACCATGTCCATATCACCTCTGAGTAGGAAAGCTCTACCATCAACCTTATATTTACCACGTCCATACCACCTCTGAGTAAATATGATGGTTCCCCCTCTCAACTTATTATCCGTACCTAAAACCAAGGTACGCCAAGGATGATAAGTCCACATAAAATCCTCAGCGGAAGTACCCAAACCTATCACGTCCATGCTACCTCTGATTGGATTGCCACATCTAAATAAATCTACTTTCCATGCTTCTTATTCAAAGTGTTCCAAATTTGCAATTTAGAAACGTTGAAGGGGGTCCTGTAGAAGCATGGAAAATATTGCTTTTAGTCCCATATCGGAAAGGAGAAGAAGAAAGGGCTCACTCCATTCTATAAATAGAGCCCCCTTACCTCCTTTGAAAAGGGCACCAACTTCTCTTCCCTCCTTCCAAACTTGGACTCTTTCTATTACGCACCTTCGGGTGCTAAGTAGAAGAAGTCTAGGGCAGCGCGGGCTCATCGGGCTCAGTCAGCTATCCCAACCTCTGACCATCAAGAGCGTCCCGCTAAACGGGCCTCTGATGGAAAGTTGTACAGAGCCGCCCGTGTCCAGCCCCCGGCGGCAAACGAACAGAGTGGTTCTCAAGAGTCTCCCAACAAAGATCGAGGGCAAGTGTTTCTATTAGCCCCACATCAGGGAGCAAACATGATACCTACGCACACGTGTGTTCGGGATACCCGGGCCCACAAAGCGAGTGCATGGGCTAATCGAGACATTCCTCATGCGAGTCATGAGACGTCCTTCATGCGGCTAGGTCATGAGACATTCCTCATGCGGCTCGGTCATGAGACGTCCTTCATACGGCTCGGTCATAAGACATTCTTCATGCGGCACAGAACCCAGGAAGCTTCATGCGGCTCAAAATCAGACGAGCTTCATGCGGCTCAAGAGTATCATGCGGCTCAAAAGTCACCAACATGGACATGCGGCTCAAACACATAGGCAACTCGAGTAAACTCCATGCGGCCCACAGAGAGAGGCCACGTGGCCTTCAAAGCAGCTGTGCCCAACGTCTGGACGCATTTAATGCTCTGACGGATGACAGCTGACAGCTGACAGCCCTGACGAAAAGTAGTCATGATGACTGACACAAAAACACTATCTTCCTAGGGAACTGGAGAATATCTTCGCAGACGTGGCACTATTCACCAAGTTTCGAGGCAAGTCTATGCGGCCAGACTAGACGAGTTCATACGGCCAGTGCAGATAAACTTATGCGGTTCAATCATGAAGGTCTCCCATGCGGCTCGGCCATGAAAGAAATCCATGCGGCCCGGCCATGAAGACTCTCATACAGCTCGGCCATGAAGACCCCCATACGGCTCGGTCATGAACATATTCATGTGGCTCGGTCATGACAACCTTCATGCGGTTCGAGTATAGAGACTATTCATGCGGCTCGGTCATGAAATCTTTCATGCGGCTCGGTCATGACGACCTTCATGCGGCCCAAATATGAACGCTCCTCATACGGCTCAACAATGATGACAGGACACGTGTCCTAAAGATAATCAAATTTTGGGTCAGATCCCAATGATTTGGGACACGTGGCAAGAGAATGAATTAAATTGATTCATTTAGATTTGCGGATATCAACAAATCATCATGATGGAGATTTATTGCAATCAACATTAATGACTGACATGATTTGGCATAATCCTCATTAATGGCCCAGATCCTTCATGCTCAAGATTAATGGCCCAGATTGATCACTTATCAGGCCGCCGCCACTTTGAGGATGGGCAATCATTGCAAACCCTAATGATTCCCTCCACTATTATAAATAGCAGGGTGTCATTCCCTTGCAAAAAAGGATAGACGAACAGAGAGAGATACGCACATACAGAGAGACACTCCCACAATAATCAGAGAGAGAAATCCACAGAGATCAATCCAGAGAGAGAAGCCAGAAGAGCAATACGAGGAGAGCAAGAAGAGCATTTCTTCATCAACGCCAACCATCTCGTCACAGGAGCCAAGGCTACGTCTGATCGTCCAAGGAGTAAGGCAGAGCTGCCGTCGCTTTCCCGAGCCTCTATCGTCACCTCCCAGAATCAAAAATAAACAATTATACTTAGATTGCTGTACCTAGGTTTTCGTCCCTAGGCTTTCTTTGTACAAGCGAGTTTGTAACGTGAAGTAAAAGTCCAGTCCTCCCATAAAACTGTTCTGCTCTTTTATATTTCATGGCAAACAATGACAGGATTAGATCCTCAAGTTACAACTCATAAACTTAATATCTTGCCGAATGCTAAGCCAGTCAAACAACAGCAACGACGATTCAAGCCTGAAATAATGGATGCAATTGATGATAAAGTCAAAAAGCTTATAGCTTATGGTTTTATCAGAGAAGAACAGCATCCTGACTAGGTAGCCAACGTTGTACCAGTTTTGAAGAAGACCGAAAAGGTTCGGGTTTGCATAGACTTTCGGGATCTCATGATGCTTGCCCTAAAGACCAATTCCCTCTCCCAGTTACTGATGTCATGATCGACAATACTTGTGGATTCGAACGAATCTTTTTCATGGATGGGGTTTTTGGATATAATCAAATCCGGATGTATCCTGAAGATGAAAAACACACTTCATTCCGTACTCCTCGTAGAGTATACTATTATACAGTCATGCCGTTCGGTCTTAAGAATGCAGGTGTAACTTACCAGCGGGCTATGAGTACTATCTTTCGAGATCATTTGCAAAAGACTGTCGAATGCTATGTTGACGATATTGCTGTCAAAAGTCGTCTAAAGGAAGATCACATTCAAGATTTAAGAACTATTTTCAATCTAATGCGCCAGCATCAACTCAAAATGAACCCCACCAAGTCTTTTTTGGGTGTGTCTAGTGGCAAATTTCTCGGATTCGTCATTACCTCTAAAGGTATACACGTTGATCCCGAGAAGATCAAAGCCATTCAAGAGATGCGTCCTCCACGCAACCTAAAAGAGCTACGAGGATTCCATGTTCGACTTGCGTACATCAGGCGGTTCATTTCGAATTTATCTGGACGTTGCAGACCATTTACTCAGTTAATGAAGAAAGGTGTATCTTTTGTTTGGACGGAAGAATATCAACGAGCATTTGATGACATAAAGTGGTATTTAATGAGTCCACCGGTTCTTGTACCATCGATCTCAGGAATATCTTTCTTGATGTATGTCCGGGCAATGGGCCATTCATTGGGAGCGTTGTTAGCTCCGAAGAACAAGGAAGGTAATAAAAAAGCCATATACTACCTTAGTCGAACGATGATTGGAGCTGAACATCGTTATAGTCCGGTCGAGAAGGAATGTTTAGCCTTAATGTTTGCCGTTCAAAAGACAAGACATTACATCATAGGCTAAACTATTCATGTTATATCCCGAGTTAATCCTCTTCGGGTCTTAATGAAGAAGCCAAGTACACTCAATTCCAGGCTTGCTACATGGGCTATATTATTAGCACAATATGATATGGTTTATGTTCCTCAAAAGTCTGTGAAAGGCCAAGAACTTGCTGACTTCTTAGCAGCTCATCCTGTCCCTGAAATATCTAAACTCTATGACAAGATTCTAGACGAAACATTGGAATCAAATATGATCTCAGAAGAATTTCCTACTTGGCGTTATTCTTTCACGGAGCATCTAGAATTGGACCTGGAGGCACCTTGGTTGCTGGAGTAGGAATTGTTCTTGTTTCACCGGATGGATTAGTTATTCAGAGAGCTTATTCTTTAGATGAATCGTGCTCCAACAATGTAGCAGAATACAATGCTTTGCTCATTGGACTCCAATTAGCCAAACAACTGGATATTGAATATCTCGAAGTATATGGTGATTCTAAACAGATTGTTAATCAGGTTAGAGGCATATATGAAGTCCGACATCAAGATCTGGTACCATACCATGAAGCAGCAATCAGAATAGCTTCTTCGTTCAAAGGGTTCTTCATCGAACATGTACGTCGCACATGCAATACAGAAGCTGATGCCTTAGCTAACCTAGCTGCAGTATTGGCAGTTCCAATCAAAAGACAACAAATAGTTGTTATCTCTAATAGAGAACTATTTTATGTTAAAAATAACCATAACATTGAATTCAGTAATTCAACTAAAGTCAATGTCATTAGCGAGGACTGGAGAGCACCTTTCATTGATTTTGCAGTACATGACATATTGCCAGAAGATCCTAAGGAAGCTATAAGTATTCATCGTCGATCGCTTCGATTCTATTATAATCATACTACTAAAACTTTCTATCGAAGAACCTTTGATGGATTACTTTTAAGATGTCTTGCTGGTGATGAAGCAAAGCAGATATTACGCGAAGCTCATGATGGCGTTTGTGGAGCACATCAGTCTGGTCCCAAACTACAGGATCGTATCCGACGTATGTGCTACTATTGGCCCTCTATGGTATCAGATGCTATTGACTATGCAAGGAAATGTCGAGCATGTCAGATTCATGCAGATTTTATTCACCGACCGTCAGAGTTTCTTCATCCGACTGCTGCCTCATGGCCCTTCGAAGCTTGGGGCATGGATATAATTGGTCCTATCAATCTTCCTTCATCTAAAGGACATCGGTTCATCCTAGCTATAACCGATTATTTCTCTAAATGGGCTAAAGCTATACCTCTGGCTGAAGTAAAAACTAGTAGTATCATCAATTTTATCAAACATCATGTGATATACAGATTTAGTGTTCCTCGTCGAATTATCCATGATAATGGACCATAGTTCGTCAGTCAGAAGTTTACCAGGTTCTGTGATGACAACCGAATCAATAATGTTGCTTCTACGGCCTATAATCCTGCAGCTAACTGGTTAGCCGAAGCATTCAACAAAACTATTATCAAACTCCTTAAAAAATTTGTTTCTATTAACAAACGTAATTGGAGTGAGAAACTTAGGAAATGTCTATGGGCATATCATACTACAGTCCGTAATCCCACAGGTTGTACACCTTTTTCGCTAGTATATGGATGTGAAGCTGTCTTACCACTGGAAATTCAAATTCCTTCATTGAGAATCGCCATTGCTAATGAACTTACTACAGAGAATAATGATCGTCTTCGATTTCGAGAATTGGAGGCGCTCGACGAAAAAAGGCTACTGGCTCAATAGCACATCGAACTTTATCAAGCCCAGATTTCAAAAGCTTTCAATCGCAAAGTCAGAGTACGAAAATTTCAGGAAGGCGACCTAGTTCTTACAGTCAGACGTCCTATGACTATGACTCATATGAGCAAAGGCAAGTTCGAGGCAAAATGAGAAGGGCCGTATGTGGTAAATAAGGTTTTCTCAAATGGAGCCTATCAATTAACAGATATGGATGGTAGAGTTGTTATGATGCCTATCAATGGCAAATTTCTCAAGAAATATTATGTATAAAAGCAAAATGTACTTTATTTCAGAGAAATAATGTAAATAAAGTTTATTTTATTCAAAAGCAGAATGGAATTACATAATATTAAGGACGGGGAGGAGGCCCCGATCCTTCATGATTAAATACATAGTTTGCCAACAGTTCAAACATCTCGTTGTCTGAACGCAGTAGGAATTCACAAGCAGCCATCCTCAATGCCTCTTCTTCGGCAGTCTTCCCAGGCTCCACTAGCTTGGCAATCAAGTCCTGTCCTGGTGCAGGAGCAGTTGAGCCTTCACCCCTTTCTTTCTGAGGAGGCTTCGGAGGCTCAGCCGGAGGCGTCTCGGTCTTTCCTTCGATCTTCAGAGTGAGCAAATCTTTGGAAGACATTTTGTACAGAAAGAAAAGAAATTGACGATATCTACGAAAGTTTTGCTCTATTTATAGACAGAACGACTAGATAGTTGGTTTTGAGAACTGATGTGACTTTCTGAAAGAAGTCCAATGGTTCATTCATTTATAACTGTTCATTCATTTAATCTCTTCCTCGAGAATCGAGACAACTATTCGTTCATTCAACATATTTTCATAGAACACCGAAGTGATTGTTCATTCATTTACTTTCTTTGACTTATCATTCATTTGGCATTGACTGTCTCTTATTTTAAGTAATATGAATTCACGTCCTCCATACCTCTGAATTCTGATTATTTACATCAGCAAT
Source organism: Iris pallida (assembly GCA_029216955.1). Taxonomy (NCBI): domain Eukaryota; kingdom Viridiplantae; phylum Streptophyta; class Magnoliopsida; order Asparagales; family Iridaceae; genus Iris; species Iris pallida. The sequence continues at coordinate 3,077,549 of JANAVB010026999.1, read as the reverse complement.
TTACTACATCCACATTTCTCCTGGATTCTATTTTCCATATCATCACATCAAAATCAAATCATAAAGAAGAGAAAATCATTCTTTATTCCTTCTTTAAAAATATAGATACATCTTAATGGAAATCTACTACATCCCGGATTTTCATTCTAAGTATAACAAATGAAGGTCTATTACATCTTTGGATCTTCTTATTAATGCCAGTTCCTTGTCATCTCGTCCTGAAGCAGCGAGCAAGACAACGGAATCAACTCTGGTCTTCTCTCTCAGAAAGACGAAAGGAAAACCACAGAGTACAGCAGCTCAAAGATAAGCTGCTGTCAATACAACTGGTGGAGAAAAGACGACCCGTCATGAGAACTAGGAATGAGATCACCCTTGTGATATGATTCCTAATTCTGTCTCTCCACCATCCAACTCTCATGTATAAAGGCTCTTCCTACCATATGAGGAAGACCCTTCTGGAAAATGGAGAGTCCTGAGCTGTCTGATTTGAGTGTCAGAATCACATGAGCTGTCTGATGTGGGTGTCAGAAGAATGCTCTTCATAGCATCCAGGTCGCCGATGCCAGTTTTAAAAAAGCTTGCCAACCAAACTTCTACAAGTATTAACAAAGAAAGAAAAGTTAGTCAAAATTGCGCACCTTTGATCAACAGGCGCATATCAACAGTGTGCGCCTCTGACCGAAGTCAGGCACTGGATTGCAGTGTGCGCCTATTCTCAAAATAACAGGCGCATATCAACAGTGTGCGCCTCTGACCGAAGTCAGGCACTGGATTGCAGTGTGTGCCTATTCTCAGAACAACAGGCGCATATCAACAGTGTGCGCCTCTGACCGAAGTCAGGCACTGGATTGCAGTATGTGCCTATTCTCAGAACAAACAGGCGCATATCTACAACATGCGCCTCTGACCGAAGTCAGGCACTAGATTGTAGTGTGCGCCTATTCTCAGAACAAATAAGCGCATATCTACAATATGCGCCTCTGACTGAAGTCAGGCACTGGATCGTATTGTACGCCTCTTCTCAGAATTTCAGGCGCGCATCTACAACATGCGCTTCATTTCTACAAGTCAGCACCTATCTTCAAAACTGTCTTAGTAAAAAGTGGCGCAAAGTAAACACAACTCATGAATGACGCTCATGTGTGGAAACCACTGGTTCTTTGTTGGGACTTACCATCAAATTCAACGATGTTTGTACTGAAGAACGTCAATAATATAGAGCACAGCAAACCAATCTGAAGGCGCGGCATGCAAAAGAATAGCATCAAGTTGAAGTGGCGCAAGTGAACTTGTGGATGTTGAATTTTTGTTGGACAGTGGGACCTTGTGAGAAGTCATCTTTTAATAAAATGAGAAAGCATGAATGTCTTTTTCCTTCTGTTTTGGCTATCCTTTAAAAAGCATTGAAGATGTGAACAATACGTTGTTCTAGGAGTTTATTTCGGGAAAGAACTAAACAATAGGCGCTTATAACCACATGATGACTGCCATGTGTCTCTCAAAGAAACAGCAAGCATTGAATTAGTCAAAGAAGCACATTTACATGCGCCACTTGAAATCACAAAATGTTTCTACAATTAATAGCCACACAATAAAGATGCCAGAAATTATAAGTTTCATTTCATAAAGAGGTGTAGACCCCTACAGACAAAAAAGGACATGACACATGAAAATAAATAAAAAGCTGGCACACTTAACATTGTTTCTTTTTCTCTTCTTCATCATTGGTCTGACGAAGGGCAGCGTCCAACTCTTGCATGTTGTGGATCCCCGAGCGATGCATCAGACTAAGGAATCCCTCCGAATCGCCGCACTCTTCAGAGGAAAGTGATGGCCCACCACTCGAGTGATTGAAGACTGTTGGATTTAAACCAAAACAGTCTAAGAAGTTCACCGCCCTCAGTGACGGGTCAGCCTCCAACAAATAAGTCGTAGGCTTGACATCAGGTTTTGCTTCAGGGGACTTGACTTCAGTGTTAGCATTGGTCTCCATCTCCTTCTTCTTAGGTGCCATCGAAGTACAGAAGTGAATAATGAGTATAAGGACCAGTCCCTATATATATAACCAAACCAACTCTTCATATTCCTCATGGGAAACCAAAAATCATCAATGAAACTCGGGAAGACGAAGAGCAGATCGAATGTTTTCGAGAAAGAAACTTATTATGACGGCTGGGCATTGACTGGCGCAATCTAAGCAAAACTAGCATAATTCAAAGTATTTCAAAACTTTGAAGTATTCTTAAGTTTCGAAAACTTTGAAGGGGGTCTTGTAGGGCCTAAAAATCAAGTTGCGCCATATTTTTTACCACTCAGCAATCAAGTTGCGGCCCAAAAATCAAGCCGTGCCACTGTTATGAAGCTCAGAGATCAAACTGCGCTACTGATCAGGTTGCGCCATATATCAGAATGCGCTCAGTCATATTGTGCCAAAGCCTACGTGGCGTCTGACATTAATTGCCATTATTACCTGACATCACTGACAGTTGACAGCACAGTAAACGAAGAAAATCTCTTTGAATCCCTCAAAACGTGCCGCTCGAGGAGATTTAATTGACAGCTGTCCTGCACATCTTGTGAGTTGCGCCTAGGCGCAATCTAAATAAATTCCTTAGTTGCACCTAGGCGCAATCTGGATAAATTATTCTCATATATTCAAAAACTGCCACGTGTCTAGGCGCAGCCCAATCAGACGCAGTTTGACTTGTTGACTGAAGCTCGCGCAACCTGATGAAGTTGAGACAACTTACATTCTAAAGGAGGATGACGTGGCGCACATGCCACTAATCTCTCAAAACGTGTCCATTATTCTGTACACGACCATGCGCATCTTAATCACATGATGCCACGCATGTAAATACAGTTAGTACACGATTGTTAACTGAATGAAAGTTGGCGCAACCCAAAGTGGCGCAATCCAGCCTCGCGCGCATCAGAATAACTGCTAAAACAGTTATTTCCAGAACTCTATAAATAGAGTTTCCAATCATTTTTAAAGCATCACAGAGATCAAGTACTCTTGCAAAATTGCTGCTGCATTCTCCAGAGGCTCTAGTCTTCAAGTTCACATAGTCCAAGGGATAAAGTGATCGTCTTCTGATCAGATTCCTATAATTGTACTTCCCCAGAATTCAAATTGTAATTTTGTACTCTTTTCTCAAGTTTGTGGTAAAACTTTTTATTTTTGCAAACACTTTTAGCACCACAAAAATTATCAATGATATAAACAAAAATAATAACATACACAAAGTACATAAACATAAAACTAAGAAATATATATCATAGTCATGTCAAATATGTCCAACATCAACTATACACCATCTATACAAAAAGTTAAACTAGTACAACAATCATAAAACAATATGTCCAACATCAACCATACACCAACTCCGTAATATGTCTCAGCAGTCTCTGAAACAATTCACAACTCATACAAAACCCTTTGTATTCACATACTACTAATGTAAAGACAGACATTTTGTGGGGACTTCGAAGGGGCCCCTATCTCCTTCATGGTATCAAAGTATTGAGTCACCAAGACCATGTCCATCACATCCTTTGATGTTGTCCCTGGCACATTAACTGAAAAGGCAAGGACACTGTTTCGCAGTCCGTCCACAATGGCTAGGCGTTGTCGGGCAATTCCAATCCCATCTCGGTACTTGGATTCTGCAACCCCTTCTGCCTTCTTGATCTGAAGTATTTTCTCGGCTTCCGCCTTTTCGTTTGCAGCCACTCTCATCCTAGCAACTGTACCAAATAAAATTTTAGTTTGGGAACCTTGTGGTAAAGGCTACAACTTCAAATTCCATAACAAAGTTAATATGTGTCATGACCCGCTCCCAAATAATTGGGTACATGTCGGACACGCCCAGCCTTCATCGATAGACACGACGAAGTAAGCTGTAACAATTACTAAGGAAAACTCCAAGGCACAATATAATATAATCATCACATCTTCTAAAAAAATGTTCCCAGAAAGATAACCACAATCCACCAAGTCAATTTGTACAATATCATTCAGAGACAAATCCAGTAAAATAAAATATACAATGAAGAAATCCAAAATACAATATCCATGTACAATCTCTACACAATGAACAATATCCTGCAACTACAATGATCTCACCATACAGCCTCAAGTCCACCTGTAACGTATTCTGTCAGAAAAAGAGCAAAGTACAATTCCGACAAGAAACAGTCTACAATGTAATCTGAAATACAAGATAACAATATGGACTACAATATGAAACAAGGGTACAAGATCTGAATATGAAACTGAAGTACAGGAACGTAACAATGAACATGACAATCAATATGAACAAGACAATAAACACGACAATCAATGCAAGTGCAAAATTTAAAATATTAAACTAATGTGTGATCGGCTGGGGACCACAATCCACAATTCACAATTCATAATTCACAACTCATAATATCATAATTATATAAGGTTCGGCTTAATCGTACGTGAGGTGTACGATTAGGATATTCATAATACCTAGGTTGGGTGTGGTCAAACACTAGTCAATATTTCTTCCAATCCCGCAAGAACAATGACTCACAATACAATGAACATGGCACAATACAATCGTGTGTATCTCGTGTCCGATATGAGAACATAAAAGTAAGACAGAATACAAGGTAAAAATACAAGTCGATGTACTTGCCTTTGCTTTGGAAGTCCGAGAATAGCATAGCATGAATGTTCACCTGTTTTGGTACAAGTTTGTTAGGTTCTATAATGTCAATTAGCTAACCATTACTACTATCCATATACTAGCTAATTATATAGTAGCTATCAATAATATAAATATATCTCAAGCTGAATAAAAAGGGGTTTAAGTTCTCATAGCAATGCTATATAATATTTATAGCAAAATTAGATAATCAATATTATTATTTTTAGAAAATACATATAATATAACTTGATCAAGATAAGTATTTGCGAAAATGCTTTTAAATGTTTTTAGAAAATAGTAGAAACATTTTGCTAGAAAATAATTATAACTATATATAACTTTTTAGAAACATTTTTGATATACCAAAATAATTTAGCAAGAAAATACTGGAACATTTATCTAAATAGTACTCTAAATAATACTAGCAATCTTCCAATATGGTAAAACATTACTAAAATAAGAAATATTATTGATTATTAACTAAAATTTCTTATTAAGGTTACTACTAATTACTATTAGGAATAATATAATATTTTAACAAGAATTTGAATAAGCTCAGCCCTCATACATTTAACTACAACTAAAAATCCAATAATACTAAATAATGCCACACACAGTACTAAAGCCAACCATTCTACACCAATATCCAAACCCATAAGTTCTCAGCTTATCTATACTGATCCACACTCAGCCCAACTATAACTGCTGATTCTTTATTTGTATTCTTCTAAATTTGTAACGCTCCACAGCCCTACATTTTACCTCAACCGACCCAGTCCATGGCTCAGAAATTCTAATCATCTAAATCCTTTCTTCCAATTTCCTAAACACACCTCAAGTCCAGTTTCTCTCAATTCCTTAACCCGGCCCACCTATACACAAAAATCCTACTATTGAAACACTACCAGAATAAGTCATTTTAGTGACGCCTAAAGACGTCGCTAAAACGCCTAAAGACGTCGCTAAACCAGTTTAGCGACGTATTTAGCGACATCATCCTCTTGTCGCAGAAACTTTAGTCGCTGTTTGGAAAGACGTCGTTGATCGTCGCCAACACCGACGTTTACCGACGCAAAGATACATCGGTAATATACCGACGTTTACCGTCGTTTTTTCGATGAAATAGCGACGTTTATGATGTCGCTATACGTCGGTATTCCCTGGGAAAATTACCGACGTTTTTGATGTCGCTATGCGTCGGTATATAGTACCGACGTTTTGTGTTGTCGCTATACATCGGTATATCCTGGGTAAATAAGGAAATATATGCCAGTTTAGCGACGACTATCGACGCTATGTGCCGTCGGAAAGCGTCGGTAGATGTCGCTAAATTTTGAAAAAAAAATTACAGTATGCAGTTTTCTCCACAGAATCATTTTCTCCCTGCAGTTTAATCTGAAACACAATATACAAGCACATTTTATCCCTGGGTTCGTCGACCCCTTCGGCGGAACAACACCACCGGTAAATTAATATCCAAATGAAACGAATAGTCTAATACAAAAACAACCCAATACAATCCAGAGATTGACACAGTACTAATTCATATATGTAGTCCAATACAAATAGTCTAATACAAAAACAACCCAATACAAATAGTCCAATACAAATAAGTACTAATAGCTAATGAGAACCACGCAGCTCATGCAAACGCTCAGTGATACGATCACGCAACCACCTCGAATAAGTGGGATCGATGGCGGCAGGAGAGATGTAGTCCATTGCAAGTGCTGGATGAATAGAACTCCTGGTCTCACTAGCTACCGGTGCTGGATGAATGGAACTCCCGGTCTCACTAGCTACCGGTGCCACTTCCCACTTAATAGTAGGAGGAGCCACCTCAGCAATTTGTGTTTCCCTCAAATGACGTGCCGCTGCTCGGGTCATGGGTGCCATCTGGTAAAATCAATATTCACAGGGGGGAGTGGTTGAAAATGAATGAGGGAACTATCAGAAAATCACATAAAACTAACTAGAATTGAAATACAGTAATTGACAAATAAATGAGAGAACTATCAGAGAATGTACTTGTCTGCTACTCTGAAAAGAGTAGTATAATATCAGATGTGATACTTGAGTATCAATGCGATACTCGAGTATCGGTATTGTGATTACGATACCGATACACATAGGAATGGTCTGATACTCAGAGTATCGGTATCGGACCATTCCGTATTGCGAGGGAAACAACACTATAGCGTTGATAGCGAGATAGATAGAGAGAGACACAACTAAGTAGCACTTGAACTTTAACTAAGTAGCACTTGTAACTAATATACAAAATTACCTATTGATACGATGCAATGATCGATTTTAATTACAGTAATACAAAATGATAAAAATATAATACGTATAAAAAATTAGAAAACTTACATAAGCTTTGGCAGCCATCTTCTTCGTCATCTCTGTCCGGAAATTCGCTCTGAGTCAATCCTTTGCCCCGGAGCTCGAGTGGACATCCTTGAGTAGAGCTCGAACGAGAGGTTCCTGACAGCATGGTGGTCTCCTTTGCCAAAGGATTCTTGCTCGTCCAACAACCAATCAAAAATTTCTTCATTTCTAATATCTTGAATATGAAACTCTGTTTCACATTTGGTTCTTATACACCAGAAGGTAGAGCCAAATGTGAAGCAGAGCTTCATATTCAAGAGATTAGAAATGAAAAAAAGTTGATTGGTTGTGGGACGAGCACGGATACTTTAACAAAGGATACCACCATGCTGTCAGGAACCTCTCACTCGAGCTCTACAAGAAGGATGTCCACTTGAGCTCCGGAGCAAAGTTTTGGCTCAGAGCAAGAATCTGTTGACGGAGCACATCCACCATACTATCAGAAAAAAATAGTAACGGTGAGAGACCCATCTGAGTAGGATGTATACTCTGATAATATCTCCTCCAACACTCAATCCCACTACTAATATCATTCTTGTAAAGGTGATCTCTTAGAGTATACATCCTACTCAGATGGATCTCTCAGAGTATCCTCTCCGGTTGGTTGTCGAGCCATAGGGTACAGTCTCTCCCGGCCGAGCCAGCCCCACCGGTGATTACATGTCATTACCTACATTAATGCTTACCTATACATTACATTTCATATGTTATCCAAACATTGCATTTATAACTTGCATATATCCATGTATTCCCATTTGCATACATATATGCATATTGCATTCATATGTGCTTACCAACATGCATGATATTACACATATATCATTCATTACATACACATGTTATATGTGTATAGGAAGATGGAAAATGAAAGGAAGAGGGGACTGAGTTCATATGTCCAAGTGGAATGAAACAGAGATTGTGATCTCAGATTTAACAGTGGTGCAAAAGTGTGTGTGTGTGTATCCACATTCAGATTTGTGTAGTGTGTGTAAGGGTGTGTGTAGATGTATGTGTTAACAGTGTACACAAAATCAGTGTCACTGTTCTTAGATTTCAGATTAAAAATGTGTGTGTGTATACAATCATAGGCACTGTATAAAATCGATATTCACAGGTTGAAAATGTCTGTGCCGTGTCGGTGGGAGATAGGGTTAGGGTTAGGTATACCTGGACTGGGTCGGGTAGGGGTCGCAGGAGCAGAGCAGGGGACGAGGGGGTCGACGGTGGAGGAGCGACGACGAGGTCACCAGGGGGGGAGCGGTCGCCGAAGACGAGAGGGAGGGAGGCAACGCCGGAGGGAGGGGGAGAGAAACGAGAGGGAGCGATCATCGGAGGGAGGCAACACCGGAGGGAGGGGTCGTCGGGGGAAGGCCTCGCCGGAGGGGAGGAGCTCGTCGGGGGGAGCAGTCGCCGGAGACGAGAGGGGGAGGGGGAGAGAAACGAGAGCGCTCAACGGAAGAATGAAAATTTGGGAAATAAAATAAAATCGATCGGGTTCCCAGAACCCTAAATGAAAGTTTTAGCGACGTCTAAGTGGGACGTCACTAGACGTCGCTGTTCAGTAATAGGATAGCGACGGACATGATTAAATGTTGCCAAACCTCGCTGAATAAAATACATCAGCGACGTTTTGCGACTACATAGCGACTTGTTCTTTCTAAACTATAATTACAGTCGCTAAACGTCGCTGATAGTGACGTTCAGCGACGTCATTTACATACGTCGCTAAATACACAAAACATAGCAACATTTTCAACTGGCGTCACTAAATTTGTCGCTAATTTGACACATTTTGGTAGTGAAATAATAGCACAGTTGGTCTAAATGTTGGCCGACCCTTCCATTATCGAAGAGTCACATTTCGAATGGCTCTTCAATTTTTGAAGAGACAAGCCAAAATCCTACAAGTTGGCTCTCAACCCACAAGATGGCTCTTCCATTTTTGAAGAGACAAGCTAACATACGTATGAACTAAAGAAGAAAGAATTGATGGCTCCTTCTCTCTCCATTCTATTATCATTATAACCGAACACTAAAAGTATCTAACCTAGATTTCCTTTTCTCAACCGCAAGGACCATTTCAAATCATTTCTTCTTCACTCTTCCATTTCTTCTTTCCAAAACTCTAACAAAACTCTAGCCATCTCTCTTCACCAGTTCGTCTTCCTCAACTTCTCTTCTTTCTCAGCCGAGAAACCCTAACCCTACTCTCACAACTCCTCACGCACAGCCGACAATAAGAAAAAATAGAGAAAAACGAAGAACAAGGAGGAGGCTCGAACGAGATATTACCTGAGCACGACGATGCGGTGGTAAGGATGGCCGATGTCCAGGCGCTGTGCTCTGGTAGCTAGGTGTCGATCTGACATGCTGCGGTGGCTTCAAGATGCACCGACGAGGTCGGCGGCTACGTGTACAAGACGGCACTGCACGGCACCCGAGGCGGTACGACGCTCAAGACACTCAATGTTCCAACGTCGGCGATGTCCACTCCGGCTAGGCGACGAATACTCGACGACGCACAAGTCTCGAGAGGCTACTCGGTCTTCAAGGAAATGACGTGGATGTCGAAAACAGTACAGCTCGGCAGTCGAGGTGACCGATCGGTTCTCGAATGGTCGTCCGCACCGACTGAGACGCACGGGCATCGAGGCAAACGGCTCCGGCAGTGACGGCCTGGCAGCACGGCGAGGAGCTCCAGATCTGGTGGTACTGGCCGGCGGATCTGACGACTACATGGTGATTTCGGCGTGGTGGTGGAGCTCCGGTCATCGGGCGGTGGCGAGTGGTTGCGCTCGGCCGGGATGAATAGTGAAGAGTGACAGTGACATGTGAATTGTGTATTGGAGACTGTGCACTGACAATGTGTCAGTATTTATAATAATACAATATTATGTGTGTGTTCTACAAGAAATGAACAGTGGCCGTGTCTGTAATTATGGGGAGATCTGGGTGCAATAGTTAAAATATGCAACATATTCCTAACCACCTGTAACTAATTAATAACCAACTCATAAAATATTAACTAACAAATAGTTAAATACCAGTTAATTACGAAATGACTTAGTATTAATACAATATTATATGCAGAGAAAATTATCAGTAGGAATAATTTTGGCTAAGACAATAATCAAAACCATTTGATAAAAATATAATATATATATTTTTTTTATAAAAATATAATATATATATATTTTTTTATATATATTTTTTTTTATATATATATATATTTTTTTATAAAAATAATATATATATATATATATATATATATATATATATATATATATATTTAACAGCAAGGTTAGTTAGTGAAACAATTCTTAAAGAGCTAATCTTATATATATATAGAAAACATATACTTCCAACTAATTACAGGATTAAACAACTGCCACCTATTAACAGTAGTTAACCAAAAATTAAGCAACTGACATTTTATTAATAATAATCAATCAATATAGAATTTAATTACTAATAATGGAATTAAAACCTAATTGATAACAAACAATGTTTAATTAGGCTAAACCATCAACCAAGAATTTAGTTAAAGCAAGATTTAAATAATCAAAATATTTATGAGTTAATAAAATCAGAACTAAGAATAAACTTAACTTAAAATGGAATCTATTTAACTAAACCAAATTCAATACAACAAATTTACTTAAAGCCAAATAAATGAATCCTTTTAGAAAAATAATTTCAGAATATAGGAAAATAGATTTAGGGAGTTACAATATGCCATTATTGAATAACTTCTTGTTTCTCATAGAATTGAGGTGTCTTTTTCGATTGACATCAATTGAAAAAGATAACTCAATTCTATGAAAAAAATAAGAAGTTATAGGGCACTTCAATCCACAAAGAATATACAGGCCATACTAAAGGGAGAAATGTTATAAACTTGCCTGCATTGATCTCATTCATGGCCTTCTTAACATGTTCATCACGCTTAATGTCCACAATAAGCGTTTGGACAATCTCGTATCCATATGTTGACATGGCCGATGTAAAGGATGACAGAAACAAGGTCATTCCAAATTTAAGAAAAAAATACTAACGAATGAAGTCATTAACAAAAGGGTACCTTCTCAAGTTCCTATTCCACTGCTTTTGCAATATCATTCTTCTGCTCAAAGACATCATCTAAGATCAGCTTTGATACGCTTGCCCTGATAACTGTCCAACAAACAGCACAAGTTCATAATGTACTTACCAAGAAAAAATATATTTACATGGGGATTCATACAGTAGACATAATAGAGATCCACTGCTTTCCACCTTTAAAGCAAAAGTTTGCTATTTTCAAACACCTTATGCAATATATAACATTGACTACTAAAAGTACTGGTTAATGACACTGTAAACTGGTATATATAAAGGCTACAAGAGAATATTAAAAGAATTAAGTAAAAAAGACAAATACAAACCATTTCAGTATGTGAGATGGTCACAAGCTGGATTGGTCTATCAGTCTCAATCAAGCATTATTATTACTTCAATCTCTCTTACAAAATATTACAATAGAGAACTAAGTTGGGCACATCTTGACCATCCCCAAACCCTACGTAAGCGGGAGCCTCGTGGCACCCGAATGCCCTTTTAATGAACTAAGTTGAGCATAAGACAAAAGGCTCTACAATCAAATGAATGGTACTATGTGTTGTATCTCAATACCTCCACAAAGAGAATCATATACAGGTACCCACAATTTTTTGCAAACTACAAAACATATACAGAAGTATCTCTTCTAACTATAAGATATCCCTATATGAATGACAAAAAAGATGTTCTCGGTAACTTCAGTTGCACGGAAAAGCAAAGGAATTACAAGAAGATAGAATAAAACAAAAGAGATTAATGCAATTCTTCCATCAATATAGGCTTTTTTGAATGAGTTGTAATATTTTGAATTTTCTGATTTCTCAACATGGAAACAAACACAGCCCATATTTAGCTGTGGCCATACAAGGTAAGAGGATAAAGTGCTAAATGTTATCCCTATACAACAATTGGATGTTGTGCATGAAAGGGACAAACTGGTATTATTTATATTCCAAATATGTATATCCAAGCACTACATCATCAAATCACACCAAAATCATTCCATACTCAAGATGAAGAATAATTTATGATATACTCTTCTAGGATATTCTTATTATCCAGGAATCAAAAATTGTCCTAATAAGCCTGAACCAAATATGTATATCCAAGCACTACATCATCAAATCACACCAAAATCATTCCATACTCAAAATGAAGAATAATTTATGACACAAGATAGCTTCTTTTTAGACTTTTTGTTTAATTGACCAGGTTTTGTTTCCCATATAGCATGATCATCAAAATAAACAATCCAACAATAGTTTAAAAATTGTAGCGGTTGAGAGTGAAGAAGAGTAAAAAAAAGAAAACAAAATTTACATACACTTTAAGATGGTTGCTAAAATCCCATCAACTATAATTCACCCATAAATGGAACAAGGGCATTAAAAATGTCACCTTCAAAACATCCAGAAAGTATTTAAGGAGAAGAATTTAAGTGAAACTTCAATTTCGGATGATCACTCATAAAAGCCATCTAAAGCTACAAAACCATTACCATTACCCGATGAGAAAGACCGGCTCCATACTTTATAAGGGGAATCCTTATGAAGATAGTCAAGAATTTCCCCGTTTCATAGGTAAAATAGAAGTAATGCACTCTTTAAAATGTAGGATTTTTATAGGTCAAGACAAAACATGTAAATGATAGAAAAGTATTACTACAGAGAATATTAAAATGTCTAGATGAGGGTGTAATGTTTCAGTCTTTTAGCCTCCTTAGTTTTGAGCTGGTCGGAGCACTGACACATGCACGGAAACATCATTCATGAAATCATCTTTTTTATATATGAATAACGACCAAATGAAAAAGTAGTATATGACCAAACTAAAATTTAGTATCAAATTTTGACCCATATAATTTTAGTAACAAGGTGTGATAATGGATAAGAGTCTTACTAGCATTTAAGAACTAAGAAGTTATAAAGCAACATGTATTTCACTTCAACTAGCACAACAGAACCACTCCCGTTAAGGTAGTTCCTGTAATAGAAGAAGCAGTTGAGGTAAAATGCCACTATTGCACCTGGGGCTCATGAGTCAAAATATTAGCCTATAGTCTCCGATGCTACAATAGTTTTAAGCAGTGACCTATTATATATTTTAATATTCAAGCCATTTGACACCACTAGCTAATGAAAGCTAAAGAAAAAGCATGAAGAAGTAACTTGAAGGAATATGTCTATTCATAATTATTGAAAATATAGATGTGGTTACCTTTAAGTCGCACATTTCATGATCCTTCAAAAACCCAACATGATATTCCTTTTCGCACTACAAAATTACATTTAGTCAGAAACTACAAACAAGGAACAATTAACAGGTGCAATTTAAATACATCAGAAGAAGGAAAAAAAAAAATCTGTTACCAACAACATAAAGATACAAAGATGAAATAGCATACTTGGAAATAGATGATAAATGTGCGTCCATCAAATCCTTGCTTTCTAACTAAAATCATGGCCTCTGTAGTCTTGAGTCTAGGAAAGTCATATAATGTACAATTATAAAACGAGTAACTCAAAAAAATTATTCACACATATAATTACGTCTCTAAATGATACTTGAATAAATTTAAAATTGCTAATGTGTCATGAATAATTATTTTACTAGAACATGCTGACAATAATCTTAAATGCCTATTAAGTTACTGCATTTACTGATACTCTCCTAGCAACTCCTTAATAATTATGGTGATCAAATCTACATTCCAACAAGCCATGAATAAAGGTGACTATTTTGATTATCATCTCTATCAAAAGTAATTCAGAAAAAATATAGATATCCAACATCAAATGAACAAATCCATCAAATAACACACATAATTCAAAAACAAAGAAACTATTTCAGTATTTTGATGGCACGCATGCATAAAAGAAACAATCACATATGTGGGTTCTCTTCCTCTCGCACTAATCATCAAGATCAAGAATAATTCAGCCCCAAATCAACAAATTCACCACCAACCCACACAATATGAAACAAGCTATATAGATAGGAAACTACATACAAAATGAACAGTTAAACTACATGCTTTTTTTCCTGCATGAGCTCACCATTGGTTTGCGGTTGGTGTCAATGGTTTCGTTATGGAGCCCGATTCTCGAAAAATAGTTTCAAATGTGTAACGTTCGTATTTTGGAATACGTATTTTGATTAGGCGTATATGTACTTCGAACCTGTATTTTATTTTCTCAGATTATGGCCTGTAATTGTGTTTTGGCTTAACTTGCGAATTTTGGTTTTCTCGTAAAACGGGTTTTGGACCTGGCTTGGTTTTATTTTGTGGAGAAAGAATTGGTTTGGTTTGGTTTAGTATGCATTGGAACACCCTTAGCTAAACCTCCACCCTCAACACAACATATCATCCCTCATTAAAACCCCACCTAACTTTCTCTCTCCATATGACTACCATTAATTTTCTTCATCTTCTTCTTCCTTCCTCCACACAACACCAACACCATAGGCAAGTGCACCTTGCCACCACATAAGGACCCTATTTTATTTGTCCATTAGCTAGATTAGGCCATGGTGAACAACATTAGAACTTGGCATTTTGTGATTTGGAGCTTCCATTTTTCTAGATCTAAGTTTTAACCATTTTCGGATTTTTTTGGTTTTGATCTATTAAACTTAGATTTTTCCTTGTTTTGAGATTTCCATGTGGAAAAGAATTCAATTTTACACAAGTTAGAACTTTGAAAATCCAAATTTGGTTTTGTTTTGGCTAAGTTATGAAGATTGGAAAATTTAGAGTTCTTAGAGTTTTCCTTCGGCCTGATGGAGAAGATGACCCTCGACCAGCGCTCTTTAGCACAAGGCCATGCGCAGTTCAACTGTGCGCAGTTCAACTGTGCGCAGTTCAACTCGTGCGCAGTTCAACTCGTGCGCAGTTCATCTCCTGCGCAGTTCATCTTCTGCGCAGTTCATCTCTTGTGCAGTTCAACTCGTACGTAGTTCAACTCATGCGCAGTTCAACTCGTGCGTAGTTCATCTCCTGCGTAGCTCATCTCCTGTGCAGCTCACCCTAGCGCAGCTCGACCCTAGCGCAATCTAACCCCAGCGCAACCTATTGCCCATGATGGTTTGGATTTTATTCCTTGGACTTGGCTTCTCTTTTGTGGGTTAGAGTTTTAAGATCTTGTTCCACACAACATGACTGTCTCGACCCAACATGACCTGGCACAGTTTTTTTTGGTGTTTTGCTTATGACTAGTATGGTTTTTCGTGATTTCTGTGAAGTATGATTTTAGTACTTTCTGATCTTCTTGATAGTGACCCGATGGGGTGCGCCCTTAACTTTTAACCTGTAATTCATGATTAATCTTGATACTGGATAACTTGATAATGGCCCGTGGCGACGCACTCCTGACTTGTAACTTGTAAACCTGTAACTTGACTTGACTTGATGCTGTTACGATAGCTACTTGACTCGTATAACCAACTCTGACTCCGTGGGTGTTCATTCTTGTTGCTTCGTGCAATCCACTTGTCTTGTCTTGCATCATGTCTAGGACGTGACTCCCTGGTTACCACGGTCAGGGATTCACTCCGAATATGGATTAGACTAATTACTAGATCACACTATAGTTCATGGAGAATTTCCAGTCATAGGCGATCTCGTTATCTGGGCGCATTAAATGGACTTGTAGCCTGCCGACGAGTAGGGCACATTTCCAGCACACTGTCATGTGTTGCACCCTCTAAGTCACCTAAGGGTATATCGTCTCCTGGGCGATGTACCCAACCATACTCTCAACCCGCGGAAGGATAACTGGATAGTCTGCAGGGCTTGGGACTGGGAATTTATCATTTGCATCTTGTTAGTAATTAGGCTTGTGATAACCCTAGTTAGTTAAGTAGTAAGCCGTAGTAATTGCTTGGCCGCTTGTGAATGGATGGTGTCCAGCCTTGTCTAAGTCTCGTCTAGTCCCTGTACCTGATACTCCTGTACATGATTGTTTTACTTATCTTTAACAATAAATGGGTAGAGACATAGTGCTATTCAGGCGAAGGGTTACAACCCCGGTCCTTGTTTGGTTTACGGGTTGTAACCTGGCCCCCGGAATGGTTCCACGTCCCTAGTCGTTTATTGTCCTGTTATACTCTTTATTACTTGTACTTTTCTTTTATTCCTTATGATCTGATATGCTGGCTTTTGCTCTTATTTCGTGGCCTCCTTTGTGGCACTTGCTCTTTCTGGGGTTTGACCCAGCTGGTTTTGTGTGGCCAGATTTCGGAGCAGCACCCGAGGATCTACCGAACCTCCAGCCCGATGGTGGCGACTAGAAGGAACCCGGGCTACGAGTAGGTTTTCTATTTTGTTTCGCTCACTATATTGTAAAATTATTCTTTTGGGGCATTTAGCCGACGAGCACCTGTTAGCTCAATGCATCTTTACTTACTGTCTGCCTACGGGCTGTAACATGATTAACAAATCCTAGGGTTGATCATGTATGACTTAACTCTTGCTAGTCTTCGTATTTTGTATGACTAGCTTCATGATCAGCTGGATATGTAATATTTGGGACGCCTTTTATTGTATATTTGGTGGTCAAACATCTTGTAACTATATTACTTGCTTGAGATTGAGACAATAGGCTTGACTTTAAGAGACCGTTGGCTTGTAGTAAACCCTTATATCTAGACAGCCGTGACCGTATAGCGAGGTGGATTCCATTTCAATATACGTAGCTGGCTATGTTCGCCCCCGCTCTCCAGTATTCTGGTTCTGGGGCGTGACATGGTTTAAGTGGTGGCCCATGCATGTCTTGGCATTCAAGAATGTGAGGGTTTACCTAATATATGTCTCAATCAGTATTCGCCCTTGATCTCTGCTCATATCTTCAAATACCTGGGAATCTTGACCTGATCACATGCTTGTATCGTTGATCTGTCCTTGTCCTCCCTTATTGTTTCCTATGTCGTCTTCTTCAGCGGCATTATTCCTGGACCTGCCGATCAGCAAGGCAGAGCAACTCCCGTGGACCAGCCACAACCCGGAGATCAAGCCCAGCATTCCGAAGTAGCCTCCAGAGTTGTACCTACCGGAGGAGAAACACCAATCCGGCCCGTCCAGCCCGCCGAGCCTGACGATGGCACCTTGGTAGGTCTCATCAGGACCTTGATAGCTTCCCAGGATCGTAGAGGAGACGCCTTGCACCAGGTAGTGGCAGATGCTTTGACCAGAGGCGGTCATCCAGGGAACAGCACGGCCAACAGCTTCAAGCGCCTGAACCCTCCATTCTTCGACGGCAGCAAAGATGCGATTATCGCGGACGCTTGGCTTCAGGATACCGAGGTGATTCTGGAAACAAATAGGACACCTGAGAATGAGAAGGTGGCGGTGGTACGTCTACAGTTACTGGACTTGGCTTGCAGTTGGTGTGCGGCTCAGGCCGTGGGATTAGCGGTGCCAGTTGCTTGGACGGTGTTTAGAGAAAAATTTCAGACAAAGTATTTTGATGCTGTAGCTCGGTATGACCTACAGACGAGATTTACCAACTTGAAGCAAGGAGACAGAACGGTCGACGGTTATGTATCTGAGTTTTCTAGACTCAGTAGGTTTGCCCCCACCTTGGTGGCGACCGAGTTTGATAGGGCCCAGCGGTTCCAGCAGGGACTGCATTTGGAAATCTTGTTGGCAGTTGAGCAGTTCGAGCACCAGACGTTCGATGCAGTATTAAGGGTAGCTAGGAGGCACGAGTACACCTCCCAGAGGATCGTGGATAGGACCGGAGGTAAGAAGCGATCCCACAATCAGATGCACCAATCATCAGCTCCAGCCCCGACAGCTAGGGGTTTGACCATTGGAACTCCGAGGCGGGCGGCCTCAGTGACGTCGGTTCAATATTCGACCCCGACGTACCCGCAGCAGCAGAAGCAGAAACAGACTTCCGCGATGGGATGTTCTCATTATGGGAAGCCAGGGCACGTGGTGGCAGATTGTCGCAGGGCGCAGGGATTGTGCCTGGCTTGTGGAGCGGCAGATCACAAGATAAGAGCCTGCCCGAATAGGGTTAGTTCGTCCTCTTCTAACCTAACTAGTCCGTCGGTTAGGGGACCAGCACCTATGTAGCAGCAGCAGTACCCGAGGCCATTGTTGCCTTAGGCCCAGGCGTTTCATCAGCAGAACCAGCAGCAGTATACCCAAGCCCAAGTGCAGAGCAGGCAGAGAGGTTTCCAGCAGAGGGGACCCACAGCTAGAGGATAAGGTCAGGCAATGATGATGGCTATGGAAGAAGAAGTTATACCAGGTGAGGTAGTGGCAGGTACTATTCTCGTCAACTCCTGTCCAGCATCGATATTATTTGATTCTGGTACATCGCATTCATTCATGTCTGTACGATTCGTGACACGGATAGGATTAGAGCCCGAGTCATTATCAGTGAGGCTCAATATACTTACTGGTAATGGTCTTGTGGGAGTAGATCGAGTGTTTTCCTCGTGTCGGATCGTAGTTAGCGGTAGAGAGTTCCCCGCTAGATTTATAGAGTTTTCCATGGCAGACTATGATGTAGTCTTAGGCATGGATTGGTTGAGGAACCAGTATGCTAGGATAGACTGCCATGTTGCCAGGGTTTTCTTTAGTATTCCAGGCGAGCCAAAGTTTTCATTCTTCAGAGGCGCAGTGGAGCCATCTTCTCCAGTATTGCTGATGGCAGTTGCAGCGGTACAGTTACCTCGGATAGTTGAAGAGTTTCCAGATGTCTTCCCAGAGGAACTTCTAGGGATGCCGCCAGGGAGGGAGATCGAGTTCACTATAGACTTGATCCCCGGGACAGCACCAGTATCAGAACGAGTCTACCGGATGGCGCCTTCAGAGTTGGAGATTTTGTACAAGATGATTAAAGAACTCAGGACCAAAGGATTCATTCGTGCAAGTGGATTGCCTTGGGGAGCGCCGATGCTTCTTGTGAAAAAGAAGGATGGTACGTCCAGGTTATGTGTAGATTATCGTACCTTGAACTCAGTGACAATCAAGAACATATACCCTCTCCCGAGGATAGATGACTTGTTTGATCAACTCAAAGGGGCTTCAGTATTCTCGAAGATAGACTTGCGGTCAGGATACCACCAGATCAGAGTCAGAGAGCAGGATATCCTGAAGACAGCGTTCAGATCAAGGTATGGATATTGGGAGTTTCTTGTTATGCCATTCGGAGCGACCAATGCGCCAGCCGTATTCATGGACCTCATGAATCGCATTTTCATGCCTTACTTGGATCAGTTCGTGATCGTATTTCTAGATGATATCCTGGTCTACAGCAAGAGCGAAGCAGAGCATGAGCAGCATCTCAAAATCGTCCTTCAAATGCTTAGGGAGCATCAGTTGTACGCCAAGTTTAGTAAATACGAGTTTTGGCTCGATCGCATTTCGTACTTGGGTCACATCATTACCCGAGAAGGAGTGGAAGTGGATCCCCAGAAGATTGTGGCTATCGAGACATGGCCAGTACCTAGCTCAGTGGCAGAGGTTCGCAGCTTCCTTGGATTAGCCGGCTACTACCGGCAATTCGTTTCAGATTTTGTGAGAATTTCAGTGCCGATGACCCAGTTGACCCGCAAGGATGTGCAGTTTGCTTGGACAGCAGAGTGTCAGGAATCATTTGAGAAGTTGAAGCGAGATTTGATAACGGCTCCCATTCTCACACTTCCAGATGGGACCGGAGGATTCACAGTTTATTGCGACGCTTTAGGCAGAGGATTGGGGTGTGTCTTGATGCAGCATGGGAAGGTAATATCTTATGCATCACGTCAACTTCGTGATCATGAAAAGAATTACCCGACCCACGACTTGGAACTGGCAGCAGTAGTGTTTGCACTTAAGCTTTGGCGATACTACTTGTATGGAGACAGAGTGGAGATATTTACTGATCACAAGAGCCTGAAGTATGTTTTCACCCAGAAGGACCTTAATATACGGCAGAGAAGATGGCTTGAGCTATTGGTGGACTACGATGTAGATTTGCAGTATCACCCAGGGAAGGCCAATGTTGTAGCAGATGCGTTGAGCAGGAGAGCCGGAGTTTATTTCCTGACGGCGCAACCAGAATTATTGGCAGATCTTCAGAAGATGGGAATTGAAGTGGTTCTTCCTACCAACGTGGCATTGATGGCCAGTCTACAGGTTCAGTCCAGCATAGTTGAGAGGATCCGGAGAGCGCAGTCAGCAGATTCCAAGCTTTAGTGACTCAGAGCAGAGTGTGAGACAGGAAGAAGGCCAGAGTTATGTATCCATAAAGATGGTACACTTCGACACGGCACTCGTCTTTGTGTACCCAGTGGAGATATCAGACAGGAGGTCATGGCAGAAGCTCACAGTTCACAGTATTCTATTCATCCCGGTGGCACGAAGATGTACCGTAATATTCGTCAGTATTTCTGGTGGAATGGCATGAAGAGGGAGATAGCCCGGTTTGTCTCTCGGTGTTTGGTTTGCCAGCAGGTTAAAGCTGAACATCAGAGGCCCGCTGGAATTCTTCAGCCCTTGTCGATTCCAGAATGGAAGTGGGAGCATGTGACCATGGATTTTGTGACTGGATTGCCTAGATCCCCAGCTGGTAGAGATGCTATTTGGGTTATAGTTGACAGGCTCACGAAGGTGGCTCATTTTTTCCTATTCAGAGTTAGTCAGTCTACGGCCCAGTTGGCAGAGATATACCTCAGGCAGATTGTCAGGCTTCATGGGGGTGTCGGTCAGTATCACCTCGGACAGGGATTTAAGATTCACATCACACTTTTGGCGTAGCCTGCAAGAGAGTTTGGGAACTTACCTTCAGTTTAGCTCAGCTTATCATCCGCAGACAGATGGTCAGTCAGAGCGCACAATCCAGACTCTTGAAGATATATTGAGATCTTGTACCCTTGACTTCGGTGGTTCATGGGAGGATCACCTGCACCTGGTGGAATTCTCCTACAATAACAGTTACCATGCCAGTATTCAGATAGCTCCGTTCGAGGCACTGTATTGTAGGAAGTGCAGATCCCCGTTAGCCTGGGATGATGTTGGAGAGAGGCAGATACTTGGTCCAGAAATGATTGCCCAAACAGTTGAAGTGATCAGAAGGATCAGAGATCGCCTTCGAGTGGCCCAAGATCGCCAGCGCCATTGGGTCGATGCTCATCGATGTCCCTTAGAGTTTGCTATCGGCGACCATGTATTCCTTAGGATCTCGCCTAACCACGACGTCATTCGCTTTGGCATACGAGAAAAGCTTAGTCCTAGGTATATAGGGCCGTTCGATATCCTGGAGCGAGTAGGAGATGTATCCTACCGTCTCGCTCTTCCGCCGTCGCTAAGTGAGGTGCATGATGTATTCTATGTATCCTAATTACGTCGGTACATCCCGGACCCGAGCCATATCCTGGACCATTCAGAATTGGTTGTTGGTACCAACCTTTCGTATGAGGAAAGGCCCGTGTCTATATTGGACCGGAGAGAAAAGATATTCAAGAACAAGACTATTAGCTTAGTCCGTGTTGCTTGGGGTCATCACTCTCTAGGTGAGTCAACGTAGGAGCATGAGGACGACATCCGATCGCGATATCCCGACTTGTTTGACTCGTAAGGTATAATATCTTCCTTATGCCTTATACTTTCCGTCCCTTGTTTGCATGCGTGATTGTTTGATTGTTTGCTTAGTGTAGCTTATTTGTGAATAGTATAGTGGGCTCTTACATCTCTAAGCATCTTGATTTAAATTCTGAGGACAGAATTCTTTTAAGGTGGGTAGAGTTGTAACGTCCGTATTTCGGAATACGTATTTTGATTAGGCGTATATGTATTTCGAACCTGTATTTTATTTTCTCAGATTATGGCCTATAATTGTGTTTTGGCTTAACTTGGAGATTTTGGTTTTCTCGTAAAACGGGTTTTGGACCTGGTTTGGTTTTATTTTGTGGAGAAGGAATTGGTTTGGTTTGGTTTAGTATGCATTGGAACACCCTTAGCTAAACCTCCACCCTCAACACAACATATCATCCCTCATTAAAACCCCACCTAACTTTCTCTCTCCACATAACTACCATTAATTTTCTTCATCTTCTTCTTCCTTCCTCCACACAACACCAACACCATAGGCAAGTGCACCTTGCCACCACATAAGGACCCTATTTTATTTGTCCATTAGCTAGATTAGGCCATGGTGAACAACATTAGAACTTGGCATTTTGTGATTTGGAGCTTCTATTTTTCTAGATCTAAGTTTTAACCATTTTTGGATTTTCTTGGTTTTGATCTATTAAACTTAGATTTTTTTTCCTTGTTTTGAGGTTTCCATGTGGAAGAGAATTCAATTTTACACAAGTTAGAACTTTGAAAATTCAAATTTGGTTTTGTTTTGGCTAAGTTATGAAGATTGGAAAATTTGGAGTTCTTGGAGTTTTCCTTCAGCCTGATGGAGAAGATGACCCTCGGCCAGCACTCTTTAGCGCAAGGCCATGCGCAGTTCAACTGTGCACAGTTCAACTCGTGCGCAGTTCAACTGTGCGCAGTTCAACTGTGCGCAGTTCAACTCGTGCGCAGTTCATCTCCTGCACGGTTCATCTCCTACACAGTTCAACTCGTGCGCAGTTCAAATCGTGCGCAGTTCATCTCCTGCGCAGCTCATCTCCTGCGCAGCTCACCCTAGCGCAGCTCGACCCTAGCGTAATCTAACCCCAGCGCAACCTATTGCCCATGATGGTTTGGATTTTATTCCTTGGACTTGGCTTCTCTTTTGTGGGTTGGAGTTTTGAGATCTTGTTCCACACAATACGACTGTCTCGACCCAACACGACCTGGCATGATTTTTTTGGTGTTTTGCTTATGACTAGTACGGTTTTTCGTGATTTCTGTGAAGTATGATTCTAGTACTTTCTGATCTTCTTGATAGTGACCCGATGGGGTGCGCCCTTAACTTTTAACCTATAATTCATGATTAATCTTGATACTGGATAACTTGATAATGGCCCGTGGCGGCGCACTCCTGACTTGTAACTTGTAAACCTATAACTTGACTTGACTTGATACTGTTACGATAGCTACTTGACTCGTATAACCAACTCTGACTCCGTGGGTGTTCATTCTTGTTGCTTCGTGCAATCCACTTGTCTTGTCTTGCATCATGTCTAGGACGTGACTCCCTGGTTACCACGGTCAGGAATTCACTCTGAATATGGATTAGGCTAATTACTAGATCATACTATAGTTCATGGAGAATTTCCAGTCACAGGCGATCTCGTTATCTGGGCGTTTTAAATGGACTTGTAGCCTGCCGACAAGTAAGGCACATTTCCAGCACACTGTCATGTGTTGCACCCTCTAAGTCACCTAAGGGTATATCGTCTCCTGGGCGATGTACCCAACCATACTCTCAACCCGCGGAAGGATAACTGGATAGTCTGCAGGGCTTGGGATTGGGAATTTCTCATTTGCATCTTGTTAGTAATTAGGCTTGTGATAACCCTAGTTAGTTAAGTAGTAAGCCGTAGCAATTGCTTGGCCGCTTGTGAATGGATGGTGTCCAGCCTTGTCTAAGTCTCGTCTAGTCCCTGTACCTGATACTCCTGTACATGATTGTTTTACTTATCTTTAACAATAAATGGGTAGAGACATAGTGCTATTCAGGCGAAGGGTTACAACCCCGGTCCTTGTTTGGTTTACGGGTTGTAACCTGGCCCCCGGAATGGTTCCACGTCCCTAGTCATTTATTGTCCTGTTGTACTCTTTATTACTTGTACTTTTCTTTTATTCCTTATGATCTGATATGCTGGCTTTTGCTCTTATTTCGTGGCCTCATTTGTGGCACTTGCTCTTTCTGGGGTTTGACCCAGCTGGTTTTGTGTGGCCAGATTTCGGAGCAGCACCCGAGGATCTACCGAACCTCCAGCCCGATGGTGGCGACTAGAAGGAACCCGGGCTACGAGTGGGTTTTCCATTTTATTTCGCTCACTACATTGTAAAATTATTCTTTTGGGGCATTTAGCCGACGAGCACCTGTTAGCTCGATGCATCTTTACTTATTGTCTGCCTACGGGCTGTAACATGATTAACAAATCCTAGGGTTGATCATGTATGACTTAACTCTTGCTAGTCCTCGTATTTTGTATGACTAGCTTCATGATCAGCTGGATATGTAATATTTGGGATGCCTTTTATTGTATATTTGGTGGTCAAACATCTTGTAACTATATTACTTGCTTGAGATTAAGACAATAGGCTTGACCTTAAGAGACCGTTGGCTTGTAGTAAACCCTCATATCTAGACAACCGTGACCGTATAGTGAGGTGGATTCCATTTCAATATACGTAGCTGGCTATGTTCGCCCCCGCTCTCCAGTATTCTGGTTCTGGGACGTGACAAAATGTTCAACAAATTGATTTTCAAAACAGATTTATATCTTGTTTCTTGTATTTGTTTATTTCTAAATTTTCTTTCATCCCACATTAAACCCTAATTTTTTTTTGAACATCAACATCAAGAACAAATGACACTATATAAATATAAATTATCAGCAATTTTCTTGCATCCAATACCAAGCCCTAAATTGATGCATTTAAAAAGAATTTCTTAAAAAACTAAAACTAAAAAACTTATAAAAATTCAAAAATTTACCCAAAAGAGGAAAGAGGAGGGAATTGGCAGGAGGAAGGAGTCGGGACATCAACGTCCTGGAGACAAAGGAGGAGAGGTTGGCGAGGAAGAGAGGGCCTGGAGAGAGAAGAGGTTGGCAAGGGAGGCGGGGATGGGGCCAGAGAGATGGTTGGAGTTGAGAGAGGACAACGAGTCGAGCAAGGGAGGGATGGGTCCGGATAGCACGTTGGAGGAGAGGTCAAGGAGGCGAGGGAGGGGATGGAGCCGGAGATGTTGGAGGAGGAGAGGTTGAGGACGAAGGTGTTGAGGAGGGAGAGGGAGCACGTCACCCCATGAGCACAGGGTCGAATGGAGGGAGGTTTTGGTTGCTGCTGAGATTGGGGGGGAACCAAAATAATTAGAGGGCAACCAATTTGAGAATGAAAAAGGTTTTCTAGCTGCTACAATTTTAGTAGCTGTTAGTCGACATACCAAAATAAAAATATCAACAAATGAGTGACAATATATTACGTCGCTGGAAAAACTATTAAATATCCCTCCACACATTATTAATGGAAGAGCGACTTCCAGTAAATTGAATAAAGAATTCATAAATTTTCAGTCGTCGGTTAGTCGCTGTTATAGCGACTAACTCTCTTCGCTAGATTAGTCGCTAATATGTCATATTTTTGTAGTGTGTGTTCATGACTTTCCGCAGGAGTTTCCGCCAGAATCGTGATCTTCTCCTTTCTATCGAAGAGGACATACTCTTGGATCATGCTCGTCGCTTGTATTCTTCATCTTGTTATTTCCTTCTTTATAGTTTCATACTGGTACAGGATTTGTCTCCATCCAACAGTTTATTTAAATGACTATCATAAATGATTAAATAAAATATTTATTCTTTTATTTTATGGATAAGATTAGTTTGCCATGGTTATACAGCATTTACAGCTTACGTATATTTATTATACGGCTAGCATGTTTACATACTTAGTCCTACGTATTTTAGGACTGGGATGTGACATATTTTTGTGGTGGCTCATACAGGTCAACAAATAAATTGTTTGGTCAATGACTGTACTAAGCAAGCCTGCATATAGGGTTAGAGTCTAGGATCTCATCCACATGGTTGATCTCCTTCCTTGATTCAATTGTTCGAACTCCCGTTTGACTGCGTTAAATTGCATCTTGCTTGATTACTTTTTCTATCGTGAATCTTATATCTCGTGCTTAATAGAGGTTAGGAAGATGACTCGTACTAGGTATATATGTTCCATTGTTCAATTACACTACTAGTTGAACTTTTGTAAGTTGGGTAGTATGCCTCACAACCTAGCATTCCCTTTGTCATTAGACCCATTAAAGAGAAAACTAATAGGATCATCTAGACTATAGAGTTTAGAGGTCGCTAACCCATATTGTCAACCAAAGTCTTAGACAAGAAGATAGTAGGACAACTATAGAGACACAAACACCGGACGAGTTTTAGATCTTTAAGGAACTCGAACTATTTCTACTTTATTTTCATCATAATCTCACGTACTTATATTTTTAACTATCTTGACCGATGCTGCTATTATAGCCTAGTTTTGCAAGCTTTTTTTTAGCTTGTTCAGGACATATGTTTTATTGGGTGCACCCACTAACATATTGTCTAATCAGAACCAGTGCATTATGGTCTGATCAACCTAGTGCACTTGGTTCGCTCTTCATATGATTATTCAACGCGAATTGAAATATAATTGACTTAGCTTAGTGGACAAATATACTTGACCTCTAGGATCTCATCTGTGACTGCCTTGACAACTCTCTTTTGAACTATTCAATCGCCTTTGAACCCCATATTCATATTCAATCACATCTTCCATGAACTCTTTATTGTTTTCGTCTTCACCTAATTCAAAAAAAACAAACGCTCGTACTTGATAGAGTATCCACCTTAGTTGCCCTATCACCTATGTCCATGATAGTTGTATAAACACAAGTGCAATTAGTCCTCGACCAAGCCACATAACTACATCCTCGTATTGAGTTACTCATCATTCCCTCAAACCCTAGATCTATTACCATGACCTTCTAATCACTAAAACTTGAAAAGGATTAGAATCGTTTCCTTGATCGTACTCCCACCTAGGAGACTATCTTCTCTCTAGGAACCATGTCTCCCGAGTCTCTAAATTATTTTATCTTGATATACTTGATTCCTTAATATTCTTTATTTTGTATTTTATCTTGATTTACTTAAACTCTTAAATTTCTTATTTTGTGCGTAACTAAGCATCATTCATTCACTGCCCAAACCTTACCACGATCTTAACCTTACCACAATCTATGAACCCAATCATATGGACTTATTTCCCTTCCAATTAATTGCTTCCTTCATGAAGGATTACCATTAAACTCCTTTGTGATTCGTGCAACCATGTCCTTAATATATTTTCTATGTGCGAATATAAAAAGCGGATCATGACGCCCTTCGGTTAGAAAGAGGTTAAAAGGCCTCATAGAGGAGATTAATGGTATAGTAAATAAGATGATGGTGTGATTATGAGGTATAAGTTGAAATATGTGATAAAGTGTTATTACATGAAATTTAGAAATATGATATGGTGTTTTGATATGATAAAATGATCAAAGGGGAGTAGACATCTCGATTGACAAAAATTGGTTCTTCAAGATAAAGTCAATTAATGAGGAAATTTTTATGTGAATAAAAAAAGATTTTGATTAATTTTCGAGGTTAATAAGCTATTGAAGAGGAATTTTTTAAAAAAAATCTTGATACACTAAGGATAAAAAAAATCTATAATAATTATGAATATGAATTTCCTGATTAAGATAGAGTTTGAATTTGCTTCTACTAAATTGATTGAAGGTTTATTGGATTTCAATTTTCAAGGAGATTATGAAAAACAAAATTTAGCTTGAGGATATATATATATATATATATATATATATATATATATATATATATATATATATATATATATATATATATATATATATATATATATATATATATATATATATATATATATTTTAATATATATATATATATATAATATAAATATATATATATATATATATATATATATGTGTGTGTGTGTGTGTGTGTGTGTGTGTGTGTGTGTGTGTGTGTGTGTGTGTGTGTGTGTGTGTGTGTGTGTGTGTGTGTTGGAAGAAGTAGATTAGAGATTTATTAATTAAAAGTTCTTGACTTATTGAATTTCTATTATGAGATATCAGATTTAAATTATATTTTAAGGAGTTTGAAAACTTTGGGGAAGTTAAAATTTATGGAATAAAAATTGAAGGGAAATAGATGAATAGTTGAGCATCGAAGGTCATTGATGATTTCGTTAAACCGTAAAACTATGACGATATCAACAGTTAAAATTTTGACTATTGAGAGTTGATATTGAGGAAGTTATTACCATCTTTAAGATCACCCGGTTATTGGGTTGATGTTAGTGATTATCGAATTTAGACGTTGATGGGTTGTCATGCATATGATCATCATCTAAACTATAACTAAATATACCTAAAGTCTTGGTATAGGAACCATCATCCATCAATCGTACCTTCATCTAATACCTGAAGATATCACCAGGTCCTCAGGGGACTAGCAAGATACATATAAACATGCCTATTTTAATAGTAATAATCATGCATGGAAAGAGAGGGAAATAAAATATGTGACAAATCAACAAAGACGTCTCAATATCGTAACGCCCATGGGACGCTCCGGATCTCGAGACAAAAGATAAGTCTCTACTACCATAATGCCATGTGATACTCCCGGTCCTAGAGACGGGATAACAGGTCGTTAACAAGTCTCTAACACCGTAACGCCATGGGACGCTTCCAGTCCTAGAGATGGAATAACAAGTCGATAAGGAGTCTCTATATCGTAACGCCATTGGACGCTACCGATCTAGAGATAACATAGGTTAATGTCTAGCAATCGATCTCGGCTATAGGTCAAGTCAACTCAATGAAACATAGACTAAGGGCTAGCAAATATTGTCACGACACTCATAAGAAATAACAGTGACACAAGGAGAACAAAGAAGGAACGTGCACGTAAAATAAGAAAATAGCAGTATCATGAACATGAATAGCAGATAATGAAATATGACTGAAAAAAATAACAGTATAGAAATGTACGAAAATAAATTTTACAAGTAGGCAAGGTATACTTGCATGGTGTTAGAACACAAAACCCACAATATCCAACCACCCAGTAAGCCACAAAAGTCAAACTCCTGCAAGTGTCTCCGGATGCAGAAATAGACATCACCAACGTTGTTGTCACAAAAAAATGTCTAAGTTTGACTACCCATAAGTCCAATTCTGGACACATGGACAAAACTGTAATTTTGGGTCAAAACAGTATCCGTCGTTGGACCCGTTTTGCACCGAAAAGCGTATCAGAGCCTATGGTCTCTAAAGTCAACAAATTATATACCTACGGGTCTAGTTTTTCGATACGAACTCAACGGTATGTCCAGATTTGGATTCCGATGAGCCGTACACAAAATCGCCCGTTGAGTCGGATCGCGGGGGCCGCCAAAATAGTGTTCCGATCGGCCTTTTCAGAATTGAACCAAACTTGGCTCACATGACCAGAAAAATGATATGAGTCCAGTGGCGCAAGTTTTGTTGCAATGTGACGAACGTGCACAAAGTAATTAAGATTTTTTGCAAAGGGGTCGATACGGTGATTTTTGACGGATATGCATCGAATTCGTCGCACACACGCAACAATTCGAGTTATGTTAAAGTTCACACGTGCATGAAGTCCATAGGCACCATTCGATGCAAGCGGTTCATGACTAAGTCGTCCGGATTGTCGGGACGGACCTCGTATCGAGAAATTTTAAAGTTTTAAAAACAGATTTTTGGTTAACTTTAATATAATTTAAAACAAGACATAATAAATAAATAAGCTAATTATTGGGTTTTAATCATGATTATGTTGTCTTTAGGTCTATTCAAATAGATTTTTAAGATTGTCGATATCCTACCCATAACCCGCCTTCCAAAACAGGTGGTTGGGACAGTTTTCGTCCTGTTTTTGAACAGTTTGCCATCGATCTTTGATTCAATTTTTTTGGACAATCTAGCATGATTTAGGAAATTCTACTTGAAGGGACTAGAAGAGGTTAGGGTTGTGTACGTACTAGGGAAAACAGTTCAAAATTTGATCGAAGATCGAAGGAGAATCAAGCTACGAAGTTGGCGTCGTACATGTTGCTGCTGTTGTCTGCTTGTTTGCTCGCGCATTTGCCGACAGCCGGTGGTGCTCACGACAGTGCACGGTCGTCTGCAGGACGCTCAGGTTGTCAGGGAGTTGTAGGGGTGGCGGATCAGAGCTAGGGTTTCGATCCTCTCCCTTCTCGCGGTTTATAAAGCAGCACAGGGGATCGGGTTTGCATATTGTGCGGGTCTGTGTGGTTTCTATAACTCGCGAGATATTGGGTTACCAATATCTCGTGAGTTATAGTGTTTTTCCTTTTTCCTTTATATATATATATATATATATATATATATATATATATATATATATATATATATATTATACAAAACACAAAGGTTTTTGAATCCTAGGGCTGACTGTGCCAAGATAAAGAGTGGTTGGGATTTAATCTTGGTGAATCAACGGTTGTGCAGTTTTATGGGAAAGAGCATTATTGGGAGTAGGGTTTTATGGGGAAGAGCATTATTGGGAGTGAGGTTTTATGGGGAATCCAAATATGGGGATTTAATATTTTGATGGTTGGGATTTAATATTTTGATGGGGGCCTCATAATGGTTGTGGATGAGCATTATTGAGAGTGGAGTTTTATGGGGAATCCAAAGAAAATTCACATCCAGCAGTGGTTGGGATTTAATATTTTGATGGGGGCCTCAAAATTATTATCGTTCGTTTAAAATTGGGGGTCCAAGATTTTGAGGGGGAATACCTTAAATGAACTATGCCCTATGGGCACGGGTTATATATGACAAGTATATATATATATATATATATATATATATATATATATATATATATATATATATGTATGTATGTATGTATAATTTATATTATATATATATATAATATAATATATATATAATATAATATTAAAAAAATATAATATAAATATGTATGTATAATTTATATTATATATATAAAATATAATATATATATATAATATAATATTAAAAAATATAATATAATATAAATTATACATACATATATAAAAAAATAATATATATATATATATATATATATATATATATATATATATATATATATATATATATATATTTTATATATATATATATATATATATATATATATATATATATATATATATATATATATCCAGTCCTATTAATACAAAAAAAAAACTTTTAGCAATTATTATCAAAATCCAAAAGTAAAAAATATTACTATAAATAGCAATAACATACATATATATATATATATATATATATATATATATATATATATATTAACGAAACAAACTTTATAGAAGTATCAGGCGCAAAATGCCGAAGCCTATACGAAAGAGCGCGACTCGCGCTAACAGGAAGAAAAATACAAAACCGGTCAGCGACGGATGCGAGGTTAATATGACATCCCCCAAAAATTGCTCGAGGAGTGAGAGCAACGAATGCTGACTTTGCTAATTTGTCTGGGAACCTCTCTGAAAAGCTGAGAGGCACTGAGTTGGCGACCTTCATATATGTGCTTGTTCCTATTCTTCCATAAAATCCAAATGCCGGCGGCTGCGACGATCTGGTGCCCGTGGGAAATACTCCACGTGGCGAGGAGATCGTTGAAGCCCCCTGCCTGTTGGTTCGGGTGGCATCTTCTAGAGAGGTTGGTCCACAGCTGAGAGGCGAGATCACCTGAGAGTAGTACATGTTCTGCTGATTTTGCCTTCGGAAAGGAACAACAGTGGCATCTTGATGCAAGGTTGTATCCGAAGGAAGTGAGGGAGTCGTCGGTGGGTAGCTTTCTTCGCTGCGCTCTCCAAGTGAGGATCGACCATTTGTTTGGAATGCAGGACTGCCAGTAAGGAGCGGTGAAAGGGGAAGGTTCTCCGACACCTCTAGCCGCAATTCTGGCCGAAGCAAGAGTGAACTCGCCACCTGCGGTCGGGGACCACCGCAGTGCACCAGAGACGTCTCTAACCATCAAAGGTTCCGCGATGCTTCTGTAGAACCCTAGAGGGGGGGTGAATAGGGAAATAAAAAAATAACTAGTGCAACAGAAGCAATATATGACAAATAAAAGTAAAGAGTGAGAAGATCAAACACAAGATGTATCCTGGTATCCTCGCTTGAGGCAATCCAGTCCCGGAACTCTCTCCGGCTTAAATCCACTATTTAGTCAAATAGTACACACGAGTTTGGATCCGAAGAACTCGCCAACTTCAACACGAGTTTGGATCCGAAGACTCGCCAACTTCAACACACGAGTTTTCTTGCGAAGGCTCGCCAACTTCAAACAAATGAGAAGAGAAACTTGTTGATCTTCTAACACGTGAAGATCGAAAATTACAACTCTTAAATACTCTATCACTTTGGGAGAGGATGACAAATAAAAGCTTGGAAGAGTATTAATGGTGGAGCTCTTGGTTGTTGGAAAATTTATGGCAAGAGTTGGTGAAAGCCTCAAGAGAGAGAGAGAGCTTTCTTTTATAGAGAAACCAAGAGTTGGTGGCATTTAATGCTCTGGATACAGGCAGACCGGCATGCCGTCGGTATGCAGCGGCATACCATCGGTATACCGGCCAAATAGTAACGATCATATTAATGACCGTTTGAGAGCATTAAATGCGGCCATTAATGCTGGTCAGAGCAAATCAAAAACCAAATATTTGAAACTCGGTATACTGCCGGTATGCCGGAGCATGCCGTCGGTATGCCGCCGATAATTTGTCACAGCAAGTTTTGGGTTGCTAAAAACGGTATACTGCCGGTATGTCGGAGCATGCCGTTGGTATACCGATAATTTGTCACAGTAACTTTTGGGTCGCTAAAAACGGTATACCGTCGGTATGCCGGAGCATGCCGTCGGTATGCCGACAATTTGTCATAGCAACTTTTGGGTCGCTAAAAACGGTATACCGTCGGTATGCCGGAGCATGCCATCGGTATGCCGACAATTTGTCAGAGCAACTTTCTAGACACTGAAATCGGTATACCGCCGGTATGCCGAAGCATGCCGCCGATATGCCGCTCTGTAGGTAATTGATTTTTGACTTGATCTTTTACTTGTCATCCGTCCTTAGGTGTTTACAGATATACCTAGACTTTGTACAGACTCGAAGACTCTAAGCAGGAGGACGCTGTCTTATGCAATGAGCGCCGGTAACTACTTCAATCTTCGATGCGAAGGATGGATGCACTTGAACGGAAAGACTTTATGTAGTAGAGCTTCTGAGAGGATATGAATCTGAAGACACAGAAAACTAAACTACGAAGATGCTGTTAATAATCAAAATAAAATGTGCCAACAATCTCCCCCATTTTGATAATTGACAAAATAGAGAGATAGCATCTTCAGGGAGTAACTCCCCTGTAGGAAGACAACTCCCTCTCAATACGTTTTCTCCCCCTTTGTCACTTAGTCAAAGATGGAAAAACAAATTAAAAAATAGCAATAATAAGAACAAGAGCATAGAATAAAAAGCATGTATTTATATGTAGAAGTGAAAGCTTAATACATGCAAGATGTTCATACTACAAAAGACAAATAAAACGACTCTCCCCACGAGAGTTTGATAACAAGAGACAGACACAAACCAAGTCCCCGAAGGACTGCAAAGTACTAGAATCAACCACACAAAGGTCCCCGAAGGACCGTAAAAGACAGAACATAAAAACAAACACACAGAACTAAAACACGCATCATTCTAGACCATCATCCAAAGGAAAGCCACCCCTAATCGTCCGCCGGATCGTCCCCACCATCCTGAGCTTGTTGAAAGGCACCGTAGGGATCAATGTCGTCCGGGTACATGAACCCATAGGTATTGGGATCGAAGAAGCGCATCGCCTGGTACATTGGATCTTGAAGATTGAGATCCAAATACATGTCCCGGTCCTGAATAGTGCGCTGGATAAAGTATGCTTGATCATGAAAGCAGGCTTGAATTAGATTGCCAAGGCCACGAGTATGAGCCCTCATCTGTTCCTCTGCCTGTGCCATGCGCATATCGAAGTGCTGCTGAGTCAGCGACATGTATCGGCAGGAGGAGTAGATGCGGGAGCAGCAGGAGTGGAAGCTGGTGGCTCTTGGGAAGACGAAGCACGCTAAGTAGAGGCGCCACTAGCAGAACGGGAAACAGCAAAATAGGAAGGGACGCCATCCGAGGAGCAAAGGGATAGATCAACTTGCTTGGCTTCCAGAAGGAGGGTGATGAGGGAGCCGTAGTAAAGGTTCTGCTTTCCTGCTGGCATACACGCCGGAAGAGAAGAAGGAGAGTCTTCGGAAAGAAGAAGGACTTCCGTGCATAAAGATAATACATGCACACCAGGGCATCGCCGGTAATGGCATCGTAGTTCCCGCCCTTAGGAAACAGTGTATGACACACAATCCTATGGAGCTCATAGTAAAACGGCTCCAGCTGTGCGGAAAGGGCCGGGATAGCAGGAGGGTTGGGGCCCTTGCAGATGATACGGCAGAACTCGTCGAAAGGGGACGCCGCCGAGGAGTGAAGAGCAGCCAAGGACGGCAATGCTTCCCCTCTGTCCGGGATACCGAGGATGTTACCGATGTCCCGAGACGTGAGACGGAAGTGACGGTCGTTGACTATGGACTGAATGGCATTTTGCTCGTCGTCCGGGACCAAGTTGCAATAGAAGAGTCGGACGGCAGCGGGGTAGACGGGTATTTGACGCCGAAGGAGGGAGGAGAGTCCGGCCTCGTCAAACAAGGAGACATGGCCGGGGAAGAGATTCTAATTTATCGCTCGTCCCTTGAAGACATTGTGATGAACGAAGTGTTGGAACCACAACTCGGCCGCCAAGGAGTTGGTAAAGACCCGCTGGTCATACCCGTGAGGTTGAGCCACCGGGATGAAAGGGTTGAAGAAGGAGGAGGAGGAGCGGGGACGCTTCGGATTGGCTATGGAGGAAGGTTAGGGTTTTGGAGAGGATGAGAGATGAGTAGGGAGAAGAGATAGAAGAAATAGGGTTTTAATAGAGAATGAGGGAGATGAAAGGATGGATTTGAAATGGGAGGGTGGGTTGGGAACGGTTGTAGAGGGAAGTAATAGGGGGATATGAAGGGTTAGTGGGTTGGAAATGATGAAGGTGGAGTAAGAAAAGAAATAAAAGAGGAGATGTGAAGAGATGGGTAATAAATGAGATGGGAAGTTATGAATGGAAAAGATGAGAGGGTAATTAATAGGGATGTGATGGATGAGAAGGAATTAAATGAGGATAGAGAAGAATAAACAGAGAAATGACTAAAGGTGGGCCCAGATCTGGATTTGAAATCCTGTCTGCCGCGATCCGACATACCGTCGGTATGTCGACGTATACCGACGGTATACCGAGTTTCGAAACAGAAACTAATTCTGAATCGAAAAACGGCATGTCGCCGGTATACCGCTGTATACCGTCGGTGTGCCGGCCAAGAAGAATTACGGGTCAAAGGATAAAATGCCTAATTCTCGGCAAAGGAAGGTGAAGCGATCTTCCGGGAGCGGTTTGGTGAAAATATCGGCTAACTGATAAGTGGTATCAATAAATTCAAGACGAATATCTCCCTTTTGTTGATGGTCACGAAGAAAATGGTGTCTAATTTCAATGTACTTCGTGCGTGAATGACAAATCGGGTTTTTCGTGAGATTGATTGAGCTAGTGTTATCACATTTAATAGGGGTGCAAGAATGAGAAATGCCATAATCTAAAAGTGTTTGTGACATCCAAAGAATTTGTGCACAACAGCAACCAGCCGTAATATACTCGGCCTCAGTGGTTGAAAGAGCAACAGAATTTTGTTTCTTACTAAACCACGATACCAAGGACTTTCCGAGGAATTGACATGTGCCACTAGTGCTTTTTCGGTCAATCTTGCATCCTACAAAATCTGCATCCGAAAAGCTGTGAAACTCGAAGGATGAAGATTTCGGATACCAAAGGCCCATATTAATAGTGCCTTTGAGATAACGAAAAATGCGCTTAACGGCACACAAGTGTGATTCCTTTGGGTTGGCTTGATATCGTGTACACAAGCAAACACTAAACATGATATCAGGACGGCTAGCAGTTAAATAAAGTAAACTACCGATCATACCTCGATACTTACGAATGTCGACCGATGTGCCATCTTCATCATTGTCAAGCTTTGTCGTTGTGGCCATAGGAGTCCTCATTGATTTGGATGAGTCAAGGTCGAAACGCTTGAGGAGGTCCTTTGTATACTTTACTTGATTGATGAAGGTTCCTTTGGGTCCTTGTTTGATTTGTAATCCCAAAAAGAAGGAAAGTTCACCCATCATACTCATTTCAAATTCTTCCTGCATAACTTTAGCAAATTCTACACAAAGTGTGTTGTTAGTAGAACCGAAAATAATATCATCGACATAAATTTGAACCAATAGGAGAGTGTCCTTATGGGATTTAATAAAAAGTGTTGTGTCAACTTTCCCCTTTAAAAAATTGTGAGAAACAAGAAAGGAGCTAAGGCGCTCATACCAAGCACGGGGAGCTTGTTTGAGGCCATAAAGGGCTTTGTGGAGTTTGAACACGTGATTAGGAAATTGAAAATCTTCAAAGCCAGGAGGTTGTTTAACATAAACTTCCTCTTTAATAATACCATTCAGAAAAGCACTCTTAACATCCATTTGGAAGAGCTTAAAGTCATTAAAATAAGCAAAAGCACAAAGCATACGAATGGATTCAAGACGTGCAACCGGAGCATAGGTTTCGTCGTAGTCAATGCATTCCTCTTGGTTATAGCCTTGAGCAACCAATCGGGCCTTGTTACGAGTCACCAACCCATCTTCATTAAGTTTGTTACGAAACACCCATTTTGTTCCAATAATGGG
Source organism: Iris pallida (assembly GCA_029216955.1). NCBI lineage: Eukaryota > Viridiplantae > Streptophyta > Magnoliopsida > Asparagales > Iridaceae > Iris > Iris pallida. The sequence goes on along the minus strand of JANAVB010026999.1, from coordinate 3,040,760 downwards.
ATGATTGCTAGGTTTTGGGACAAGTTTCCAAACCTTGCTTCGCTCAAATTGATTTAGCTCCTCTTGCATAGCTATCATCCAAAACTCATCAAGAAAAGCAGCATTAACATTTTTAGGCTCTATTTGAGAGATAAAAGCCACATTTGCACAAAGATCACGAGTGACGGATCTAGTACTAACACTGGAGGAAGGATCCCCAATGATAAGCTCCTTAGGATGATTGGTGACAAATCTCCATTCTTTTGGGAGATCCTTTTCAGGAGGCTCGAGAGGAGGAGACTCTTTTGATGAAGTCACAACTTCATTGTTAGATGAAAAAGGACGATCTTCAATAGAGGAGTTCTCCAACCCAAACGAGATGTCATCAATATCCTCGGAAGAGGAGAATGTAGAAGAGTTGAGTTCATTAAAAGAGACATTGATTGACTCTTCGACAACAAGACTTCTTTTATTAAAAACACGAAAACCTTTACTATGAGTAGAGTATCCAAGGAATATTCCTTCATAGGCTTTTTCTTCAAACTTGCCTAGGTTATCCTTGGTATTCAAAATAAAACAATTGCAACCAAAAACTTTAAAATAATCAATAGAGGGAATTTTGTCAAACCAAAGCTCCTAAGGTGTCTTCTTAGAAATAGGTCTAATCAAGACCCTATTTATAACATGACATGCCGTATTAACGGCTTCCGCCCAAAAATATTGGGGAAGCTTATATTGGTTTAACATAACCCGGGCCATATCGCCAAGGGTTCTATTCTTTCTCTCCACAACACCATTTTGTTGAGGAGTACGTGGACAAGCAAAATCATGTCCAAAACCATTCTTTTCACAAAATCTTTTGAAATCGGCATTATCAAATTCTCCTCCATGATCACTTCTAATTTTGTTAATAGAAAAACCTTTCTCATTTTGAACACGTTTACAAAAGGCAACTGTAGCTCCCCTTCCCAGAAATTTGAATTATTTATTATTATTCATTTTATTTGAAGGGAGATTTTAGATTTTGATAAATAATCTTTATTTTACTACCACGGTAGATGATTTTAGCCATGGTTAGGATTCTAATTTGAGTGTGGTCCTCCAGAAAAAAAACTTATGATGCTATTTATCATTCTCACATGTCTAATGCTACAAGTACCTATATACTCTAGGAAAACTATGTCGTTTAGAAATTCTTGAACCAGAATGGTGGCATCTAGACGCTGAACATGTTTAATGAGGGTAAGCATGTTAAATTATGCATGGTAGCAGCGAGCCATACACATTGTGAATTTTGTATGAGTTTATTGCTAGTCTACATTACCACCATCTCCTGAATAGCTTGTTTGGCTTCCATGTTAGGATTTGGCTTATTAGTAGAAGTAAAATCAGGGATACAACAAAACTCTTGTTAAGAAATATCCACACAAATCTGTCAAAATTGTAATAGCAAATTGCATCCACCTAGATATTACATTTCATGAGTTTGCACTGAGGAATTAATTGGAAGAACTTTTTCTACGTCAGCTACATAAATGGCATAGATATCTGCAAAGGAAACGAGGGACACCTCAAATAACTCAAGGCTAGCATGCCAAGAAATCTGACACCTAACTAGCTAGACAACCTACTTAAAACTCCCCACCCGACCTCCTTGTGATGATACACACAGCATAGAGAGGTACACCCGTATGTATACGCGAGCCAGAGGAGTGCTCGATACTCCCAAACCCAACTCCCCATCGGCCCAACCCGAGGGAGCCCAAGCGCAAAGCTCCTTTCCCCCATCGGCTCGGTCACGCGTGAGTATATATATATATATATCGAAACCGTCGAGAGAGGGACAAACCCTAGCCACGAGACCACGGCCCTCCTCCCCGAACGTCGGCGACCCACCCTGGGCCTGCGCGCACCGCCGCGCGCGGCCGAGGCCGCGGAGGCAGCGTGCGCACGCGCGCTGTGATCAGAAAACGACAGCGACAGCACCTGCAAGGTGCAGTCTTCGCGACGGGAATTCCGCTTCCTCGGTTGATCAAATCCAGACCCGTCTTCGCAGGTTCACACCTAATATAACCCTCTTTAAACTTGTTCTTTTAGTTTGTAGATGACTGCCATCGATTGGTCGAAAATTCGACACGAAATCGAGGGAAAACAGCCCAAAACAGGGCTCTAAAATCGAACCAAAACCCCAACTTGAGAGGCATTTTCCGAACTAAATAATCCGGGTTTTCGAAAACCAATTTCAAATAGTAGAAGACAACATGTAGGGGATCGAAACCCTTCCGATAGATTGATTTTTCATTTAGTTTACAGAAAGTTATTCGACGTCGAAAATCATGAAAAACCTGTTTTTAAAACTGTAGAAAACATCGAAAACCGCTCCACACGACGTGCGTCACGCCAATCCGGACGACGTGGTCGCGTACCGAAAGGATCGAAAGCTGCGTAACAGCTTCGTGGTCGTGTGGGCTTTGACGGAATTCAAATTGGTCGCGTGTGCGCGACGAATTTGATACGTATCCGTCAAAATTCTCCGTATCGTGCACTTTGCAAATTTCTCAATTACTTTGTGCACGCTCGTCAGATCGAGACGAAACTTGCGCCAGCAGAACCGTATCATTTTTCTGGTCCTGTGTGCCAAGTTTGGTCCGATTCTGAGACAGTTGATAAAATCGCCGTATCGCGGGCCCCCGGTCCGACTCAACGGGTGATTTTGTGCACGGCCCGCCGGAATCCAACTCTGGATATACGGTTGGGTTCGTATCGGAAAACTGGATCCGTAGACATGTAGTTTGACGACTTTAGAGACTGTTAACTCTGGCACGCTTTTCGGTGCAAAGCGGGTCCAACGGCGGACATCATTTTTGCCTGAAATTACCGTTTTGCCCCTGTGTCCAGAATTGGACGTAAGGACAGATAATCCTAGCTAATTGGACTATTCTGAGATCATTGGTATTGTTTATTTCAGCTTCCGGGGACTGTTGTACGGGTTTTGACTATAGTGGCATATTGAGTGGTTTGGATCATCGGTTTCACCAGCACAGGACCACAGGCGAGTACAGTTTATTGTCTGCATTTTGATATTGATTTTTACTATATTTCATTGGTTGGTCATTGGTTATGTGATTATTTTCTATTATAAATTGTGGAGTCGGGAATTAGAAGTACCAAAGATATGTGATCTGACCATAGCCCGTGTTAGACATTGTAGCCCGTGTTTATTTTCTGCAGAAGTGTAGCCCGTGTCTACTTTCTGCAGTAGTGTAGCCTGTGTTTATTTTCTGCAGAAGTGTAGCCCGTGTCTACTTTCTGCAGTAGTGTAGCCCGTGTTTATTTTCTGCAGTAGTGTAGCCCGTGTTTATTTTCTGCAAGTAGACATCGTAGACAGTGCTTATTTTCTGCAGTAGACATTGTAGACAGTGCTTATTTTTTGCAAGTAGACATCGTAGACAGTGTTTATTTTTTTGCAGTAGACATCGTAGACAGTGTTTATTTTCTGCAAGTAGACATTGTAGCCCGTGAGTAGACATTGTAGACCGTGCGGTGTAGTACCCCAGACCGATCACATATCAAAGGTACTTCTAACAGTCGGGGAGAGTATTTTGTGTCTATTTACTTACTATTGGTTTTTATATTTCATGTTTATTTTCAAACCCATGATTGATGTCTAACCTTTGTTTATAGTCATCTTCTTTATTTGATATTGCATTCAGTGAATTGTGCTCGTTCCATTCCTGACTGGAAACCAACATTTTCAGGTTAGCCGTGGACTCACTTAGCTTGGGGAGAGACGGGAATACTTGCAGACAAAAGCCTAGAGACTAGTTAGATAGTTGAGTTGTAGTTATTCTTTTATATGTACAAGTTTATATTTTCTGCAAAATGTAAAACTTGTGATCATTGTAAATTAAATTAATTTTATGAATGAGCATTATTTGTGATTTTGGATCTTCATGGCCGTGACAGCGTACTACCGCCGACACTGCGGCGTAGGCTGGCTTGGACACGTCTCGTATCCGTTTTTTAAAAAAAATGGGTACGGGTCGTGACAAGTTTTTGTGGTAGCCCATGCAGGTCAGTCTTTGCAAATCATGCGAACTCGTGATAGTACTTAAGTTAGTCGTACTATTGCGAGCCTGCGACTAGAAATGCTCATTCACGAATTAGAAATTAATTTAATTTACGAAAATGACTAGGACTAGGAGTCCCTTATACAAATTGATCGACGGGTAGTATAGGCCATGCAAATTAGATGAGGACTAGTTATTAATTTTGATAGTTTGTCAAATTTCCATGGGTACACTATTACCTATTGATATGACGATATGATCCAATGTGGGTAGGTTGTTCACTTGGTGAGACAGGGCTTCATAGAATTAATGATCTAACCTAGATGAATCGTTAATTCTTTCTCTTTGTCTCTTAGTTATCATCCTCATATCTTGGTCAAATTGTCTATTTAGTTCCTATTTTGCCCTAAGAGTTATTATTTTTATGTTATCTATAAATAAACCCCAAGTTAGTTTCGATTCAAAGTTTTTCTCAATGGATTGAATACACATGAAATAGATATTATAATGTTGTATTTCTTTATCCTCAGTTAGTTCCTCAATGTTCAATCCTTTATTTAAGGGTTGTGACTGATATGGCAAATACTTACGCCTTATTTCATAGTCAACTTGTTTGAATCTCCAGCAGATTATGGGTTTTTATAGAGATATAGTTGAAGGAATGTTAGTTAACTCATACTGGCAGGACAGCAGCGCACTGTCGCCATTTATTTAAATTTTGGAGACTAGGGATTCACTGCAGCCAGCAGCGCACTGGCGGGACATGACCCCTAGAGTTGAAATTGGTTTAAGAAAATATAGGTTATAGAATATTATTATGACTAGTGGTCCACTCTTGATCGTAGTTATCCTTGAGCCAATATTGGATAGAGTTAAGAAGTGTGCGATTTTGTATCATGTTGAGTTACGAAACCAAGGGTTTACCATAGTCAGAATATACGGGCTAGGCGTAATCCACGGTGAAATGACTTCAAACATGATTACAAGCTTGGGATACCATAGAGGATAGGACAATGCCACGCATGTCCCATGAGATCCAAAGCCAATAGTAGTGGAAGTTTGTAAGTTTGGTGGCATGTCTCCCAACCTAGCATTATGTGGTCCTTGTGACCTGTTGACGAGGATATCGACTGACACTAATAGGTTTACCTAGAGTATGGAATTTAGAATGTCCGTAACCCATTAGTCGACCAAGTCCTTGTGGATCAGAAGATAGTAGGAAGACTGTATAAGCAAGAACACCGGGTAAGGTTTGATTCTCACAAAACTCGAACTATTTGTGCCTTCTTTCAAAAATCTCGTGTACTTGTATCTTGCCTATCTTGACCAACGCTGCTATTACAGCCTAGTTTTTGCAAGCTTACTCGTTTATCGAGCTTGATTAAAGACAGATGTTTATTGGGGACGTCCACTAACTTATTGTCTAATCAGAATCAGTGTATTATGGTCTGATCAACTATGATGCATTTGGTTCGCTTTTCGTTTAATTACACTACGTGGATGGAGATATATAGGTATCTAGGATCTCATCCGCGACTACTTTGACAATTCCTTTTGAATTATACATTCGCCTTTGGATCACGAAATTGTATTCAGTAACATCTTTCTTGAACCCTTTATCGTTTTTTTGTCTTTCTTCGATTTGGAAAGACGAGAGCTCGTGATGGTAGAGAGATACAGAGTATCCCCATGGCTATGATAGTGGTATACACAAGTGTAGCTACCATCGGCCAGCCATATGATCGAGTTACTCGTTCTCCTCTCGACCCCAAACTGCTATCGGGACTTTCAAGCCATCTGAATTTAAGAATGATCAGGGTTTTACCCTTAGTCGAAATGCCTACCTAGGAGACTACCTATTCTTTAGAGACCAAAGGTTGCGAGTCTCTAATTATTTGCTGGAAGCTTGCCTTAACTAGCAACCCTTAAGCCTTATCTCAACCCTTCCTCGACCAAAGCCCACAGTTAATGAGTGGACAAGGAAAAGGACAATCATTTATCGTGACTATGGTAGACACTCATCCCGAGAGTGGTTTCCAACAAGTAGTGCCCTAGTTATGTAAATTTTATTATTAAGACCTAACTAGTGTTGGAACACCACGGTCACTAGTTTAGCCAATACTATAGCTTAAATACCCTGTCATATTATGATCTACCAGTGGTCAACAGCAATGCATGATCACTATAATTCTTGTGACAATAGTCTGGCAGGCTTGACGCCAACAGAGATTCACGACTCAGTTGTTAGAAAGCCTTTCAGATGAGGTGCCTTAGAGTTGGTTACCCCGTCGATAACTCTTGAATACCGAGGATGAGTAGGTCATTCTATTTTATCGACCATGTGTCATTGCACACGCACTCGTTCTCCATTTATTGAGGAACGGTCTTTGACTTGACTTATATCTCCGTATTCCGTCATGCCGTGCCTTATTCTCTATTAACAAGAGTCGAGGTACAGTATCCAAACTTTGGGAACCCTCTAACCTCATTATTCCTAAAATCCTGTCCTAGCTTTTAAGGTGGGTAAACTGTAAGCCCTAAAATTTTGGGATATAGGAAGATGACTGATCGATCGAAATAGTTTCCATTAGAATGATAGTTAGTGCCCCGTGGACTCCCACTTTCCATTTAGATCATTTTGTGTCCCTGGTCGTGCCATTAATATTCGGAGCACGAGACCAGCTGTGATCTTCCAACAAATTTCACATGTAAGATGTAGACGAGTCCATCTTCATCTACGTATACCATGTCCCACTCAAACCCGTCCCCTTGTACTCTATTTTTGTGGTACGACTTTCAGGATAAAAGGATTAGTTATAACCCTTACCATAATATCGGTACATTTTTTGACTTCCATTAGAGCCTCAGCCTTGACTCAATTCCTTCGACCAATGTGGTGGTGATCTACTCGAAGCCCACTACGCGCACGCCACTAGTGTGCCACTTGGTAGAGGCCTCTTGTGCTACTTAAACACAAAAGTCACTGAAGGCGCAATTGGGTTTATTGGACCTACCTAACCGACCCGACTAGCAACTAACTCAACCACTTGGAAGGAATCCTATTCTAGGTTACCCTAACCTAGTAGACATAGTTTTATCTTGGGATCTTTTTCAGTCAATATAGATTTCCAATGTTCATCCAACCAACGGGTAATGTCCAAATAGAGAACCCATTAAGACCACAATCTTGATTTCTCGAATTCCGTTCCATTATGGAACCTTGTTTGAAATAGAATTTTGAGAACGAGACTTCTGTATTGCATGGATTGCAAGCCCTCTAGGAAACAAGGAGTCCTTCGATTTAGCAAGTAACTAGACTAGAGTCGCTCAATCTAGCAAATAGGTAAATGGTTCGTAAACTTTCTTTCTACCTGCATCATTAGAAATTTCTTTACCGTCTTTGAAACTTCGTATTCGTTCTCGGTTATTCTCCCTTGCCTTCTTGTACCATTAATTCTCGTCCCTTCCTATTCCGAGGTAACGAATGATCGTGCTGTCTAGGATTCATTAGAAATTCTTGAATTATAGTATAATACTGCTTGACTATTGAATGTTTGGTTGTTTATAGATATGAGAGATTATAGAGACCATATGTCCTAGATATTTTGGTAGAACTATTAGTCACTAGTTAGAAGATTATATGATCTTAGTGACCCGTGTTCCAAGGGAGTAGTGTGACCAAAGGTGGGTAGAAGTCCTCGAGATTTCGTAAATACCAAATGACTAGAGAAGGCCATAAATATTTTTGAGAAATTAAATTTAAGGAGATTATGGTTATAGTAGACTTCCTTTTTAAATTTTAAGGAATAGTTATGAATTAGAATTTCGAGGACGAAATTATTTTAAGGTGGGTAGATTTGTAGCTCCCCTTCCCAGAAATTTGAATTATTTATTATTATTCATTTTATTTGAAGGGAGATTTTAGATTTTGATAAATAATCTTTATTTTACTACCACGGTAGATGATTTTAGCCATGGTTAGGATTCTAATTTGAGTGTGGTCCTCCAGAAAAAAACTTATGATGCTATTTATCATTCTCACATGTCTAATGCTACAAGTACCTATATACTCTAGGAAAACTATGTCGTTTAGAAATTCTTGAACCAGAATGGTGGCATCTAGACGCTGAACATGTTTAATGAGGATAAGCATGTTAAATTATGCATGGTAGCAGCGAGCCATACACATTGTGAATTTTGTATGAGTTTATTGCTAGTCTACATTACCACCATCTCCTGAATAGCTTGTTTGGCTTCCATGTTAGGATTTGGCTTATTAGTAGAAGTAAAATCAGGGATACAACAAAACTCTTGTTAAGAAATATCCACACAAATCTGTCAAAATTGTAATAGCAAATTGCATCCACCTAGATATTACATTTCATGAGTTTGCACTGAGGAATTAATTGGAAGAACTTTTTCTACGTCAGCTACATAAATGGCATAGATATCTGCAAAGGAAACGAGGGACACCTCAAATAACTCAAGGCTAGCATGCCAAGAAATCTGACACCTAACTAGCTAGACAACCTACTTAAAACTCCCCACCCGACCTCCTTGTGATGATACACACAGCATAGAGAGGTACACCCGTATGTATACGCGAGCCAGAGGAGTGCTCGATACTCCCAAACCCAACTCCCCATCGGCCCAACCCGAGGGAGCCCAAGCGCAAAGCTCCTTTCCCCCATCGGCTCGGTCACGCGTGAGTATATATATATATATATCGAAACCGTCGAGAGAGGGACAAACCCTAGCCACGAGACCACGGCCCTCCTCCCCGAACGTCGGCGACCCACCCTGGGCCTGCGCGCACCGCCGCGCGCGGCCGAGGCCGCGGAGGCAGCGTGCGCACGCGCGCTGTGATCAGAAAACGACAGCGACAGCACCTGCAAGGTGCAGTCTTCGCGACGGGAATTCCGCTTCCTCGGTTGATCAAATCCAGACCCGTCTTCGCAGGTTCACACCTAATATAACCCTCTTTAAACTTGTTCTTTTAGTTTGTAGATGACTGCCATCGATTGGTCGAAAATTCGACACGAAATCGAGGGAAAACAGCCCAAAACAGGGCTCTAAAATCGAACCAAAACCCCAACTTGAGAGGCATTTTCCGAACTAAATAATCCGGGTTTTCGAAAACCAATTTCAAATAGTAGAAGACAACATGTAGGGGATCGAAACCCTTCCGATAGATTGATTTTTCATTTAGTTTACAGAAAGTTATTCGACGTCGAAAATCATGAAAAACCTGTTTTTAAAACTGTAGAAAACATCGAAAACCGCTCCACACGACGTGCGTCACGCCAATCCGGACGACGTGGTCGCGTACCAAAAGGATCGAAAGCTGCGTAACAGCTTCGTGGTCGTGTGGGCTTTGACGGAATTCAAATTGGTCGCGTGTGCGCGACGAATTTGATACGTATCCGTCAAAATTCTCCGTATCGTGCACTTTGCAAATTTCTCAATTACTTTGTGCACGCTCGTCAGATCGAGACGAAACTTGCGCCAGCAGAACCGTATCATTTTTCTGGTCCTGTATGCCAAGTTTGGTCCGATTCTGAGACAGTTGATAAAATCGCCGTATCGCGGGCCCCCGGTCCGACTCAACGGGTGATTTTGTGCACGGCCCGCCGGAATCCAACTCTGGACATACGGTTGGGTTCGTATCGGAAAACTGGATCCGTAGACATGTAGTTTGACGACTTTAGAGACTGTTGACTCTGGCACGCTTTTCGGTGCAAAGCGGGTCCAACGGCGGACATCATTTTTGCCTAAAATTACCGTTTTGCCCCTGTGTCCAGAATTGGACGTAAGGACAGATAATCCTAGCTAATTGGACTATTCTGAGATCATTGGTATTGTTTATTTCAGCTTCCGGGGACTGTTGTACGGGTTTTGACTATAGTGGCATATTGAGTGGTTTGGATCATCGGTTTCACCAGCACAGGACCACAGGCGAGTACAGTTTATTGTCTGCATTTCGATATTGATTTTTACTATATTTTATTGGTTGGTCATTGGTTATGTGATTATTTTCTATTATAAATTGTGGAGTCGGGAATTAGAAGTACCAAAGATATGTGATCTGACCATAGCCTGTGTTAGACATTGTAGCCCGTGTTTATTTTCTGCAGAAGTGTAGCCCGTGTCTACTTTCTGCAGTAGTGTAGCCTGTGTTTATTTTCTGCAGAAGTGTAGCCCGTGTCTACTTTCTGCAGTAGTGTAGCCCGTGTTTATTTTCTGCAGTAGTGTAGCCCGTGTTTATTTTCTGCAAGTAGACATCGTAGACAGTGCTTATTTTCTGCAGTAGACATTATAGACAGTGCTTATTTTCTGCAAGTAGACATCATAGACAGTGTTTATTTTTCTGCAGTAGACATCGTAGACAGTATTTATTTTCTGCAAGTAGACATTGTAGCCCGTGAGTAGACATTGTAGACCGTGCGGTGTAGTACCCAGACCGATCACATATCAAAGGTACTTCTAACAGTCGGGGAGAGTATTTTGTGTCTATTTACTTACTATTGGTTTTTATATTTCATGTTTATTTTCAAACCCATGATTGATGTCTAACCTTTGTTTATAGTCATCTTCTTTATTTGATATTGCATTCAGTGAATTGTGCTCGTTCCATTCCTGACTGAAAACCAACATTTTCAGGTTAGCCGTGGACTCACTTAGCTTGGGGAGAGACGGGAATACTTGCAGACAAAAGCCTAGAGACTAGTTAGATAGTTGAGTTGTAGTTATTCTTTTATATGTACAAGTTTATATTTTCTGCAAAATGTAAAACTTGTGATCATTGTAAATTAAATTAATTTTATGAATGAGCATTATTTGTGATTTTGGATCTTCATGGCCGTGACAGCGTACTACCGCCGACACTGCGGCGTAGGCTGGCTTGGACACGTCTCGTATCCGTTTTTTAAAAAAAAAAATGGGTACGGGTCGTGACAAGTTTTTGTGGTAGCCCATGCAGGTCAGTCTTTGCAAATCATGCGAACTCGTGATAGTACTTAAGTTAGTCGTACTATTGCGAGCCTGCGACTAGAAATGCTCATTCACGAATTAGAAATTAATTTAATTTACGAAAATGACTAGGACTAGGAGTCCCTTATACAAATTGATCGACGGGTAGTATAGGCCATGCAAATTAGATGAGGACTAGTTATTAATTTTGATAGTTTGTCAAATTTCCATGGGTACACTATTACCTATTGATATGACGATATGATCCAATGTGGGTAGGTTGTTCACTTGGTGAGACAGGGCTTCATAGAATTAATGATCTAACCTAGATGAATCGTTAATTCTTTCTCTTTGTCTCTTAGTTATCATCCTCATATCTTGGTCAAATTGTCTATTTAGTTCCTATTTTGCCCTAAGAGTTATTATTTTTATGTTATCTATAAATAAACCCCAAGTTAGTTTCGATTCAAAGTTTTTCTCAATGGATTGAATACACATGAAATAGATATTATAATGTTGTATTTCTTTATCCTCAGTTAGTTCCTCAATGTTCAATCCTTTATTTAAGGGTTGTGACTGATATGGCAAATACTTACGCCTTATTTCATAGTCAACTTGTTTGAATCTCCAGCAGATTATGGGTTTTTATAGAGATATAGTTGAAGGAATGTTAGTTAACTCATACTGGCAGGACAGCAGCGCACTGTCGCCATTTATTTAAATTTTGGAGACTAGGGATTCACTGCAGCCAGCAGCGCACTGGCGGGACATGACCCCTAGAGTTGAAATTGGTTTAAGAAAATATAGGTTATAGAATATTATTATGACTAGTGGTCCACTCTTGATCGTAGTTATCCTTGAGCCAATATTGGATAGAGTTAAGAAGTGTGCGATTTTGTATCATGTTGAGTTACGAAACCAAGGGTTTACCATAGTCAGAATATACGGGCTAGGCGTAATCCACGGTGAAATGACTTCAAACATGATTACAAGCTTGGGATACCATAGAGGATAGGACAATGCCACGCATGTCCCATGAGATCCAAAGCCAATAGTAGTGGAAGTTTGTAAGTTTGGTGGCATGTCTCCCAACCTAGCATTATGTGGTCCTTGTGACCTGTTGACGAGGATATCGACTGACACTAATAGGTTTACCTAGAGTATGGAATTTAGAATGTCCGTAACCCATTAGTCGACCAAGTCCTTGTGGATCAGAAGATAGTAGGAAGACTGTATAAGCAAGAACACCGGGTAAGGTTTGATTCTCACAAAACTCGAACTATTTGTGCCTTCTTTCAAAAATCTCGTGTACTTGTATCTTGCCTATCTTGACCAACGCTGCTATTACAGCCTAGTTTTTGCAAGCTTACTCGTTTATCGAGCTTGATTAAAGACAGATGTTTATTGGGGACGCCCACTAACTTATTGTCTAATCAGAATCAGTGTATTATGGTCTGATCAACTATGATGCATTTGGTTCGCTTTTCGTTTAATTACACTACGTGGATGGAGATATATAGGTATCTAGGATCTCATCCGCGACTACTTTGACAATTCCTTTTGAATTATACATTCGCCTTTGGATCACGAAATTGTATTCAGTAACATCTTTCTTGAACCCTTTATCGTTTTTTTGTCTTTCTTCGATTTGGAAAGACGAGAGCTCGTGATGGTAGAGAGATACAGAGTATCCCCATGGCTATGATAGTGGTATACACAAGTGTAGCTACCATCGGCCAGCCATATGATCGAGTTACTCGTTCTCCTCTCGACCCCAAACTGCTATCGGGACTTTCAAGCCATCTGAATTTAAGAATGATCAGGGTTTTACCCTTAGTCGAAATGCCTACCTAGGAGACTACCTATTCTTTAGAGACCAAAGGTTGCGAGTCTCTAATTATTTGCTGGAAGCTTGCCTTAACTAGCAACCCTTAAGCCTTATCTCAACCCTTCCTCGACCAAAGCCCACAGTTAATGAGTGGACAAGGAAAAGGACAATCATTTATCGTGACTATGGTAGACACTCATCCCGAGAGTGGTTTCCAACAAGTAGTGCCCTAGTTATGTAAATTTTATTATTAAGACCTAACTAGTGTTGGAACACCACGGTCACTAGTTTAGCCAATACTATAGCTTAAATACCCTGTCATATTATGATCTACCAGTGGTCAACAGCAATGCATGATCACTATAATTCTTGTGACAATAGTCTGGCAGGCTTGACGCCAACAGAGATTCACGACTCAGTTGTTAGAAAGCCTTTCAGATGAGGTGCCTTAGAGTTGGTTACCCCGTCGATAACTCTTGAATACCGAGGATGAGTAGGTCATTCTATTTTATCGACCATGTGTCATTGCACACGCACTCGTTCTCCATTTATTGAGGAACGGTCTTTGACTTGACTTATATCTCCGTATTCCGTCATGCCGTGCCTTATTCTCTATTAACAAGAGTCGAGGTACAGTATCCAAACTTTGGGAACCCTCTAACCTCATTATTCCTAAAATCCTGTCCTAGCTTTTAAGGTGGGTAAACTGTAAGCCCTAAAATTTTGGGATATAGGAAGATGACTGATCGATCGAAATAGTTTCCATTAGAATGATAGTTAGTGCCCCGTGGACTCCCACTTTCCATTTAGATCATTTTGTGTCCCTGGTCGTGCCATTAATATTCGGAGCACGAGACCAGCTGTGATCTTCCAACAAATTTCACATGTAAGATGTAGACGAGTCCATCTTCATCTACGTATACCATGTCCCACTCAAACCCCTATTTTTGTGGTACGACTTTCAGGATAAAAGGATTAGTTATAACCCTTACCATAATGTCGGTACATTTTTTGACTTCCATTAGAGCCTCAGCCTTGACTCAATTCCTTCGACCAATGTGGTGGTGATCTACTCGAAGCCCACTACGCGCACGCCACTAGTGTGCCACTTGGTAGAGGCCTCTTGTGCTACTTAAACACAAAAGTCACTGAAGGCGCAATTGGGTTTATTGGACCTACCTAACCGACCCGACTAGCAACTAACTCAACCACTTGGAAGGAATCCTATTCTAGGTTACCCTAACCTAGTAGACATAGTTTTATCTTGGGATCTTTTTCAGTCAATATAGATTTCCAATGTTCATCCAACCAACGGGTAATGTCCAAATAGAGAACCCATTAAGACCACAATCTTGATTTCTCGAATTCCGTTCCATTATGGAACCTTGTTTGAAATAGAATTTTGAGAACGAGACTTCTGTATTGCATGGATTGCAAGCCCTCTAGGAAACAAGGAGTCCTTCGATTTAGCAAGTAACTAGACTAGAGTCGCTCAATCTAGCAAATAGGTAAATGGTTCGTAAACTTTCTTTCTACCTGCATCATTAGAAATTTCTTTACCGTCTTTGAAACTTCGTATTCGTTCTCGGTTATTCTCCCTTGCCTTCTTGTACCATTAATTCTCGTCCCTTCCTATTCCGAGGTAACGAATGATCGTGCTGTCTAGGATTCATTAGAAATTCTTGAATTATAGTATAATACTGCTTGACTATTGAATGTTTGGTTGTTTATAGATATGAGAGATTATAGAGACCATATGTCCTAGATATTTTGGTAGAACTATTAGTCACTAGTTAGAAGATTATATGATCTTAGTGACCCGTGTTCCAAGGGAGTAGTGTGACCAAAGGTGGGTAGAAGTCCTCGAGATTTCGTAAATACCAAATGACTAGAGAAGGCCATAAATATTTTTGAGAAATTAAATTTAAGGAGATTATGGTTATAGTAGACTTCCTTTTTAAATTTTAAGGAATAGTTATGAATTAGAATTTCGAGGACGAAATTATTTTAAGGTGGGTAGATTTGTAGCTCCCCTTCCCAGAAATTTGAATTATTTATTATTATTCATTTTATTTGAAGGGAGATTTTAGATTTTGATAAATAATCTTTATTTTACTACCACGGTAGATGATTTTAGCCATGGTTAGGATTCTAATTTGAGTGTGGTCCTCCAGAAAAAAACTTATGATGCTATTTATCATTCTCACATGTCTAATGCTACAAGTACCTATATACTCTAGGAAAACTATGTCGTTTAGAAATTCTTGAACCAGAATGGTGGCATCTAGACGCTGAACATGTTTAATGAGGGTAAGCATGTTAAATTATGCATGGTAGCAGCGAGCCATACACATTGTGAATTTTGTATGAGTTTATTGCTAGTCTACATTACCACCATCTCCTGAATAGCTTGTTTGGCTTCCATGTTAGGATTTGGCTTATTAGTAGAAGTAAAATCAGGGATACAACAAAACTCTTGTTAAGAAATATCCACACAAATCTGTCAAAATTGTAATAGCAAATTGCATCCACCTAGATATTACATTTCATGAGTTTGCACTGAGGAATTAATTGGAAGAACTTTTTCTACGTCAGCTACATAAATGGCATAGATATCTGCAAAGGAAACGAGGGACACCTCAAATAACTCAAGGCTAGCATGCCAAGAAATCTGACACCTAACTAGCTAGACAACCTACTTAAAACTCCCCACCCGACCTCCTTGTGATGATACACACAGCATAGAGAGGTACACCCGTATGTATACGCGAGCCAGAGGAGTGCTCGATACTCCCAAACCCAACTCCCCATCGGCCCAACCCGAGGGAGCCCAAGCGCAAAGCTCCTTTCCCCCATCGGCTCGGTCACGCGTGAGTATATATATATATATATCGAAACCGTCGAGAGAGGGACAAACCCTAGCCACGAGACCACGGCCCTCCTCCCCGAACGTCGGCGACCCACCCTGGGCCTGCGCGCACCGCCGCGCGCGGCCGAGGCCGCGGAGGCAGCGTGCGCACGCGCGCTGTGATCAGAAAACGACAGCGACAGCACCTGCAAGGTGCAGTCTTCGCGACGGGAATTCCGCTTCCTCGGTTGATCAAATCCAGACCCGTCTTCGCAGGTTCACACCTAATATAACCCTCTTTAAACTTGTTCTTTTAGTTTGTAGATGACTGCCATCGATTGGTCGAAAATTCGACACGAAATCGAGGGAAAACAGCCCAAAACAGGGCTCTAAAATCGAACCAAAACCCCAACTTGAGAGGCATTTTCCGAACTAAATAATCCGGGTTTTCGAAAACCAATTTCAAATAGTAGAAGACAACATGTAGGGGATCGAAACCCTTCCGATAGATTGATTTTTCATTTAGTTTACAGAAAGTTATTCGACGTCGAAAATCATGAAAAACCTGTTTTTAAAACTGTAGAAAACATCGAAAACCGCTCCACATGACGTGCGTCACGCCAATCCGGACGACGTGGTCGCGTACCGAAAGGATCGAAAGCTGCGTAACAGCTTCGTGGTCGTGTGGGCTTTGACGGAATTCAAATTGGTCGCGTGTGCGCGACGAATTTGATACGTATCCGTCAAAATTCTCCGTATCGTGCACTTTGCAAATTTCTCAATTACTTTGTGCACGCTCGTCAGATCGAGACGAAACTTGCGCCAGCAGAACCGTATCATTTTTCTGGTCCTGTATGCCAAGTTTGGTCCGATTCTGAGACAGTTGATAAAATCGCCGTATCGCGGGCCCCCGGTCCGACTCAACGGGTGATTTTGTGCACGGCCCGCCGGAATCCAACTCTGGATATACGGTTGGGTTCGTATCGGAAAACTGGATCCGTAGACATGTAGTTTGACGACTTTAGAGACTGTTAACTCTGGCACGCTTTTCGGTGCAAAGCGGGTCCAACGGCGGACATCATTTTTGCCTGAAATTACCGTTTTGCCCCTGTGTCCAGAATTGGACGTAAGGACAGATAATCCTAGCTAATTGGACTATTCTGAGATCATTGGTATTGTTTATTTCAGCTTCCGGGGACTGTTGTACGGGTTTTGACTATAGTGGCATATTGAGTGGTTTGGATCATCGGTTTCACCAGCACAGGACCACAGGCGAGTACAGTTTATTGTCTGCATTTTGATATTGATTTTTACTATATTTCATTGGTTGGTCATTGGTTATGTGATTATTTTCTATTATAAATTGTGGAGTCGGGAATTAGAAGTACCAAAGATATGTGATCTGACCATAGCCCGTGTTAGACATTGTAGCCCGTGTTTATTTTCTGCAGAAGTGTAGCCCGTGTCTACTTTCTGCAGTAGTGTAGCCTGTGTTTATTTTCTGCAGAAGTGTAGCCCGTGTCTACTTTCTGCAGTAGTGTAGCCCGTGTTTATTTTCTGCAGTAGTGTAGCCCGTGTTTATTTTCTGCAAGTAGACATCGTAAACAGTGCTTATTTTCTGCAGTAGACATTGTAGACAGTGCTTATTTTTTGCAAGTAGACATCGTAGACAGTGTTTATTTTTTTGCAGTAGACATCGTAGACAGTGTTTATTTTCTGCAAGTAGACATTGTAGCCCGTGAGTAGACATTGTAGACCGTGCGGTGTAGTACCCCAGACCGATCACATATCAAAGGTACTTCTAACAGTCGGGGAGAGTATTTTGTGTCTATTTACTTACTATTGGTTTTTATATTTCATGTTTATTTTCAAACCCATGATTGATGTCTAACCTTTGTTTATAGTCATCTTCTTTATTTGATATTGCATTCAGTGAATTGTGCTCGTTCCATTCCTGACTGGAAACCAACATTTTCAGGTTAGCCGTGGACTCACTTAGCTTGGGGAGAGACGGGAATACTTGCAGACAAAAGCCTAGAGACTAGTTAGATAGTTGAGTTGTAGTTATTCTTTTATATGTACAAGTTTATATTTTCTGCAAAATGTAAAACTTGTGATCATTGTAAATTAAATTAATTTTATGAATGAGCATTATTTGTGATTTTGGATCTTCATGGCCGTGACAGCGTACTACCGCCGACACTGCGGCGTAGGCTGGCTTGGACACGTCTCGTATCCGTTTTTTAAAAAAAAATGGGTACGGGTCGTGACAGCAACAAATTCACGAAAAGTATCACTTTTGCAAGCAAAAAAAATAACCCAAGTGAATCTCGAAAAATCATCAACTAAAACAAAAGCATAAAGCTTGCCTCCAAGGCTAGCAACACTACTAGGACCAAAAAGATCCATATGGATGAGTTGAAGGGGTCTAGAAGTACTCACAGAGTTGATTGATTTAAAGGATGACTTTGTTAACTTACTCTTCTCGCATTTTTCACACACCATATCCTTTTTGAACGAGATACTTGGGAGTCCTCTTACGAGCTTCTTGGTAGCAAGACGAGAGATGGTATCCATATTGGCGTGTCCAAGCCTCATGTGCCAAAGCCAACTCTCATCGTTTTTAGCAACTAAGCACCTGTCATTGTCAGTGTCTTCAACAAGATATAAAACATAGATATTGTTTTCTCTAATCCCTTCATAAACAATAGATCCATTAGAGCTATCGGTAATGAAGCATTTGAGCTTAACAAACTTGATATCATAACCATTATCGGTAAGATGACTAATGCTAAGAAAATTGTGTTTAAGATTAGTAATAAGACACACATTCTTAATACAAGGATAAGGCAGGGAACCTATATTACCATTCCCTATAATGTGACCTTTGAGATTGTTACCAAAAGAGACGTGTCCTTCCTTCTTCATCGATAGCGTTGTAAATAATGAAGCATCCCCGGTCATGTGCCGTGAACAACCGCTATCGAGAATCTACTTGCTTCTAGCATGAGAAGGACTCTTCACCTACAACATAAGTTGAAGATGAACATTTTGGTACCCATGATCTTATGGGTCCTTGAGTGTTAGTCTTAGGAACCCACATAAAAACTTTCTTGTCAACAAGTTTCCTTGTATGACAATAATTGGTCGTATGTCCATGCAAGCCACAGTAATTGCAAATCATAGAGGATTTAGAAGAAGATATGTGAGAATCATGCATATGTGAATCTCTAGTGCGAGGAGCTCTAGCATTAGTATTATGATGATGATAATAAAAAGCATGATGCGAAGTATTTTTCTTAACAAAAGGTCCTTTCCTTGTTTTAGGAAAGAATTTGTGTGTAGTGTTCATGTAAGACGTATGCCTAGCATTGTGATGAGTGTGGAGATGTCTAGGAGCATGCATGTGAGTAGTGTCCTTATTACCAAATTTCTTACACTATATAAGAAGATCATTATACTTAATAGAAGTGTCATATTCTCTCCTATTAGCATCTTGAACTTTGTGCATAGCAAATTCATAAGAGCTTCTCATGGATTGAATCTCATCATCCTTTTTCTTGATGATGTCAAGAGATTCTTGAAACTTGAGTCGCAAAGACTCTATTTCATCCGTGTCAGAAGCAGAAGATTTTCCCTTCACATCAATAATGATGCTTGAGAGCCTCTCTACTTCAAGTTGAAGAGCCTCAACCTCCTTAAGAGATTTCTTGTATTTATTCCGAATACCTTTGTGCTCTTCATGCAATTCAGGAATAGCTTTCTCCAAATCATCATAGGTAAGTGTGTTTAAGGAGAGATCATCAAGTACCTCATCGGTTGCCATGAGACAGACGTTGGCATTGTGTTTGCACTCTTTGTCGTTGTCGGAGTCGCTTGCGTCACTCTCACACCAAATGCTTGTGCTGGCGAACTTTCTGGAGGATGAGCTTTCCTTGCTAGGCTTCTCGTACTTGCTTGAGTCTTTTCTTATCATCGAACAATCCCTCTTGATGTGTCCGGGTCTTCTGCATTGATAGCACGTCGGATCTTCTTCATTGTCCCGTCTGAAGTGGTTGGCTTTGTTGAATTTAAGGAACTTCCGGAAGTGCTTAGCTGTGAGAGCTATTTCTTCATCGTCGTCCGACTCATTGTCGTCGGAGCTATCCTTGGAGTAGGACTTTGTCGCTTTGAGAGCAAGAGTTTTCTCATTCTCTTTGGTCTTCTCCTTCTCCTTCTCTTGTATGGAGGATTCCTCTTGATCCTTCATATCGAGCTCGTGAGTCATTAGCTTACCCATGAGGGTCTCAAGGTTTATGACTGTTAGATCGTTTCCCTCAATGATTGCGGTAGCTTTAGGACTCCAAGCTTTCGTTAATCCTCTAAGAATTTTTCTGATCTTTTCATGAGCAGAATATTCCTTACCAAGAGAAGAGAGAGGATTAATAATGTCACCAAAATGAGTAAACATGCAAGTAATAGATTCATCATGCTTCATTTTAAAGGACTCATATTCTTGCGTGAGTCTACTAATCTTGGATTCCTTCACTTGTGAAGTTCCCTCGTGTGTGACTTCAAGTAACTTCCAAATCTCATTGGAAGTCTTGCAAGTAGAGATTCGGTTGAATTCACTACTGTCGAGAGCACAATAAAGAGCATTCATTGCCTTGGCATCTCGACTTGCAAGCTTCTTTGTGTTTTCAGTAAGTGTGTCCCTGAGGGTGTCAGAAGCAATATCCTCAATAACTCTGGAAGGGGTAGGAAGACCATTTATCACGCAATCCCATAGATCGAAATCTATGGACTTCAGATAGATGCTCATCCTAATCTTCCAGTAGTTATTGTTGGTTCCATCAAATAGAGGAGGCCTATTTGTGGAGTGTCCTTCATTGTGGAAGGTGTTGATACTAGGGTTAGAGGCCATGGATCACTCAAAGGGTGTAAATCCAAATCAAGAGAACAAAGCTCTGATACCAATTGTAGAACCCTAGAGGGGGGGTGAATAGGAAAATAAAAAATAACTAGTGCAACAGAAGCAATATATGACAAATAAAAGTAAAGAGTGAGAAGATCAAACACAAGATGTATCCTGGTATCCTCGCTTGAGACAATCCAGTCCCGGAACTCTCTCCGACTTAAATCCACTATTTAGTCAAATAGTACACACGAGTTTGGATCCGAAGAACTCGCCAACTTCAACACGAGTTTGGATCCGAAGACTCGCCAACTTCAACATACGAGTTTTCTTACGAAGGCTCACCAACTTCAAACAAATGAGAAGAGAAACTTGTTGATCTTCTAACACGTGAAGATCGAAAATTACAACTCTTAAATACTCTATCACTTTGGGAGAGGATGACAATTAAAAGCTTGGAAGAGTATTAATGGTGGAGCTCTTGGTTGTTGGAAAATTTATGGCAAGAGTTGGTGAAAGCCTCAAGAGAGAGAGAGAGCTTTCTTTTATAGAGAAACCAAGAGTTGGTGGCATTTAATGCTCTGGATACAGGCAGACCGGCATGCCGTCGGTATGCAGCGGCATACCGTCGGTATACCGGCCAAATAGTAACGGTCATATTAATGACCGTTTGAGAGCATTAAATGCGGCCATTAATGCTGGTCAGAGCAAATTAAAAACCAAATATTTGAAACTCGATATACCGTCGGTATGCCGGAACATGCCGTCGGTATGCCGACAATTTGTCACAGCAAGTTTTGGGTTGCTAAAAACGGTATACCGTCGGTATGCCGGAGCATGCCGTCGATATGCCGACAATTTGTCACAGCAACTTTTGGGTCGCTAAAAACGGTATACCGTCGGTATGCCGGAGCATGCCGTCGGTATGCCGACAATTTGTCACAGCAACTTTCTGGACACTAAAATCGGTATACCACCGGTATGCCGAAGCATGCCGTCGGTATGCCGCTCTGTAGGTAATTGATTTTTGACTTGATCTTTTACTTGTCATCCGTCCTTAGGTGTTTACAGATATACCTAGACTTTGTACAGACACGAAGACTCTAAGCAGGAGGACGCCGTCTTATGCAAGGAGCGCCGGTAACTGCTTCAATCTTCGATGCGAAGGATGGATGCACTTGAATGGAAAGACTTTATGTAGTAGAGCTTCTGAGAGGATATGAATCTGAAGACACAGAAAACTAAACTACGAAGATGCTGTTAATAATCAAAATAAAATGTGCCAACAGCTTCGACCGAGGAGAATGCGGTGCCAATTCGCCGATGCTCTGCTGTTAGCTATCACTGTCGCCAATAACATATATATATATATATATATATATATATATATATATATATATATACACACCTTAATATTAAATATCCTGGATCATTTTACAGGACAAATTTCTGATGGGAGTAGAATATCGACACTTTTACAAAATTTAAGGTGTCCTACGTTAACCTATTTTCGGTGGTATAAAGATACATTTTTAAGTAGAGTAATGAGACTCACCGATGCCAATGCATCACACTGGAAGTCTAAATTTATTGATGGACTACCAAATCTTTTTGCTGAAAAAATAAGGCAAAAACTGAGAGAGAGAAATAATGGAGAAATTCCATATGAAAATTATACATATGGAGTATTAATAAATTCTTGTGTTCAAGAGGGTTTAGCTCTTTGTAATGATTTAAAACTGAGAAATCAGTTAAAATCTCAAAGGCTTTCAGAAAGAAAGCAATTAGGAGAATTCTGTAGTCAATTTGCTATGGATGATTACAAACCCTCCGATAAGAAAGGAAAGGTAAGGAAAGAATATAAAGAGAAGGGAAATAAGCCCTATTATAAGAGAAAAAAAGATGAGAAAATTTCCTCAGAATTTTAGAAGAAAAGATAATAGTAAAGAGAAGAAAAATATTTTTTTCTAAAAAGCGTAAAGCTTCTAAAGAAATAAAATGCTATAAATGTGGCAAATTAGGCCATTACGCTAATAGGTGTTATATAAAACGAAATATTGAGGAAATTGAGGATGAAGGGTTAAAAAGAACCATATACAAAATATTGATAAATTCTGATGAAGAATTAGGTTCATCAGAAGAATCAAGTGATGAGGATTCAATCATTATGTGTGAATACGACAGTGATTGTAGTTGCGAAGAGTGTTCCAATGAACATGATCTAAACTACTATAAATCTATAGTAGAGATGAATGGTTTGTCAATAAATGTATTTACTACTCAAGACAAAAGAGAGAGAGAATAGAATCTCTAATGTCTACTAAAATTAGTAGAACAACAAGGGAAAAGCTAATTGATTTCTTAAATATAGAAGAGAAATCAACTACTAATGATTCTCCTAACAACGAAGAAAGTTCTTTTTCTAAAAGAAGTAATACTTCTAATTCTTCTGGAGATGAAGAAGATAAAAAGCTTGAATCACAAGCTGTTGTAGAGAAAATAGATCTCTTCATAACTCAAAAATGGTATATACAAATAGACTTACTCATTAATAATGAGTATTATATATCTAATTTAATTGCACTTGTAGATAGTGGTGCAGATTTGAATTATGTTAAAGAAGGTGTGATCCCAATAAGGTTTTGTGAACACACCACTCAGACTCTTAGTGCTGCTAACAATAGAACATTAACAGCACTTTATAAGGTTACAGATGTTAATGTCTGTAAAGATTCAGTAGCTATTCCACTACAGTTTATTGTAGTGAAAGAAATAACTCAACATGTTATTCTAGGAACACCTTTCCTGGAAAAATTAATGACAATCAAAATATTAATACTTATGGTATCTCTACTGTCTATAAAGACAAAGAGATAACTTTTGAATTCATTCGTGATCTAATGATCAAAATATTGAATGAAATTAAAGAAACAGATTTGAAAGAGAATCAAATCAATTTTCTTAGGGAGGAAATAAGGCAGATTCAAATATCTGATCAATTAAAGAAATTAGAAGTACAAGAAAAAATAAAACAAATAGAAGAGGAATTTAAACTACAAACTTGTAGTAATGTTCCTAATGCTTTCTGGGATAGGAAACAGCATATTGTTTCACTTCTTATGTGGATAACTTTAATGAGAAAGATATCCCTACCAAAGCTAGGCATTGCCAGATGAATCAACAATATCTAAAAAAATGTAAAGAAGAAATACAAGACCTAGTAGATAAAAAATTAATAAGAAAATTTTATTCTCCTTGGAGTTGTACATCATTTTATGTAATGAATAATGCTAAAAGAAAGAGAGGAGAACCAAGATTGGTAATCAATTATAAACCTCTTAATAAGGTATTGAAATAGATTCGATATCCAATTCCTAATCAAAGGGATTTTCTTAACAGAATTGTTAGAGCAAAAATATTTTCTAAATTTGATTTGAAATCAGGCTACTGGCAGATCCAGATAGCTGAGCAGGATAGATACAAAACTACTTTCACAGTTTCGTTTGGACATTATGAATGGAATGTAATGCTATTCGGACTAAAGAATGCTCCTTCTAAATTCCAGAATATAATGAATGAAATATTCATTCAACACTCTGAATTTATATTATTATATATTGATGATATATTAATCTTTTCTAATTTTATTGATGAACACTTTAAACACTTGAAAAATTTTAAGCATTTAGTCATCAAGAATGGGCAGGTAATATCACCACCTAAAATGAAATTGTTTCAAACAGAAATAAGATTTTTAGGACATAATATTGCTAATAGGACAATAATTTCTATTGATAGAAGTATTAAATTTGCTTATAAATTTCCTGATGAAATAAATGATAATAAACAGTTACAAAGGTTTCTTGGGGCACTTAATTATGTGTCTGAATTTTATAAGAATATAGCTCAAGATACAAAAATTTTGTATCTTGAGCTATATTCTTATAAAATTCAGACACATAATTAAGTGCCCCAAGAAACCTTTGTAACTGTTTATTATCAGTTATTTCATAAATTCTAGTAAATTCATTAGCAATAAATATAGCAATCTGCTTATCATTAATACCAGCAGCTTTAGCTATATTTGAATACATTATCATTCTATCTAATTGATCATGAATTTGTTTATCTGAAAGGCCATCGATATTACATTCGTAGATTTCTCCACTACAATAATGATTCTGAATAATAGAATCATTCTCTTCGTAAATAGCATCTACAGGGGAAGGTCTTTTATAATAATATTTTATTAAATTTGGCTTATCATATTTAACAGTATTAATTCTTTCATATTTTTCTTCATTTTGAATTTGTCTAAAAGATTTCTCAATCTGTATTGGATTGAGTTGTTCTTCATCTAAAGAAACATATTCTTCTGAATCACTTGATTCTTGACAACATTGAACAGAATATTCTCCTTCTAATATATTTATTTTAGAAGAGTTTTCTTTTGATTTATAATTCAGGAATTTTTCTTTAAGACTTTCATACTCCAACTCATTTTGAAGTACATTAATATTAGTCTTTCTAAATTCCTCTACTAAATCCTTTAGATTTTTTTGTAAATTCTGTTTTAGATTTAAGCTTATATCCCTAAACTTCCATTGAAGATTTTGGGATATTTTTGTTTCTGACTTTGATCTAATTATTGGACTTTCATTTATCTCAATTTCCTTTATACTATTTAGCTTTTGAAGTAATTGTTGAGTAACAGTTTCAATTCTAGTTAACTACTGACCCATAACTTTAATGTATGTATTTGTATAATTATTTTGCAAAATAATTTTTTGCAATTCTTTTATTGTTGCTTTCTCATGTTCAACAACTTTATAAAAGGAATTAGCTTATAATTCTGCTCTATTTTGAACATAAACTTTTAAATGCTTATTCGGAGGATGTACAACTCTTATTTTTAATCAACCTTTTGTAGTCCATAATTTATATTGATCTTTTAAGACATTAATTTGTCTTAGCTTATCATTAACATATTATTCCATAAACCATTCATGAAACCATTTAATCTTTTTGGTTTCATTGATATATTGGTGATATTTCACCTTAAATAATGCTCTTTGCATTATATCAAAAATATTTTCATACCATTGTCTAAATTCATTATTTTCTTTGCTATAAAATTCCTTATCTAGGAATCTTATAATTCCTGGATATTCAGCTATATCCATTAAAAATTAAAATTTATTTTCGACATTGTCGGTTCATCGTCTAATTTAGACGATTGAGATCTATATATTTGTTGAACAATATTAGATTCATTGATCTGTAGTTTTTCTACTTTATTTTCTTCTTTATTAGAAGATTCTGCTTCAGAAACTTTATTTGATACTGATTTATCAGATATAAATCTCTTTGAATAGCTAGATGATGTAGAGATTCTAGCTTTTATTTGTGGGGTAAATCTCACTTCTACATCTCCATCTGGAGTCTGAATAATTTAATCTATCTCCGTATCCATTATGGGTTTATGAGGTACAGCCATATTCGGAGTCCATTCTCCTAGAAATTTTATTTCTTTCCATTTAATTATTCTATTACTAGCTACTTTAGTTGTTAAGGGATTAGTCTCTACCAAAGTAGTCTGTCCTAGTTTCGTAAGGTGTCTAGCTTTTGGAGCTAAAGTATTTAACACCTTAAAATGAACTCTACAGATTATTACTATAGTTTCAGATCCAGTAAGAAAATTATAACCATATGTCTTTAGATTTAAAGACACTGATTCAAACAGATTTACATCTGTTAAAGATAGACTCAAATTAGGGTAAACATTAAAATAAACTGGGCCATGACAAAGGTTTGTTTGCATAACTCCCATTAAGGATTGTGCCCAATCTAAACATCTTTCATCACTTAAAGATGTCAGTAATGACGCATTTAACCCTTAAAGAGTTCAGGGTTTTAATGCTACTTGTATTAATCCTATATGGATAAAATTATATTTATCTCTATAATGAGAGATATCTTCTTCAGATAACAATTTGATTATTTGTTCAGTATCTGAAACATGAACTGTTCTTTCCATTATTTTAATTGCAATAGAAGATCTAAAATCAAAAGTACCTATTTGATATATTTCTTTTGGTTGGACCTTGGTAATTGTCCACTTATTCAATTCCTCTAATTCAGTAGGAAATTCATACATATTTGCATTCTTAACTGCTTTACCCTTATTAAGGATTTTCTTATTATGCCCTATTGGGTGAGCTAACTGGTCACTCATGAATTGAGGATCTATCTTGCTACCTTCTTCATGTAGACTATCAACCTGCAATCTATTGTTAGTAACAATACTACAATTACTAGTTTCTAAACAACTTAGGCTTAATCCTTCTGGTAGTAAAAAGGTTGCATGACTGTCAACGATTTACGGCTAACGAAACCCTCTCGGTTATAAACACCTACGCGACTTTGATGCCGTTCCGCAACACATAGACACACCATACAAACTAATCATAAGCATTCAGAACTAGTAATATGCAGTAATAGAACAATAAATTACATTTTAATAGTCACATAAAAAATTTAGCAAGATAGAAAGCACCTATTCGTGAACCATTTTCATGGCTCTGGTACCAAATTAAGACAAGGATCGTTCAATTCAGCAGAATAAGAATTGGAACTTGAAAGCTCAAACTTTTATTTATTGCAGTAGTAGTACAAGCACACTATTACAAACACTCTTACAATAGCACTTAAAGAAAGATAGTAGGAAAGAAGATGATACAACAACTAAGGGCAAGAGCCTCTATTTATAATACAACTGAGACCCATGGATGACCGCTATCTTCCGGTATTTAGTCGTCCAGCTGTCCAGCGAACTGCCATAGTCTCTTTCATTATTGAGTACATATAATAACATTATAGTACATACGTGTAACCCCCTTTATGTCATGTCATTTTCTCTTTAGGTAAAGTGGATTCCCACTTATCTAAAGTTAGGCCAAATGCATTATTATAGGCCCCACCACTATTATTTGCATTAGTAGCTGTCATCATCATTTTCTTCTTTATTTGTGCACCGCACATCTGTCTCTTAATCATTATTTTCACTATTCCTAGGTCTCCGCCTAGGTGCATGGCTAGTGGATGATTCCACTTCAATCTTGTCTTCATTATTATTCGAGAAAAATTCGTCATTTGTCTCTGAAACCGACGCTCCGGAAGAGTGATACGAGCGCATAGATTCATCATCTGCTATATTAAATAATGCATTCATTTACGATGTTATATACCGCTTACATTGAATTTTCAATTCTTTTGGAGATATTTTTGGATTATTTCTAATTAAAGAATCTCTGTATTTTTTAATGGACTTTCTTCCATTTCAATTTTATTCTTTTCTTCCTGCAGTCGTTGGGCTTCTTTAGATTCCGTTGCAAGCGTCATCTTGATTTCTGCAATTTTCTCCTTCTCATCAATTCTATTCCACCATTTTACCAGAAATTTTCTTTTTAACATTAAAATGCCAAATTCTCCCTCCTCACATTTGAAAGTCCACTTCAAAATATGAGTAATATTATTAGCTACGAAGAAATACATTATTGTTTCATCTTCATAGTATGTTTTATGTTTATAGCTATGTGACCAAACCCAAAGATCAGAAATTCAGGTTGATAGCTTAGGCCTCACACCGTGCGCGCGGGCCCTAAGCCGTACCCATTTCCTGTGCTTACCCCCAGCCGGTCACATATGCTAGCTGTATTTCAAATATTATGCACATGGCATGTCTTGTACTTCAGGTTCAGGATTTACTTCTTGTACTTTATTTCTTGTACTTCTTGTACTTTACATTCCTGTACTTTCATGTTCTTTTCCTGTACTTTATATTTCATGTTCTCCTGTACTTTTTTTTTCATATCATGATGTTCTTGTTCATAACCTAGATTTGTACTTTGCTCCACTCCTGACTGGATATGTTGCAGGTGTACTTAAGGATACCGTTCCACCTTATGGGCCAGAGCCAGGAATCTTAGCTGAGCAGGATGGAGCCATGACTTAGCTACAGGTTACAGGTTTAGATTTGTTTAGCTTTACTTCTAGATGTTGTATATTGAGAGTTCATAGTTGTATTTCATTCTTGTTATCGGATTTGTCTCTGGTACTTTTATGTATAAATTGTATTATGACTTATGGATTATGGTGATCATTCTAGGACAGTTAGATGTTGTGATGTTTACTTTCATGTTATTCTTGGAGTTTTCCTTAGATGTTTACAGTTTACTACGTTGAGTCTTCCAACGTAGGCTGGGCGTGTCCGACTCGTATCTAAATATTCGGGAGCAGGTCGTGACACATGTACAAAATGATGCTGAGAAGGCTTTTGATGAAGGACCGCCTGGAACGGTTTGGGCTTCAGGAGATCGATCGTGGATGTGTGCTATGTACAGGGAATAATGAAAGTATCACTCACCTATATTTCTGATGTTCATTATCCTGGAAGATTTGGCAGGAACAATGCCAAAGACTTCACATTTTTGGTGGCCCATGCAGGTCAGAGCATATCGTATAGGTTACGTAACTGTACTGGTACGAGCCTGCGACTATGACTAAACCTTAGAAATCTTAATCCACACTGTCTTGAAAATTTTCCTAGAAATTCTCTACGTCCTTGAAAACTCCATATTTGCTCTCGATTATACTTCCTTGCTTTTCGTACCATTGATTCTCGTCCCTTTTTATTTCGAGGTGACGAACGATCGTGTTGTCTAGGATTTATCAGAAGTTCTTAAGTTATAGTATAATATTGTTTGACTATTGAATATTTGGTTGTTTATAGATATGAGGGATTATAGATGCTATACGTCCTAGATATCTGATTGGTAGAATGGTTAGCGACTAGTTGGAAGATTATAAGATTTTAGTGACCGTGTTTTAAGGAGTAGTGTGACCCAAGGTGGGTAGAAGTCCTCAAGTATTCGGAGTTATAAAATGGCTAGAGAAGGTTATAAACTATTTTTGAGGAATTAAAATTTAAGGAGATTAAGGTAATAGTAGATTTTGATTTTTAAGGAATAGTTATGAATTAGAATTTCGAGGACGAAATTATTTTTAAGGTGGGTAGGATGTAAACCCCTGTTTCTAATTATATTAATTCATCTTCTCCGAGCTGAGAATGTTTGTTTAGAAATTAGCAAGATAATATTTTCTTGAGTAAAAACATCCATGTTTAATATTTAATTATCCTAATTTATTAATACTACCATATTTCTTTTTTTTATTTTTATATACAAAAGTATTTCCATATCCATATGTATTGTACCAATGTCGACGTTCCATAATTTCAAATTATGCTTAGCATATTTTCAGTAATTGCTACCTTAATCTTTTAGTTTTAAATCCTATATAATGTATCTATAAATAAATATATATTTTTTGTAGACCTAAGACCTTTTTCTAATATTGACTATATATATATATATATATATATATATATATATATATATATATATATATATATATATATATATATTGTTGTGAGCCTGAACCCATGATTAGGGAACTAACTATTTATACATCCTGCTAAGCCTAATCCCAGATGGACCTTCTCTTCTTCTCTTAAAATCTAGAGTCCAACTTGCCTAAACATTATGTGTATTATATTGAGCCTTCAGCCCATTTTCCTTAACTCAGCCCATTACTCACCATATATAAGCCTTTGTAGCAGCAGTAGAGAACACTGGAGAACCCTAGCCACAAAATACGCCGACTATCACAAACACCACAACCTTTAAGAGCGGTCGCTGGCAACTATATCATCTTCTTCCCACCTTAACTTCTTCTTCATATTCTCCTCCATCATCTTCAGAACACCACCCAACCTCGTCACCATTTTCTCTACACCTTGCCATCCACCCTTGAGTTGTCGACCCCTCGGTCATACGTGCGCATGCAAATCAGCGTTGCTGCCTCAACGTGGATGGCTGGTACCCACTGCTTCATCAACTGTCACGCCCCAGAACCAGAATACTGGAGAGCGGGGGCAGACATAGCCATCTACGTATATGAAATGGATTCCATCTCGCTATACGGTCACGGCTGTCTAGATACATGAGGGTTTAACTACAAGCCAACATTCTCTTAAGGTCATGAACAAGCCTAGTGTCTCAATCACAAGCAAGTAAGTAAATGTTACAAGATGTAAGATCACCAAATATACAATAGTAAGACGTCCCAAATATTACATATTCAGCTGATCATGAAGCTAGTCGTTACAAAATGTTAGGACTAGCAAGAGTTTTAGTCATACATGATCAACCCTAGGATCTGTCAATCATGTTACAGCCCGTAGGCAGAGAGTAAATAAGTGCAATCGAGCTAAACAGGTGCTCGTCGGCTAAATGCCTCAAAAGAATATTTTTACAATAAAGTGGGAGATTAAAAATAAACCCACTCGTTGCCCTGGTTACGTCTAGTCGCCCCCATCGGGCTGGAAGGTTGGTAGATCCTCTAGAGCTGCTCCGAAATCTGGCCATACAAAACCAGCTGGGTCAGATCCCAGAAAGAACAAGTGCCACAAAGGAAGCTTCACTTAGGAACTAAAACCAGCAATTAGCACAGAAGATAATAATATATAGTAAACGGGAGAAATATAGCATCACGAGGATATATGGTAAGATAACCATGGGACCATTCAGATAACCAGGTTACAATCCTTAAACCAAACAAGGACCGGGATTGTAACCCTTCGTCTGAACCGAACTTGGTTTCTCCCATTTATCAGTAAGATAATATAAGAAAATCAGAACATGTACAGGATCTAGGCAAGACTAGACTGATTACTCCCCATTCAACAATCACGGCCAAGCAATAAGTACGGCTTGATACTTTAACTAGCTAGGGTTATCACAAGCCTAGTTACTAGCAATATGCAGTGAGATTATTCCACAGCCACAAGCCCTGCAGACCATCCAGGTTACCCAGGTCGAAAATTAGGGATTGAATTCAGGTGGGTACATCGTCCAGAAAACGCATGTACCCTTAGGTAGCTTGAAAGGTGCAACACATGACAGTGTGCTAGAAATGTGCCCTACTCGACGGCAGGCTACAGATCCCAGGCGCGCCCAGGTAACGGGATTGCCTGTAGCTGGGAGATCTCTTTATGACTAATGTATTAATCTAGTTATTAGCCTTAGTCCATTTCAGTAGGTACTCCTAACCGTGGTACTCAGGAGTCCCCTCCTAGACATGATGCAAGACAGGACTGGATTATTTGTACAAGCACAATCGCCCACGGTGTCCGGGTTAATTATACAGGTCATGTCATGTCAGGTAGCCGTCGCAACTGCTTATCAAGATATATCATGTCAGGTTTACTTGTCAGGAGTGCACCACGACGGGCCACTATCATGTCATGCTAGTTCCTTGTCACACCATGTCATGTCGTTGTTATTTCAATCATGTCAATCAAATCGTGACTTATCAAGTTCAGGACAAAAGGCGTAAGGATATAAAACGGGCGTAAAAAATATACAATAAAGGTAAAGGTGTAAGCCATAAGAACTCAAGCTATACAGGGGGGGTTACAAGACATGGGCAAATAATAGTAAAATAACAGTATACAGAGCTATAGGAGAGCCATGCGGCTCAGGCATATGCGGCCAGGAATGATCTCATGCGGCTGGGGAGGGAGCAGCCTAAGCGCCTCGGGATGGAAGGGTCATGCGGCTAGCGGAGGGAGTCGGGTTCATGCGGCTGGGAAAAGAAGTTCATACGGGTCAGGGGAATTAAGAGTCCATGCGGCTCGGAACAAGAGCAGCTCATGCGGTTGGCGGAGGCAGGTCTCATGCGGCCGGCTATCAATCAGGTATATGCGGCCGGAGTCAAGTGGGTCTCATGCGGCTAGCTGGGTTCGGCCCTTATGCGGCTCAATGGGAGATTCAGATTCATGCGGCCCAATGTGGCGGAGGCACATGCGGCTGCAGAAGCAAGGGGGTGCATGCGGCTAGCTTGGAGAGGGATCCATGCGGCTGGAAGAAGCGGGTCCCATGCGGCTCAAAAGGAGTAAGCCTATGCGGCTCAAAAGGAGTAAGCCTATGCGGCTCAAAGTTCTTCCAGTCATGCGTATAGCTGTCAAGACGGGCCGGCGGGACGGGACGGGCCGGCCCGTAACCCACCATAACCCACCATTTGGCGGGGCGGGGCGGGCCGACCCACCATTTTGGCGGGCTGAAAAAATTTCAACCCAGCCCAACCCACCGGCGGGCCGCGGGCTAGGCGGGCCGGCCCGCTTAATTTTTAAATTTTTTTTAATTATTGTTTAGTTTCTTAAAAGGAAAAAAAATTATATATATAATATTTTCTACTCACTCTCATATGCATCAAATTACAGGTAAAATACAAGAAACATTATAATAGTAGATATTTCTTTAAAATACCTTCATTCATGTAAATAAATGACCAAATTTAATATTTTATACGTCATTACTTGCATTAGATGAGAGTTTTTATCATTTATAATACATATCTCATATATGTGCTAAATTAAAAAATTAAAAGTTTTATAAAAAATAGATGGCGGGCCAACCCACTTGGCCCGCGGGCTAGCCCACCGCGGGGCGGGCTACTAGCGGGCCAGCCCACCTAGGCCCGCCTGTTTAGCGGGCTCCTAAATGCTCGGCCCAACCCACCTTTTTGGCGGGCGGGACGGGCCGGCCCAACGGGCTTAGCCCATTTTGACAGCTCTAGTCATGCGGCTAGGAGAACACTTGCCGCATGAAATATTCATGCGGTCAAGTCTAAGCACAGTTCATCTTCTCAAAATTCTGAGAAGAAGAACACCATGGGAGTCAAGTTCTCAAGCTCCATAACTCCATCATCCGGAGCCAAAATCTGGACTTCCATAGGTCAAAACGGGGGAGAATGAAATTCTCTACAACATAGAACCATCAAAACTTAGGAATAACAAGATTAAGTAGATCAAAACCCAAAAATTCCAAAAATAAAGTAAACTTAGATCTACAAGAATCTAGCCATGGAAAGTGGAAATGCCAAGTACTAAAGTAAGTTAAAATGCTGTAAGGAAGAGAATGAAGCAAATAAATTTGGAGTTCCTCCATGAAGCAAGTTGCACTTGCCTAGACCCCTCTCTCCCTCTCTCTGGTAGGTGAGGAGTTAATAGAGGAAAGAAAAAGAGTAATGAAGAGAGAGAAGGAAGTGGGGGTTAATAAATGGTAGTGGTGGTGGTAGGTAGGGGGTTCACCCTTGGTTCATAATGAACCAAAGCAAACCGAGCCAAGCCGAACCAACCCAAGAATAAACCAAGCCATAAAGAAAACTAAGCAAGGAATCATGCAATACAAGATAAAATACGTACACGTATTCCAAAATACGTAATACGAACCACAGGCATTACATCAACGACCTCTGTCGATACCTTGGCTGCGTACAACTCGAGCTAAAATGAAGCTATAGTTGAGAGCTCATTGACTACAACAGTCGTCGTCAGGGGACCATGGTCGACCGCTCCTATCAACCGGGACAGCATCGTTTTCGGCCCGGATGTTGAGTTGTCATACACGACCGCACGACAACACCGATCCCAGCCTCGGTCGTCATCGAAGGCCTCGATGGCCCGTCTCTGCCGCACGACCCTAGCCAGCAAACCCTCCGGTCCATGTGCGATTGATATCTTCATCTGTAGAAAACTGGTAAGCAGTACTATTCGGTTGAACAAATAGGGACTTGGGTTTATTGAAAAAGAGTGAAATATAGGTGAACCCCTCTCCTCCAATACTATACACGTGAAACTACATAGGACAAGAAAATGTTTTTCGCATGAGTTGGCATATAGAGTAATAGAGAGAAGCTGGAGTCTTATAGAAACTTTTGTCCATGAAGATTCCTTTGCTAATTTTCTATATGCATGCAGTATCTGTAGCCAAATGGTTATGATACTTTATACTTACAACCTTAAGTAAATTTTCTATGCAACCCATGTCAACAGAACCATGCAAGAAAAAGTAGAACTTGTCATTTTGCATATAGGTCCCTCGATTGTTTAATAATGATTGGAAGTAATTATTAAAAAGAATGAATCAAGCTTTCTTCATATGTAGCTAATCTAACTAACACCCATTATGTAGATATGTAGGAATTTAGTACAGTGGTGCACGAATTGTAAACATAAATAATAAAGTAAGGTTATAATATTTATGAGGAATCTATGGGTGGGTAATACATATATAGCATTATATACTTATATAAGTAAACAAATGGTATTATAAATTAATATCTTATAGAATAATCATTCTTATTGAACCACTTATTATAGAATATTTGGAAGATCGAGATAGAACCGCGAACCTCGACAAACGGACTTGGACACGATAATAGGCAAGATACCTTGCCTCCCTCTACATTTCATTACTCATGCTTACAGTTCCTTTACTTTATATATGTTATCAGTTAGTTCTCTAGTTGTTCTTGATTTACATGCTTATTTAGTCCCTATATCTTTATATGTTATCAGTTAGTTATTTCAGTTCTCTTGATTTACATGCTTTACTTTAGACAGTGTTTACTGGTTTATTAGTCGTGTTCTTTTATCGTTATCATGCTTGACTGGAAGTCGTGGTTCTACCGGATTGGTTCCCTCTCGTACCGTGTCGTGAGTCGTATCGTGTCATAGGATGTGTAAGTCATAACGGAACTGTTGTATCTTGTTTCGTGAAGCTAACCTGTGAGTCCACAATAGGGGCGAGGGTTAGTAGTTGATGGTCCTCACCTGCGAGTCCACACTAGGGACGAGGGTGTTTTTCTGAAGCTAACCTGCGAGCCCACACTAGGGGCGAGGGTTAGTAGTTGAAGCTAACATGCGAGCTCACACTAGGGGCGAGGGTTAGTAGTTATCTGAAGCTAACCTGCGAGTCCACACCAGGGGCGAGGGTTAGTAGTATATGGTTCACATCTGCGAGTCCACACTAGGGGCGAAGGTGATGCTAGCCTGCGAGTCCACACTAGGGGCGAGGGCTAGTAGTTGTTCAAACCTGCGAGTCCATACTAGGGGCGAGGGTTTGAGTATTTGATTGGTTATCCGTTGACATCAAAATATCGTGTTCCCTTGTTCTTCTCCAGCAGTTCGTTTATGCGTAGTGGTTCTCCCAGTAATGTATGGTCATATTTTCGTGTTGATTGGTCTTTTTCGATTTATTTTCTGTATATTCTTTATTGCATGATAAACTGCTAGATAGGTATGTTTTTATGTATCTTGCTATATCCCCTGAGGACCTGATGATCTCTTCAGGTATAGCGATTGCATGGAGTTAGCTAGTAGTTCTGGATGGCAGATGTGATGATACGCTAGCGGGATTCAGGTATCATTATTGTGTTTATTATCCGCTCGTACTTTCATACCTTATCATGAGATATCATGTTTCTTGATTCAGTTTTAGACTATTGTTATTTTCTTTGGAGTCTTATCGAACATATATGCTAGTGGGCGGCAGACCACGACCCATACTTGTTCATTCTTGTTTATTATTCTTATTGTGGATTGAGATATAGTTTTACCTTGCCTTGATTAGGCCCATTGCTATAGCCGTGACAGCGTTTACGTATTCGAGTCGGGCTGGAGTCCCTTTGATGCGTAGCTGGCTTGCTCACGCTCTCGTATCCGAAAAGCGGGTGCGGGTCGTGACAACATTCGTGATGCGAATCTACGGGAAGTAGATATGATTATTGAGAACTTCCGCAATAAAAGATAGAGGGGTAAATGCTGGTTCTTTGAAGCTCGGATTCGACTGATGTCAGTTGTTTGGCATGTCTGAAAAGAGCGTAACAAGCGGATCTTCGAGTCCTCGGCAATGCCAGATATAGGCATTCTGCATAATATTGAGCAGGATGTCCGCATACTTGTAACTGGGCATATTTAATAACATCCCACCTATGTAACTCATTTACATTTTATTAATCGAAATATATATATATATATTTTTAATCAATATATATATATATATATATATATATATATATATATATATATATATATATATATATATATATATATATATATATATATTTATATAATATATATATATTATATATATATATATATTATATATATATATTATATATATAATATATATTATATAATATATATATATATATATTAATATATATATATATATTTTAATATATATATATATATTTTAATATATATATATATATATATATATTTTTCAACGCTTGCGGGCTCAGTATAATCGTGTGTCCCACGCACACGATTCTTGGCCTGTCGTATGGAACGACTTTTGGAGTGCGGACGTAGTCCGTTGGCCTTGTCATCATCGCCGTGCACACGCACCCCGCGCACTCCGCACGCTCCAAAGCTCCGCTCGGAAGCACACCGTCTTTCGACGGCAGTTACTCAACACCTCGCTTTGCCCACGACGCCGAAGAGACGCCCTCGATGACTAAGGGTGACCGCCCGTACGACAGTCACTGATTCCTTGTCGCCTGCGACTACCGATTTCGCCCAGTCGCCCGTTCTATGCGCACGACGCGCATATTGGCGACGATCGCCGACGTCCTTACGATCGAGCTTGCGATCGTTTATGGCGGACGTCTTCTCGTCGCCCTCAGCAGCGCCGCACGACGGGCCGCGTGGTCGGCCTGTCGCTTATACCCATGGGCGAATGGTACCGATTCCCCGATCCGTCGCACGTTGACCGTGCACTGAGTTTGCTACACGGACGCCTCATTCTGCCCCACGCAGGTTCAGTTCGTAGCCCTATAATATATATATACATATATATGTATATACATATATATATGACTATATATATATATATATATATATATATATATATATATATATATATATATATATATATATATAGTCATATACATATATATATATATATATATATATGTATATGACATATATATATATATATATATATATATATATATATATATATATATATATATATATATATATATATATATATATATATATATATATTGAATATATGTCAATATTGACATATATTCAAAATATATATATATTGACATATATATACTTATATTTTGAATATATGTCAATATATATATATATATATATATATATATATATATATATATATATATATATATATATATATATATATATATATATATATATCCCTCCTCTCGCCGCCGGAGCAGCTCCCGTAGCCGCCTCCCTTGGCGCCCCGCCCCCCCCCCCCCCCCCCCGGCAGGCCTGCCCCTGCCTCATCCTATCCCCCGCTCCTCCCCCAGAATGGATCTTCGCAATCCGTCTCCCCCCCCCGGGACCATCCCTCCCCGGTCCGGCCCAGCCGTCCTACGCGGCCATGCTGCGACCAGATCTCAACCCCTCGAAGGGCACCATCATTCCTGACGTCCTTTTGCCGGAGATTGAATACCCTCAAGAGTACTCCTCTCCAGTCATCCCATTTTCCGAAAAGGAGTTGACTTCGCTGTCAGCGGCGTTTCCTCACACATTCGTTCTGAAATTCTCCTCGGGGTGTCCGAAACTAGCCAGAGTTCAGGAAGCGATCGCTAAATGGAATCTCTCGTCCGACTATCGAGTGGCCCCCCTCGATCCCAGACACATTCTACTTCATCTATCCTCGGACGCCGATCATAAGTCAGTGTGGTCCAAGGGCACTAGCAGGATTGATTCACACCAGATGAAGATAATCAAGTGGTCCCCAGGGTTCAACACCAAAGAAGACTCAGCCACGGTTGCCGTTTGGGTAACCCTCCCTAACCTTCCTCTCATTTGTTTTGTCCCAGCAGCGCTTAGGCGCATTGCCAACTCGTTCGGGACGTACGTGGCTATGGCACCGGAGACCAGCAACCTCTCTAAATCCCATTACGCTGAAATTTGTGTTGAACTTGACCTCTCATCAGAACCACCCAACTTCATTACTATTGAGCTAGGCAACCACACCCACACCCAACAAATCCTCTACGACAACCACATATTGTTCTGCAACCACTGCCACTTAAGAGGCCACCTTCCGAAGTATTGTCACCGCCTTCACCCGGAGCTCAAAAAGAAGTCATCCAAGAAAGTCAACGATCCTCCAGTTGGAAGGGCCCCCAAGTCTCCCATTCTTTCCCTTCCGAACTCCCACATTCGATTCGACTCTAGCCCCGGCAAGCCAGCCTCCAGCGAACCACCGAGCAGAGCCCTCATCCCTTTCATCCCCCAACAAATAGCGATCTCTAATCAATTCGCTATTCTCGAATCTGAGGACCCGGATCCGGGCAGCCCTCCAGCAGGCACAAGTCCTCCCAAACCACCACCCCCCCAGTCTCCCCCCTCCTCGAAAGAGAAGGAAGCTACCGATACTGGCAGCGAAGTCCTCATGCACCTCTCCGTTAGCCAAGAGGAAGACTCACTGGCTTCTACCCCCAGCAAGGCAGTTTATCAACCACCCAGAGCGAACCCAGTGGAAGAAGCCCTTTCCATCCTTGGACCCGACCATGCGAGGAGAGGTATGCAAGTCATAGCCGCAGGATTCCCCCTCCAGCAACTGTTATCTGAGAGTGCGAACGACTCCCTGGCCATACCACCGGAGGATCCTGCCGTGGATTCAGCTGGAGATCTTATAGACTCCGCAGCAGGTCCGAGCGAGCACCACAACCACAAGTCTTCCACAACACCGATCGCGGAGGCATCCAAATCCCAACGGAGAAAGTCAGGCAACGACAAAACCGTCACCATCCTAACTAGATCCGTCGCAAGGCGGAACAACAAACCCCTCCCCCTAATCCCACAAATGCTTAACATCCTATCTTGGAATGTTCGAGGCCTGGCAAACAAACCGACATTAAGGAGAATTTCCAGTCTTCGAAAAATTCACAAGATCGACATCTTCATTATCATCGAACCCAAAATCCCCGCCAAAAGACTCAAATCTATCCAAATGACTCTGGGCCTTCCCACGGCTATTGTTGGCAAGCAAGATATTTGGATCCTCGCCTCGAAGGAGGTCAAACTCGATATCATCCAGGACTCCCAACAGGCCCTCTCATGCTGGGTCACCCACCCCACCCTTCTGGAGCGTGTCATCCTTTCTGCGGTGCAGGGTAGCTGCGTCATCACCGAACGCAAACTCCTCTGGAACGATCTTCTCGACACCTACCTCCACAACACCAACACCCCATGGCTTTGTATAGGGGACTTCAACGCCATCACCTGCAGAAAAGAGAAGATCGGAGGACGGCCCACTCCCCTGTCAGCAATGCAAGACTTCAACGACTTCATATTCAACGCCCATCTCACTCCTCTCCAGTTCAAAGGCAACAAATTCACCTGGTGTAATATGCAGGACGGAGATCGCCGACAATACTCCCGCCTGGACAGAGCCCTCACCAACGCGCGCTGGCACGACATGAGGATCAGTACCACCCTGTCCCACCTCAACTCTACAGAATCTGATCATGCCCCTATCCTGGTGGAGATCAAAATCAACACCAATCCACCCAAAAAGAACTTCCAATTCCTTAACTTTTGGACCGACCACCCTCAGTTCTTGAACATTATTACAGAAGCGTGGAGCAGTCAGGAGTCCACCAATCCTCTGACTCGGGTCAGCAACAAGCTCAAAGCCACCAGGAAAGCACTTTCCAAGTGGAGCAAACAGGCCTTTGGCGACATCTTCCAAGCGATACGTGTCGCAGAAGACGACGTCACTCGAGCAGAAGCTTTAATCATCACTGACCGATCCCCTGCGGCCAGAAGGGCTCTGAACCTGACTAAGGCCATGCTCAAATTCAGGCTCAAAGTTGAGACCGATTTTTGGAAGCAGAAAGCCAGACTGAAATGGGACAGCGACGGGGACAAAAACTCCAAATATTTTCATGCCTGCGTCAATGGCAAAAGAAATAAACTGGCGATTCATCATATAGCGGACGAGTGTTTCACTTAACAAAATGCCAAAAATGGAAATTGGCCTTTAAAAATAAAACGAGAAAAAGTACAAGAAGTACAAATTTGATTCTGGGAAAGTATTGCTATGGAAGTCTGATTCGTAAATGATCACTTTATTCCTTGGACCATATGATGATGATGAAGATCACTGCTTGAAGTAGAACAAATGGAAGAACTAAGTCACCAGAAAGGTATCGACGTACTTGGGCACTGATGGCGAGGCCGAATGCTTTTCTGCTTTGCTTCACTCTGTTCTGAAAGAAAGGTTGAAGAAGAATGCTCTGGAGAATCAAAATCTCTAAGTTCTGATCTCTGTATTCTCTCATGTCTCTGTCCCTGTGTTATCAGAAAAATAAGTCTATTTATAGACTTGGGCTTTTGTGCGTAAAAACTCAGCAAAAGTTCCATCTTTACGCTAACAACTGCCACCCACGACTGAAGCCATCCTCTGTATATGTTGATACGTGTCCCATCATTTCAGTAAGAATAGGATGCATGTACACACGTTCTTTGAGAAGAATGGCATGAAAGCCACGTAAGCAAACCACGTTCCAAACTGGTGGAGGAGAATAGGGCGTAAAAATAGCCCCAATATACTCTGAGCGTAAAGCAGTAGATTAGGCGTAAAATAGCCCTGACATAGACTTCCCGCGTAAAGTGGTTGTTAAATAACCTTGAGCGTAAAAGCAGCTCAAATAGACTTTACGCACACGTCGACTGTTGAGCGTAAAGGCTCGTATAATCTTCGTGCGTAAAAGAAGCCATAGTGTGAGCGTAAAGTAGCTCAATCCACACACTAAACGACAACATTGGTCTCTGTGTAAAAACAAATCCTTTTGAATTCTGTGATATATGCCATCATTAATATCTCCATGTCAGAGTTTGCATTAAATGCGAGATTTGACAGCTTTGTCCAGCGTAAAAGTGGCTGATCTGTCCTTGGCGTAATACCATGGGTATAGACCCGAGCGTAAAATGATCTGCCTGCTTTAGGCGTAAAGTGATTAGCCTTGTCTTGGACGTAAAGTATTTAGCCTCTCTGCGGCGTAAAGTGGCTCAATTAGAGTGGAATGATCTATCACTTTGACTCTTTCTTTGAAGCACTTTTTACGCTCCTACAAGACCCCCTTCAAAGTTTTCAAATATCTCCAAAATTTGAATCACTTTGAACAGAAGCGTAAAAGTTAAAGTTTGATTAGTCAGCGTAAAA
This sequence comes from Iris pallida, assembly GCA_029216955.1. Lineage (NCBI taxonomy): Eukaryota > Viridiplantae > Streptophyta > Magnoliopsida > Asparagales > Iridaceae > Iris > Iris pallida. The sequence goes on along the minus strand of JANAVB010026999.1, from coordinate 2,999,047 downwards.
TTCGGGATATGCAACCGTCATCTGCGTAAAAGCGGGGATATCCAACAGTCGGTGCAATTTTCAATAGTGTCGGTCAACACTTAACCGTCACAATGAATTTCTTTCTCGAGACTTTCGAATGCCTTTTCGTTTCCCCGAGTTTACATTGATAATGAGCAGTTTCCAACGAGGAATATGAAGAGTTGATTTAATTGTATAAATAAGAAGAAATTCTTCACTCTTGTCATTCATCCTCATAGTGACATGGCGCCAAAGAACGAGATTACTAACAAAGAGGCTTCGAGCTCCAGGCTTGATTTTGAGCGAGCATGCAACCTTTTAGAGTGCTTTGTACTGACTCCTGCAGTCTTTAGTCGCATCGATGGTGGTCCCCCAACTGCGTACGAAGGGCCAGGAGATGCAGAAGCGTTTCTTAATCTGATACGTCGCTCCGGGATTCGCAATATGCACGAACTAGGTACCTCCCTTCGTTGGCCCGATGAGGGAGAGAAAAAATGATATTTTTATGTATTGCGAATCTTTTATTTGTAGGGGGTCACTCCCCCTTTTTTATAAATAAAGTCTGATGTTAATCTCATCTGTTGGTACATAGAACTGGTCAACACTTATTTTGACTGCTTCTATGATTGTTCATTCCCAAGAAACAAACCGACACGTGGCGTCTGTCTTGTGGTCACGAGAGCTTTTTAATAGGATCTTTTCCCGAAATAGACTCCCAACAGTTTCTTCAGTCTTTATAAATAGCCGAGAATGTTTCATATATTCTCATTCTCATTCCTCTGAAGATAACTTTTTACAATGTTGTTCTCCAACAAATGACAATGGCGATGCTTTCCAATAGCGTTCCTTTGTACGCCCAATCATCAGACGTAGATTCATCCACTATTAGAGCCAAACCATTTGACTTAAGTGGTAAGTCCGATCGTAAGCAAATATCTGTCTTCGAATTTTTTGTTGAAAACAGCTATTCATGAGCGTAAATTCTTGACGAGCATAAAAATCCTTGCTGAAGCACTGGCGTAAAAGCCTTACTGAATCACTGGCGTAAAAGTCTTGCTGAAGCACTGGCGTAAAAGCCTTATCACTGGCGTAAAAGCCTTGCTGAAGCACTGGCGTAAAAGCCTTATCACTGGCGTAAAAGCCTTGCTGAATCACTGGCGTAAAAGCCTTGCTGAAGCACTGGCGTAAAAGCCTTGTCATCTGTTTTTTTTTAGTTAGAGTTTAATACGCATCTGATGATACTTCTGTTTAAAACACTTTTTCTTTGTTGTTTTCTGCAGAAGTTTGGCTGAACAGTTTTTCCAAGACCGGCAAGACTTTGACGTTGTGAAGAGCGTTCTTCTGACATCAACATCAGGGAGCTCATGTGCTTTTGACGCACAAATCAGACAACTCAGAACTCTTCGTGGGATAGAAGGGTCTTCCTCTGTTGGTAGGAAGAGCCTTTATACACGGAGAGTTGGATGGTGGAGTCAACTCTACCCCGAGAAATCGGGTAGTAGAGTTCCTTTCACGGCAGAACTAGGAATCGTATCCCAATGCTAGATACATTCCTATCTCCTCTGGAAGGCCGCCCCTAATCCACCAGTTGTATTGGCAGCAACACACCTTCGGGCTGCCATACCCTGGGGTTCTCCTCTCGTCTGAGAGAGAAGACCAGAGTTTGATTCCTACTGTTCTGGTCGCCACTGAGGCTCAGACAGCAAGGAATTGACACCAACAACGAATCCGACGAAGAAGATCCGAAGAAGAAATAAATCTCCATTAGGTTATCGTTGTGTGTATAGAATAAAAATCCAAGATGTAATAGATTTCCATTATGATTTGTAAGAAAGTCTAAGAAATGTAATAGACTTTTATGATATGAGAATGGAAATGATAATTCTTCTATGCTCAATGATTTGTATCTATCTAGATGAAATATGGACATGATAGATAATAAAATCTTGCTTTCTGTTTCTAGAGTATACAATACTATCAGAGGTAATATGGACATGATAGTATGTAAGAACTCAAAAGAAAATTAGATTAATATCTATGCAGAGGTAAAAAATGGAAATAATAGATAGGAAAAGTAGGTAGATTTAGTATTTATCCAGAGGTTATGAAAACATGATAAATAATGACTCCCACTTTTTAATCAATTGATAAAATAGAAGATTTAAAATCCCTCTCCCAGGAGATAAGAAATCAGCTTAACCAAACCTTGGTAGCTGGGGAATAAGGAGACAGATGTCATGAGCATATAAGTCCATCTTAATGTATGAATGAATCATAATTTTCGGGAAAAGAAAACATTGATTCGATTCCATAATTAAATGAATGAACCCGATAGAATGAACGGACAGGTCTTTTCGGAAATGAAAAGTTGTTCTCAATCTCAAAGATCGGTTCATCAACAGTCCTCTTCTATAAATAGGCGAGAACTCTCTGTAATCATTTCATTCTTATTTCTACTCCTCAATTGAAAATGTCTTCCGAGGATGTACAGCAAAAGAATAAAGTCTCCAGGAAAATTGAGGACGTCACTGAGATGTGTCCTGTTGAGCCAACAGTGGCAGGCCCGACTCAAGTAGGCAACAGCTCTTCTATGCCCAAGCCACCACAAGATATCCTTGCGTTCTTAGTAGAGTCAGGAAAAACTCCTGAAGAAGAAGCGCTGAGGATGGCCGCCTGTAAGTTTTTTATGAACTCAGGCAACAATGCCTTCCAGACATTAACTGACTATGTATTCAATAAGGGAGGCAGTGGTCCTCGTCCTTGACCTTTTGTTTTGAACAAAAATAGTAATAAAAGAAACTTTATTTTCATTCTGTCTTTCTCCTTTTTTTTATACATAGTATTTCTTAAGAAATTTGTCATTGATTGGCATCATGAGTAGATCTCTATTGGGCTTTGATAACCGATAGGCGTCATTGGAAAATACGGACTCAATTACATAAGGGCCTTCCTATTTTGCTTGGAATTTCCCTTTACTTTTATGAGTCATCACCATCGGTCTCCGAACGGCTAATACAAGTTCGCCAACTTTGAATACCCTCTCTTTAACTTTACGATTGAAAGTTCGAGATATGCGGGCTTGATATAGTTCAATGTGCTGTTGTGCTTGAAGACGTTTCTCATTCAATCCTTCAAGTTCTTGGAGTCGTAAGCGATCATTATTCTCTGTAGTTAGCTCATTAGCAATGGCTATTCGTAGAGATGGAATCTGGATTTCCAATGGAAGGACAGCTTCACATCCATAAACCAATGAGAATGGTGTAAAACCAGTAGGAGTCCGGACTATTGTTCGATAAGCCCATAAACACTCTCCAAGTTTTTCATTCCAATCACGTTTATTAGAAGAGACAAACTTTTTGAGAAGTTTAATGATCGTCTTATTGAAAGCTTCGGCTAAACCATTAGCAGCTGGATTATAAGCCGTAGAAGCCAAATTCTGAATTCGGTTCTTATCACAGAATCGATAAAATGCCTGACTGGCAAATTGTGGACCATTGTCATGAATTATCCGTCGAGGAATCCCGAAGCGGTAAATGACATGGTGCTTGATGAAGCTGATCACGTTAGATGTTTTTACTTCCGCAAGGGGAACTGCTTCTGCCCACTTAGAAAAGTAATCTGTTATAGCTAATATGAACCGATGTCCTTTAACAGAAGGAGGATTAATAGGACCAATGACATCCATACCCCAAGCTTCGAAGGGCCAAGAAGCTGCTGTAGGGTGTAGAAATTCAGATGGTTGATGAATAAAATCAGCATGAATCTGACATGCTTTACATCTTCTGGCATAGTCTACAGCATCTGCTATCATAGAAGGCCAATAATACCCCATTCTTCGAATGCGGTCTTGTAATTTAGGACCCGATTGATGAGCACCACAAATACCATTATGAGCTTCTCGCAGTGTTTGTTTAGCTTCACTTTCTGAGAGACAACGCAGCAAGAGTCCATCATAGGAACGACGGTATAGCATATGTAAAGACGAATCATAATAAAACCGAAACGATCGTCTTTTGATTGATGCAGCTTCTTTTGGATCTTCAGGCAAAATCCTATGAACTGCATAATCAATGAATGGAGTTCTCTAATCCTTATGCTGGGAATTTGACTCTGTAGTATAACTTTGTTCAATGTACAAATTATTCTTGACACAGAACAAGTCTCGATCCAACAAAGTAATTGTATTTTGCCTTCGGATTGGAACAGCTAGGTCTGCAGCTAAACTAGTAAGAGCATCAGCTTTCACATTCTGAGAGCGTGGTACAAACTCAATAAAGAATCCTTTGAATGAAAGGACCAGTTCAACTACCACTTGATGATAAGGAATGAGATCAGGATTTCTGACCTCATAAGTCCCTCTAACTTGATTAACAATCAATTGAGAATCTCCATAAGCTTCTAGGAACTCAATATCCAGTTGTTTTGCTACTTGGAGACCAATCAGTAGAGCATTATATTCTGCTACATTGTTGGAGCATGGCTCATTGAGAGAATAGGCACGATATATGACTATTTTGTCAGGAGAAACCAAGACGATTTCTACCCCAGAGACAATATTGCCTTTAGGTCCTACTCGTGATGCCCCATCAAAATATAATTGCCATATGTCATCTTCAAAGTCAGGTTACAATCTACGACTTTATCTGGAATGTCCTCATATAATTTTGATGTTTCAGGTATAGGGTGAGCAGCTAAGAAATCGGCTAATGCTTGACCCTTTATTGATTTCTGAGGTACATAAACCATGTCATAAGGAGTAAGCAACATCGCCCAGGTGGCCAGCCTGGAGTTAAAAATGCTAGGTTTTCTCATCAATACCCGAATGGGATTTATTCTGGAGATGACATGAATAGTCTGTCCTGTCACATAATGTCTTGTCTTTTGGATGGCAAAAACCAAAGCTAGACATTCCTTTTCTACAGGAGTATACCTGTGTTCAGCTCCGACCATCATTCTGCTCAGATAATATATTGCTTGCTCATGACCCATATCACTTTTCTGTGCAAGAAGAGCGCCAAATGAATGATCCAAGGCTCGAACATATAGCAAAAATGGCCTTCCTACCACCGGAGGTACCAGAACAGGTGGGTTTGTAAGGTATTGCTTAATGTCATTGAAGGCTTTCTGACACGCTTCATCCCAAACAAAAGATACGCCTTTCTTTAATAGACGGAAGAAAGGTTGACATCTCCCAGAAAGATTAGATATAAATCTTCTAATATAAGCAATACGACCCTGAAAGCCACGGAGTTCTTTCAGATTATGAGGAGGATGCATTTCAAGAATTGCTTTAACCTTATAAGGATCGACGTGGATACCCTGAGAAGTAATGACAAATCCTAAAAATTTGCCACTGGAAACCCCTAAGAAAGACTTAGTAGGGTTCATTTTCAATTAATGATGGCGCATCAACTCAAATACTGTCCTCAAGTCCTGAATGTGATCATCCTTTGATCGACTTTTAACAGCAATGTCATCTACATAGCATTCAGCTATCTTCCGTAGATGTTCTTGAAAGATGTTGCTCATAGCCCGTTGATACGTGGCACCGGCGTTTTTAAGACCAAACGGCATAACCGTATAGCAGTAGACCCCAAGGGGTATACGAAAAGCGGTATGCTTCTCATCTTCTGGATGCATCTTGATCTGAATGTACCCTGAAAATCCGTCCATGAAAGACATGCGTTCAAAACCACATGTATTGTCTATCATGATATCAGTAATTGGAAGTGAAAATTCGTCCTTTGGACAAGCTGTATTAAGATCTCGATAATCTATACAAACTCGAACTTTTTTGTTCTTCTTCATGACAGGAACAATATTGGCAACCCAATCTGGGTATTGCTCTTCATGAACAAATCTACATGTGATCAACTTTTTGACTTCTGCTTCAATTGCATCCATCATATCTGGTCTAAAGCGCCATTGCTGTTGTTTTACAGGCTTGACGTTAGGTAAAATATTGAGTTCATGAGTAGCAACTTTAGGATCTAGGCTTGGCATAGCCTCATAACTCCATGCAAAAATGTTAATATATTCTTTGATAAGTTTTATCAACTGTTCCTTTTCATCTTCAGAAAGATTCTTACTGATGAATATTGGTTTGGACGTAGTTCTATCTCCAACATCAATCTGGATAACCTCATCCTCTGTAGGTGGCTATCGCTGTTCAAAACAAAATTCCCACTGAGTATCCATCTGTTGAGCCCAAGGATCATTCTCAAATAGTTCAGATTCATCATCAGTTTGAACCATATTGACTGAAAATACTTGTCCAGATTCATCATATGAGGAATGAGACATATCAGTTTCAATGAATTGGACTTCTTCTGAATCCGATGATTGCGAAGAGCTAGAAGAGAATTCTTCCTGTATATCGTTATTAAACATGTGGGACGGATCATATCCCAACCTATGGCGAGTCTTTTGGTAAAACAGATCACCACGTAATGGTAGTCGTCTACCTTTACCTTGATTGAGACCTTGCATAGTCTTCAAATCATATCCCATGTTCTGGATAATCTTGATAGATTGTTGACTATACTTGTCAATTCGGATTCTTCCCTTGTCTTTATCTTTAAGCTCATCTGCCTGAGCAACAGGGATATTTCTAGCCAGGCCAAACACAATTTGGCACTTGTTTTTCTTATCAGACGGAACCACGAAATAAGATTCTTCGTGACGTCTAAAAGTTACGCAAGCTTGTGATGAAGCGGCCACAGGTAGAAGATAAGGAGAAGATGTTAGGAACCTTTGAGCATAAGGTCCAACATCTACATGAGGAGGAAAAGAATTTTCTTTATGATCGATGTATAAAGTTTCTTCTGGCTCAATGTCGTCTTTATATTGATGACTTTGATTATCAGAAGATAAAGTCATTCTTTCGATAAACTTGACAGCCATACACTCGAAAAGGAAATCTTCATTGATATCAAAAAGTACAGAATGATCAATATTTACATCATTTACAATTTGACTGCTACGCTTCGGATTAATCATCAGTGGACCATTATCCGCCTTCTGCGTAGTTTTGTCAAGATTGACAATCAATGGTGGTTCTGGATCATTCGTACAAGAAGTACGCCTTTTGACCTTGATCATAAAAGGTTGAACTTAGCTTTTAGCAAGAATATTTGTTGATTCCTCATATGAAGTTTGAGTTCTTCCTTTAACCTTGATTATCAGAGGTTGATCATTGACAGATTGGGATTGGATTCGTCCCTTGACTATGATCTTCAAAGGTTGCTCCTCTGACGAATCTTCATTAATAGACTGATCCTCAGTAGGTGATTGATCTTCAGCCATGTCTGATATCTCTTTCACATGCTCTTGTTTATAAAGCCTTGAATCAGAAAAATAGGCTTCGACACCCTTGAAAGGATTGATATCAGCAAACTCAGTCTTTACAACTCCTTGGGAATCCACATACTTGAAGCATTGGTGAAGAGTTGAAGGCACAATATTGTGCTCATGAATCCACGGTCTCCCCAAAAGGATATTATAGGAGACGTCTGAGTTGATAACATAGAAAGTTACCATGGTTCGAAGATCACCAATCTGAATCTGCAGACGAATCTTCCCCAGTGGCTTGCTCTTGCCAGAGTTGAAACCGACTATCGTAGTACTAGTGTAAGTCAAATCACTAGTAGGAATCCTCAGGGGTCTTAGCATACTCTGAAGAATTATGCTAATTGAGAACCCAGGATCAATGTAAATCCTGTCAATTTTAGTGGATCCAATATACCCAGTGTAGCACAAAGGTCTGTCATGCTTGTTATGCTTCAACATCATATCTTCTTGTGTAAAGGTGATGTTGGGAATTGCTTCCATCACACTATGACATTGTGGACATGACACTGGTATACTATCAGGAGTCTTGAGTTGAGCCAAGCATGAATCTGCTTGAAGTAAAGCTTCACTCAAAGTCTCTTTGCTTTCTCTGGAAAGGCAAAGCAACTCAAATATAGATAGTCTAGCCGGAGTATTGGCCAACTGAGCTAGAATATCAAACTTGTAAGGCTTCATCGCCACCCCCTGACTGGAAGCAGACTTCAATGGGATGTCGAAGCGTACTGCTTTCTGTTTCCCCTTTTCAACCACAGAAGGTTTAGCAGGAACAGAAGAAGGTTGAGTTGGTAGTGTTTCCACTACATCTTCTGCTTCTTTGGAGGATCCCTCGTAGTCTTTGTGGTACTTTTTTCCAGATCTTGTACCAGCAAAAGTTTTTTCTTCAGACTCAGGAGAAGGAAGTACCATATTACAGGATTTAGTCTTTCTTCCCTTAGCCTTCTTCTTGTGAGGGTTGTTATGAGGAACTTCAGAACCCAATCCAACAGTGGAGTTTTGATTTTGAATTTGTAAAGGAAGTCGTATTCCTTTATCATAATTCAAACCTTCTGCCTTTTGAAAGTCATAACCCATCTTCTTCATGAGAAGGACAGATTGCTGACTATACAAGTGAGTGGGCAACGAACTTTTGACAAGTGTTTCAACAGAGGAAGAGGAAGAAGCAAGACCTTCTGTAACCACAGGAGAATGAAGAATAGATGTCTCTGTAGTTACGGGAGGAGAAGGATTCGGGATACGAGGAAAAATTCCTGTCGAAGCTTTTTTATAAGCAGCAAAGACTTGTTGTGCCCGATATAAAGGAACACTGTTCATGGCTAACCACTGCTGATGAGCAAGCTTGAGCTTGGTAGGAGTTAGACTTGGAGGACAGATGTTCAGTCCTTTCAGTCTATCTTCTAAAGGAAGACCATCCCATAGGTGATCCAAGTCATCAGGATCTGGAATAACATGGGAAATCATGTTGCAGGTTTTGACTTTCTTACCCTTCTTGGATTTTGAAGTTTTATCTTCATTTTCCAACTCAGGCACTAAGTCAGGATGTACCCACATGATTTCACCATTCTTTAGTGTGAGCGGCAGCAATCCTGTATTTTCTTCTCTGGCAGACGGGATATTCACGATCTTCATCGTCGCCTTCGAAATTGGGATAATTCCATCTGGGACTTACTGTGGAGGAAAATCTCCGAACTGAAGAAAAACTATATTGGTCGTAACCGTATGGTCATCATTGGTTAAAGCAATAGCACCACCATTTATTAGCTCTTGGATTTTCTTTTTCAAGACATAGCAAGCACTGGTAGGATGATTAATGTATCTACAATATTTGAGATTGTCAGTCAGATTCACCTCATTAGGCCTCTTTGGCTCCGGAATCTGAAGTTTACCACTCTTCACCAGACATTGAAATATCCCTGGGATATCACTTTCGTCAAAGGAGTATTCTTCCTTTGGCCTGGAAGATTCTTGATTATTCGGCGTCATTTTATTCTTGGAAAGATTGACCATAAGAGTATCTTTTCCCTTCACATTACGATTGCCAGGATTATTACTAGGATTACTTTTCTTTCCTTTATCTTCTGAAGCAAAAATCATCCCATGCTCTCGAGCCAACCTACCATTGGTCTCGGCAGAAACTGCTGCTATGATAAACGAAGCCCAATCTGAGAATTGGGAACCCGTGAAAACAGCGATGGATGGTCGCAGATTCATCTTGCATGTATCAATCAACGCTGAATCTGGCATACCAGGAGGCATCTTTAAAGTAGCCTGTCGAAAACGTTCGATGAACGTCCGAGTATCTTCTTTCTCCTTTTGTTTGATTTCTATCAAGGAGGACATATTCATGTCCATACCTCCTTCATAGAAACGGGAGAGAAACATTGCCTTGAATTTGTCAAAAGACGAAATAGAATTATCGGGTAAACTACGATACCAGTCGTAAGCTGAACCCGTCAGGCACCCGATGAACACTCGAGTGAGAAGAGCATCATTTTTCTACAAGTGTACAGTCATAATATCAAAGTAATTGATATATTGACTGGGAGATGCTTTTCCATCGAATAAAACCATAGATTGTGGCTTGAATTTCGGTGGAAATGGTACATCATTCCAATGAGGAGGATAAGGTTGCTTGATCCCTAACCTCTGGAGCTGATCTTTGTGCCTCAAAACTTCAAACTATGCTTTGAGCTCACGCACTGCTTGAATGGCTTCACTGGTTTGGGGAAGCACATTTGATTGAATGGTTGTTGGATGTACCGTAACCCCCACTGGAGGTGGTACATCTTCAGGAATGATGGGATCTGGAGATGCAGAATTTTGATTAACAGCAGGCTCTTGAATATTCAAAGGTATTTCAGCCCCTTGACTATCTTGAGTTTGTGCTATTACTGGTACCGGTGTTACTACTGCCGGCTGAGCAGTTTGCTGATTCAAAATTATCTGATGCATGCTTTGCACCATGTTAAGCATGTCTTTCAGTGATTGCTCCACGACAGTGAGACGTTGTTCCATATTAGCAGATGACGTCTCTGGTTTATCTCCCACAGCGTATGATTCAACCTCTCTTAAAGATATAGAGGGATTAGTATAGAAGTATGAATCTACACTATCGGTGTCAGACTCAAAAGATTGAGTACCCCCAGCTTCTGAATCAGAAGTCTGCAATTGTCTTTGTCTTCTTGATCTAGTATTCTGATATACTCCTTCAAAGGAATCAAGAAGTCTGTTGAACTGTTGTTGACCTGGAGTTTGGGACATATTCTGTCTTGGATGTCGTCCTCTGTTAGTATGAGATGCCATGTTGACTGATGCATATGACAGCTCATGTTCTTGGTCTTCAGCTTGATGTTGAGGCGAACTAAAACTTAATCGATCAAAAACTGACCATTTTGAAGCCGAACAACAACAGTTGATCACAACCTGGTGATATTCACAATGATGTTTTTCTTGGGGGAATGTCACCGGAGATTGTGTATTCTTACGCTTTTGCATTAGCAATTCACGTAAGTCAAAAGGAGTGGAGGGAGTAGTCTTCTTTATTACATTAGGGGTAGAAAAACGTTTAGTACCCTATGTATAAAGAAGATTATTGGCAGCATTCACAGAACCAAATTGAACATTTCTATGCGTTTGGAGTTGTGTGCGTAAATCTTGAGATTTTTTAGCACGAAGGACTCCATTTTCATTGCGTGTAATTTGTAGATTTGGTACTTTGCGTAGAGCAGTATAAGAAGGCTGTTGGTGTAAAACTGAAGTTTTACCAACATTATTTTTACGCTGTATGCGTTTAGGTACATTCACATTAGATATGCAAACATCATTGTGAATTTTATCTATACTGTCAAAGACAGGAGATTTACCTTTACGCGTAGAGCATAAAAATTGGTTATCTACCACGTCACAGACGGGAGATTTTGTTTTACGCGAGGAGCGTAATTTATTTGGGCCTACCACATCACCGATGGGAGACTGATTCTTACCCTCAGAAGCATTAACATTAGAGTCTGCCACATTACAAATGGGAGACTTATGCTTATGCGTTGAGCGTAAAACTTGGTTTTTACCCACTGAGCGTAAAATTTGATTCTTACGCAGTGAGCGTGAAACCTGATCATCTACACCGTCACAGACGGGAGATAAATTGTCACACGTAGAGTGCGACGCTGAAGTAAAGACTGCCTCGTTACGAACGGGAGCCCCTACGACAGGAGTGGGAAGAATTCCCTTGCTATCAGAAGCAACAGAGAGATCAGAAGCCACTTTGGATTTAGGAATCCAAACATTTCGTGCTTTGCGAGACTTTTGAACATTGGATCAGCAAGAACCACCCCCAGTTCGGAGCATTTCTTCGTAGGCAGTCTGGTCGAAGTGCACAACCAGAGTCTTCTTGGTCGAACCGACCGAAACATCATCATATTGAGCAATTGCCTCCTCGTCAGAGGAGAAGGTCGTCCCCAGCAGAGTCGCCATTTTTGTTTCACTTAACAAAATACCAAAAATAGAAATTGGCCTTTGAAAATAAAACGAAAAAAAGTACAAGAAGTACAAATTTGATTCTGGGAAAGTATTATTTTTGTTTCACTTAACAAAATACCAAAAATGGAAATTGGCCTTTGAAAATAAAACGAGAAAAAGTACAAGAAGTACAAATTTGATTCTGGAAAAGTATTGCTATGGAAGTCTGATTCGTAAATGATCACTTTGTTCCTTGGACCATATGATGATGATGAAGATCACTGCTTGAAGTAGAACAATTGGAAGAACTAAGTCACCAGAAAGGTATCGACGCACTTGGGCATTGATGGCTAGGCCGAATGCTTTTCTGCTTTGCTTCACTCTGTTCTGAAAGAAAGGTTAAAGAAGAATGCTCTGGAGAATCAAAATCTCTAAGTTCTGATCCATGTATTCTCTCCTGTCTCTATCCCCGTGTTATCAGAAAAATAAGTCTATTTATAGACTTGGGCTTTTGTGCGTAAAAACTCAGCAAAATTTCCATCTTTACGCTAACAACTGCCACCCACGACTGAAGCCATCCTCTGTATATATTGATACGTGTCCCATCATTTCAGTAAGAATAGGATGCATGTACACACGTTCTTCGAGAAGAATGGCATGAAAGCCACGTAAGCAAACCACGTTCCAAACTGGTGGAGGAGAATAGGGCATAAAAATAGCCCCAATGTACTCTGAGCGTAAAGCAGTAGATTAGGCATAAAATAGCCCTGACATAGACTTCCCGCGTAAAGTGGTTGTTAAATAACCTTGAGCGTAAAAGCAGCTCAAATAGACTTTACGCACACGTCGACTGTTGAGAGTAAAGGCTCGTATAATCTTCGTGCGTAAAAGAAGCCGTAGTGTGAGCGTAAAGTAGCTCAATCCACACACTAAACGACAACATTGGTCTCTGTGTAAAAACAAATTCCTTTGAATTCTGTGATATATGCCATCATTAATATCTCTATGTCAGAGTTTGCATTAAATGCGAGATTTGACAGCTTTGTCCAGCGTAAAAGTGGCTGATCTGTCCTTGGCGTAAAACCATGGGTATAGACCCGAGCGTAAAATGATCTGCCTGCTTTAGGCGTAAAGTGATTAGCCTTGTCTTGGGCGTAAAGTATTTAGCCTCTCTGCAGCGTAAAGTGGCTCAATTGGAGTGGAATGATCTATCACTTTGACTCTTTCTTTGAAGCACTTTTTACGCTCCTACAAGGCCCCCTTCAAAGTTTTCAAATATCTCCAAAATTTGAAACACTTTGAACAGAAGCGTAAAAGTTAAAGTTTGATCAGTCAGCGTAAAATTCGGGATACGCAACCGTCATCCGCGTAAAAGCGGGGATATTCAACAGTCGGTGTAATTTTCAATAGTGTCGGTCAACACTTAACCGTCACAATGAACCAGCAGAGTCGCCATTTTTGTTTCACTTAACAAAATACCAAAAATGGAAATTGGCCTTTGAAAATAAAACGAAAAAAAGTACAAGAAGTACAAATTTGATTCTGGAAAAGTATTGCTATGGAAGTCTGATTCGTAAATGATCACTTTGTTCCTTGGACCATATGATGATGATGAAGATCACTGCTTGAAGTAGAACAACCGGAAGAACTAAGTCACCAGAAAGGTATCGACGCACTTGGGCACTGATGGCGAGGCCGAATACTTTTCTGCTTTGCTTCACTCTGTTCTGAAAGAAAGGTTGAAAAAGAATGCTCTGGAGAATCAAAATCTCTAAGTTCTGATCTCTGTATTCTCTCCTGTCTCTGTCCCTGTGTTATCAGAAAAATAAGTCTATTTATAGACTTGGGCTTTTGTGCGTAAAAACTCAGCAAAAGTTCCATCTTTACGCTAACAACTGTCACCCACGACTGAAGCCATCCTCTGTATATGTTGATACGTGTCCCATCATTTCAGTAAGAATAGGATGCATGTACACACGTTCTTCGAGAAGAATGGCATGAAAGCCACGTAAGCAAACCACGTACCAAAGTGGTGGAGGAGAATAGGGCGTAAAAATAGCCCCAATGTACTCTGAGCGTAAAGCAGTAGATTAGGCGTAAAATAGCCCTGACATAGACTTTCCGCGTAAAGTGGTTGTTAAATAACCTTGAGCATAAAAGCAGCTCAAATAGACTTTACGCACACGTCGACTGTTGAGCGTAAAGGCTCGTATAATCTTCATGCGTAAAAGAAGCCGTAGTGTGAGCGTAAAGTAGCTCAATCCACACACTAAACGACAACATTGGTCTCTGTGTAAAAACAAATCCCTTTGAATTCTGTGATATATGCCATCATTAATATCTCCATGTCAGAGTTTGCATTAAATACGAGATTTGACAGCTTTGTCCAGCGTAAAAGTGGCTGATCTGTCCTTGGCGTAAAACTATGGGTATAGACCCGAGCGAAAAATGATCTGCCTGCTTTAGGCGTAAAGTGATTAGCCTTGTCTTGGGCGTAAAGTATTTAGCCTCTCTACAGCGTAAAGTGGCTCAATTGGAGTGGAATGATCTATCACTTTGACTCTTTCTTTGAAGCACTTTTTACGCTCCTACAAGACCTCCTTCAAAGTTTTCAAATATCTCCAAAATTTGAAACACTTTGAACAGAAGCGTAAAAGTTAAAGTTTGGTCAGTCAGCGTAAAATTCGGGATACGCAACCGTCATCCGCGTAAAAGCGGGAATATCCAACAGTCGGTGTAATTTTCAATAGTGTCGGTCAACACTTAACCGTCACAATGAACCAGCAGAGTCGCCATTTTTGTTTCACTTAACAAAATACCAAAAATGGAAATTGGCCTTTGAAAATAAAACGAGAAAAAGTACAAGAAGTACAAATTTGATTCTGGAAAAGTATTGCTATGGAAGTCTGATTCGTAAATGATCACTTTGTTCCTTGGACCATATAATGATGATGAAGATCACTGCTTGAAGTAGAACAACTGGAAGAACTAAGTCACCAGAAAGGTATCGACGCACTTGGGCACTGATGGCGAGGCCGAATGCTTTCCTGCTTTGCTTCACTCTGTTCTGAAAGAAAGGTTGAAGAAGAATCCTCTGGAGAATCAAAATCTCTAAGTTCTGATCTCTGTATTCTCTCTTGTCTCTGTCCCTGTGTTATCAGAAAAATAAGTCTATTTATAGACTTGGGCTTTTGTGCGTAAAAACTCAGCAAAAGTTCCATCTTTACGCTAACAACTGCCACCCACGACTGAAGCCATCCTCTGTATATGTTGATACGTGTCCCATCATTTCAGTAAGAATAGGATGCATGTACACACGTTCTTCGAGAAGAATGGCATGAAAGCCACGTAAGCAAACCACGTTCCAATCTGGTGGAGGAGAATAGGGCGTAAAAATAGCCCCAATGTACTCTGAGCGTAAAGCAGTAGATTAGGCGTAAAATAGCCCTGACATAGACTTCCCGCGTAAAGTGGTTGTTAAATAACCTTGAGCGTGAAAGCAGCTCAAATAGACTTTACGCACACGTCGACTGTTGAGCGTAAAGGCTCGTATAATTTTCGTGCGTAAAAGAAGCCGTAGTGTGAGCGTAAAGTAGCTCAATCCACACACTAAACGACAACATTGGTCTCTGTGTAAAAACAAATCCCTTTGAATTCTGTGATATATGCCATCATTAATATCTCCATGTCAGAGTTTGCATTAAATGCGAGATTTGACAGCTTTGTCCAGCGTAAAAGTGGCTGATCTGTCCTTGGCGTAAAACCATGGGTATAGACCCGAGCGTAAAATGATCTGCCTGCTTTAGGCGTAAAGTGATTAGCCTTGTCTTGGGCATAAAGTATTTAGCCTCTCTGCAGCGTAAAGTGGCCAAATTGGAGTGGAATGATCTATCACTTTGACTCTTTCTTTGAAGCACTTTTTACACTCCAGCGCCTCAGGTTCTACACAACCGTCGCATTTGTGACATCTTTGTAGAACCCTAGAGGGGGATGAATAGGGTAATAAAAAATAACTAGTGCAACAGAAGCAATATATGACAAATAAAAGTAAATAGTGAGAAGATCAAACACAAGATGTATCCTGGTATCCTCGCTTGAGGCAATCCAGTCCCGGAACTCTCTCCGGCTTAAATCCACTATTTAGTCAAATAGTACACACGAGTTTGGATCCGAAGAACTCGCCAACTTCAACACGAGTTTGGATCCGAAGACTCGCCAACTTCTACACATGAGTTTTCTTACGAAGGCTCACCAACTTCAAACAAATGAGAAGAGAAACTTGTTGATCTTCTAACACGTGAAGATCGAAATTTACAACTCTTAAATACTCTATCACTTTGGGAGAGGATGACAATTAAAAGCTTGAAGAGTATTAATGGTGGAGCTCTTGGTTGTTGGAAAATTTATGGCAAGAGTTGGTAAAGTCCTCAAGAGAGAGAGGGCTTTCTTTTATAGAGAAACCAAGAGTTGGAGGCATTTAATGCTTCTGAATACAGGCAGACCGGCATGCCGTCGGTATGCAGCAGCATACCGTCGGTATACCGGCCAAATAGTAACGGTCATATTAATGACCGTTTGAGAGCATTAAATGCGGCCATTAATGCTAGTCAGAGCAATTCAAAAACCAAATATTTGAAACTCGGTATACCGCCGGTATGCCGGAGCATGCCGCCGGTATGCTGACAATTTGACACAGCAAGTTTTGGGTTGCTAAAAACGGTATACCGCCGGTATGCCGGAGCATGCCGTCGGTATGCCGACAATTTGTCACAGCAACTTTTGGGTCGCTAAAAACGGTATACCGCCGGTATGCCGGAGCATGCCGTCGGTATGCCGACAATTTGTCACAGCAACTTTCTGGACACGAAAATCGGTATACCGCCGGTATGCCGAAGCATGCTGCTGGTATGCCGATAATTTGTCACAGCAACTTTCTGGGCTCTAAAAACGGTATACCGCCGGTATGCCGAAGCATGCCGCCGGTATGCCGCTCTGTAGGTATTTGATTTTTGACTTGTTCTTTTACTTGTCATCCGTCCTTAGGTGTTTACAGATATACCTAGACTTGTACAGACACGAAGACTCTAAGCAGGAGGACGCCATCTTATGCAAGGAGCGTCGGTAGCTACTTCAATCTTCGATGCGAAGGATGGATGCTCTGAACGGAAAGTCTTTATGTAGTTGAGCTTCTGAGAGAATATGTATCTGAAGACGCAGAAAACTAAACTACGAAGATGCTGTTAATAATCAAAATAAAATGTGCCAACAATCTCCCCCATTTTGATAATTGACAAAATAGAGAGATAGCATCTTCAGGGAGTAACACCCCCGTAGGAAGACAACTCCCCCTCAATACGTTTTCTTCTCCTTTGTCACTTAGTCAAAGATGGGAAAACAATTTAAAAAAAATAGCAATAATGATAACAAGAGCATAGAATAACAAAGCATGTATTTATATATAGAAGTGAAAGCTTAATACATGCAAGATTGCCATACTACAAAAGACAACTAAAAAGACTCACCCCACGAGAGTTTGATAACAAGAGACAAACATAACCCAAGTCCCCGAAAGACTGCAAAGTACTAGGATCAACCACACAAAGGTCCCCGAAGGACCGCAAAAGATAGAACATAAAAACAAACAAACACACATAACTAAACCACACATTATTCGAGACCATCATCCAAAGGGTAGCCAGCCCTAATCGTCCGCCGGGTCGTCCCTACCATCCTGAGCTTGTTGAAAGGCACCATAGGGATCAATGTCGTCTGGGTACATGAACCCATAGGCATTGGGATCGGAGAAGCGCGAACCCTGGTACATTGGATCTTGAAGATTGAGATCCAGATACATGTCCCGGTCTTGAATGGTACGCTGGATAAAATAAGCTTGATCATGAAAGCGGGCTTGAATCAGATTCCCAAGGCCACGAGTATGAGCCCTCATCTGTTCCTCTGCCTGGGCCATGCGCATGTAGAAGTGCTGCTGAGTCAGCGGCATGTATCGGCCGAAAGCAGAAGGAGTAGATGCGGGAGCAGCAGGAGTGGATGCCGGTTACTCTTGGAAAGACGAGGCACGTGAAGTAGAGGCGCCACTAAGGGAACGGGAAACAGCAAGATAGGAAGGGATGCCATCCGAGGAGCAAAGAGAGAGATCAACTTGCCGGGCTTCCAGAAGGAGAGTGATAAGGGAGCCGTAGTAGAGGTTCTGCTTTTCCGCGGGCATGACACGTCGGAAGAGAAGCAGGAGAGTCTTCGGGAAGGAGAAGGGCTTCCGGGCATAAAGATAATACATGCACACGAGGGCATCGCCGGTAATGGCGTCGTAGTTCTCGCCCTTAGGAAAGAGTGTATGACACACAATCCTATGGAGCTCGTAGTAAAACGGCTCCAGCTGTGCAGAGAGGGCCGGGATGGCATGAGGGTTGGGGCCCTTGCAGATGATACGGCAAAACTCGTCGAAGGGTGACGCCACCGAGGAGTGAAGAGCAGCCAAGGATGGCAAGGCTTCCCCTTTGTCCGGGATGCCGAGGATGTGCCCGATGTCCTGAGACGTGAGACGGAAGTGACGATCATTGACCATGGACTGAATGGCAGGATGGTCGTCGTCCGGGACCAAGTTGCAATAGAATAGACGGACGGCAGCGGGGTAGACGGGTATTTGATGTCGAAGGAGAGAGGAGAGTCCGGCCTCGTCAAACAAGGAGACGTGACCGGGGAAGAGATTCCAATTTATCACTCGTCCCTTGAAGACATTGTGATGAACGAAGTGTTGGAACCATAGCTCGGCCGCCAAGGAATTGGTAAAGACCCGTTGGTCATACCCGTGAGGTTGAGCCACCGGGATGAAAGGGTTGAAGAAAGAGGAGGAGGAGGAGCGGGGACGCTTCGGATTTGCCATGGAGGAAGGTTAGGGTTTTGGAGAGGATGATAGAGGAGTAGGGAGAAGAGATAGAAGAGAAAGGGTTTTAATAGAGGAGGGAGATGAAAGGATGGATTTGAATTTGGAGGGTGGGTTGGGAACGGATGTAGAGGGAGTAATGAGGGGATATGAAAGGTTAGTGGTTGGAAATAATGAAGGTGGAGTAAAAAGAGGAGGAAAAAGGGGGATGTGAAGAGATGGATAATAAATGGGATGGGAGGTTAAGAAGTTGAAAGATGAGAGAGTAATTAATAGGGAAGAGATTGATGTGAGGGAATTTAATGAGGGTTGAGAGAATAAAGGGAGAAGGAATAAAGGTGGGCCCAGTTGTGGATTTGAAATCCTGTCCGCCTCCATCCGGCATACCGGCGGTATGCCGACGTGTACCGATGGTATGCCGAGTTTCGAAACAGAACCTAATTCTGAATCGAAAAACGGCATGCTGCCGGTATACCGCTATATACCGTCGGTGTGCCGGCTGAGAGGGATTATGGATCAAAAGATAAAATGCCTAATTCACGGCAAAGGAAGGTGAAGCGATCTTCCGGGAGCGGTTTGGTGAAAATATCGACTAACTGATAGGTAGTATCAATAAATTCAAGACGAATATCTCCCTTTTATTGATGGTCACGAAGAAAATGGTATCTAATTTCAATGTGCTTCGTGCGTGAGTGACAAATCGGGTTTTTCGTGAGATTGATTGAGCTAGTGTTATCACATTTAATAGGGGTGCAAGAATGAGAAATGCCATAATCTAAAAGTGTTTGTGACATCCAAAGAATTTGTGCACAACAACAACCAGCCGCAATATACTCTGCCTCAGTGGTTGAAAGAGCAACAGAATTTTGCTTCTTACTAAACCACGATACCAAAGACTTCTCGAGGAATTGACATGTGCCACTAGTGCTTTTTCGGTCAATCTTGCATCCGGCAAAATCCGCATCCGAAAAGCCGTGAAGCTCAAAGGATGAGGATTTCGGATACCAAAGACCCATGTTAATGGTGCCTTTGAGATAACGAAAAATGCGCTTAACGACACACAAGTGTGATTCCTTTGGATTGGCTTGATATCGTGCACACAAGCAAATACTAAACATGATATCAGGATGGCTAGTAGTTAAATAAAGTAAGCTACCGATCATACCTCTATACTTACGAATGTCGACCGATGTGCCGTCTTCATCATTGTCAAGCTTTGTCGTTGTGGCCATAGGAGTCCTCATTGATTTGGATGAGTCGAGGTCGAAACGCTTGAGGAGGTCCTTTGTATATTTCGCTTGATTGATGAAGGTTCCTTTGGGTCCTTGTTTGATTTGTAACCCCAAGAAGAAGGAAAGTTCATCCATCATACTCATTTCAAACTCTTCCTGCATAACTTTAGCAAATTCTACACAAAGTGTGTTGTTAGTAGAACAAAAAATAATATCATCGACATAAATTTGAACCAATAAGAGAGTGCCATCATGGGATTTAATAAAAAGTGTTGTGTCAACTTTCCCCTTTGAAAAATTGTGAGAAACAAGAAAAGAGCTAAGGCGCTCATACCAAGCACGGAGAGCTTGTTTGAGGCCATAAAGGGCTTTGTGGAGTTTGAACACGTGATTAGGAAATTAAAAATCTTCAAAGCCGGGAGGTTGTTTAACATAAACTTCTTCTTTAATAATACCATGTAGAAAAGCACTCTTAACATCCATTTGAAAGAGCTTAAAGTCATTAAAACAAGCAAAAGCACAAAGCACAAAGCATACGGATGGAGGCGGACAGGATTTTGTCGTAGTCAATGCCTTCCTCTTGGTTATAGCCTTGAGCAACCAATCGGGCTTTGTTACGAGTCACTAATCCATCTTCATTAAGTTTGTTACGAAACACCCATTTTGTTCCAATAATGGAATGATTGCTAGGTTTTGGGACAAGTTCCCAAACCTTGCTTCGCTCAAATTGATTTAGCTCCTCTTGCATAGCTATCATCCAAAACTCATCAAGAAAAGCATCATTAACATTTTTAGGCTCTATTTGAGAGATAAAAGCCACATTTGCACAAAGATCACGAGTGACGGATCTAGTGCTAACACTGGAGGAAGGATCCCCAATGATAAGCTCCTTAGGATGATTGGTGACAAATCTCCATTCTTTTGGAAGATCCTTTTGAGGAGGCTCGAGAGGAGAAGACTCTTTTGATGGAGTCACAACTTCATTGTTAGATGAAGAAGGACGATCTTCAATAGAGGAGTTCTCCAACCCAAACGAGATGTCATCAATATCCTCGGAAGAGGAGAATGTAGAAGAGTTGAGTTCATTAAAAGAGACATTGATTGACTCTTCGACAACAAGACTTCTTTTGTTAAAAACACGAAAACCTTTACTATGAGTAGAGTATCCAAGGAATATTCCTTCATAGGCTTTTTCTTCAAACTTGCCTAGGTTATCCTTGGTATTTAAAATAAAACAATTGCAACCAAAAACTTTGAAATAATCAATAGAGGGAATTTTGTCAAACCAAAGCTCATAAGGAGTCTTCTTAGAAATAGGTCTAATCAAGACTCTATTTATAACATGACATGCCGTATTAACGGCTTCCGCCCAAAAGTATTGAGGGAGCTTATATTGGTTTAACATAACCCGGGCCATATCGCCAAGGGTTCTATTCTTTCTCTCCACAACACCATTTTGTTGAGAAGTTCGTGGACAAGCAAAATCATGACCAAAACCATTCCTTTCACAAAATTTTTTGAAATCGGCATTATCAAATTCTCCTCCATAATCACTTCTAATTTTGTTAATAGAAAAACCTTTCTCATTTTGAACACGTTTACAAAAGGCAACAAATTCACGAAAAGTATCACTTTTGCAAGCAAGAAAAATAACCCAAGTAAATCTTGAAAAATCATCAACTAAAACAAAAGCATAAAGCTTGCCTCCAAGGTAGCAACTCTACTAGGCCCAAAAAGATCCATATGGATAAGTTGAAGGGGTCTAGAAGTACTCACAGAGTTGATTGATTTGAAGGAAGACTTTGTTAACTTACTCTTCTTGCATTCTTCACACACCATATCCTTTTTGAATGGGATACTTGGGAGTCCTCTTACGAGCTTCTTGGTAGCAAGACGAGAGATGGTATCCATGTTGGCGTGTCCAAGCCTCATGTGCCAAAGCCAACTCTCATCATTTTTAGCAACTAAGCACCTGTCATTGTTAGTGTCTTCAACAAGATATAAAACATAGATATTGTTTTCTCTAATCCCTTCATAAACAATAGATCCATTAGAACTATCGGTAATGAAGCATTTGAGCTTAACAAACTTGATATCATAACCATTATCGGTAAGATGACTAATACTAAGAAGATTGTGTTTAAGATTAGTAACAAGACACACATTCTTAATACAAGGATAAGAAGGGGAACCTATATTACCATTCCCTATAATGTGACCTTTGAGATTGTTACCAAAAGAGACGTGTCCTTCCTTCTTCATCGATAGCGTTGTAAATAATGAAGTATCCCCGGTCATGTGCCGTGAACAACCGCTATCGAGAATCCACTTGCTTCTAGCATGAGAAGGACTCTTCACCTACAACATAAGTTGAAGATGAACATTTTGGTACCCATGATCTTATGGGTCCTTGAGGGTTAGTCTTAGGAACCCACATAAAAACTTTCTTGTCAACAAGTTTCCTTGTATGACAATAATTGGTTGTATGTCCATGCAAGCCACAGTAATTGCAAATCATAGAGGGTTTAGAAGAAGATATGTGAGAATCATGCATGTGTGAATCTCTAGTACGAGGAGCTCTAGCATTAGTATTGTGATGATGATAATAAAAAGCATGATGCGAAGTGTTTTTCTTAACAAATGGTCCTTTCCTTATGTTAGGAAAGGATTTGTGTGTAGTGTTCATGTGTGAAGTATGCCTAGCATTGTGGTGAGTGTGGAGATGTCTAGGAGCATGCATGTGAGTAGTGTCCTTATTACCAAATTTCTTACACTGTATAAGAAGATCATTATACTTAATAGAAGTGACATATTCTCTCCTATTAGCATCTTGAACTTTGTGCATAGCAAATTCATAAGAGCTTCTCATGGATTGAATCTCATCATCCTTTTTCTTGATGGTGTCAAGAGATTCATGAAACTTGAGTCGCAAGGACTCTATTTCATCCGTGTCAGAAGCAGGAGATTTTCCCTTTACATCAATAATGATGCTTGAGAGCCTCTCTACTTCAAGTTGAAGAGCTTCAACCTCTTTAAGAGATTTCTTGTATTTATTCCGAACACCTTTGTGCTCTTCATGCAATTCAAGAATAGCTTTCTCCAAATCATCATAGGTAAGAGTATTTAAGAAGAAATCATCAAGTACCTCATCGGTTGCCATGAGACAGACATTGGCAATGTGTTTGCACTCCTTGTCGTTGTCGGAGTCGCTCGCGTCACTTTTACACCAAATGCTTGTGTTGGCGAACTTTCTGGAGGACGAGCTTCCCTTGCTAGGCTTCTCGTACTTGCTTGAGTCTTTTCTTATCATCGGACAATCCCTCTTGATGTGTCCGGGTCTTCTGCATTGATAGCACGCCGGATCTTCTTCATTGTCCCGTCTGAAGCGGTTGGCTTTGTTGAATTTTAGGAACTTCCGGAAGTGCTTAGCTGTGAGAGCTATTTCTTCATCGTCGTCCGACTCATTGTCGTCGGAGCTATCCTTGGAGTAGGACTTTGTCGCTTTGAGAGCAAGAGATTTCTCCTTCTCTTTGGTCTTCTCATTCTCCTTCTCTTGTATGGAGGATTCCTCTTGATCCTTTATATCGAGCTCGTGATTCATCAGCTTACCCATGAGGGTCTCAAGGTTCATAACTGTTAGATCGTTCCCCTCAATGATTGCGGTAGCTTTAGGACTCCAAATTTTCGTCAATCCTCTAAGAATTTTTCTGATCTTTTCATGAGCAGGATATTCCTTACCAAGAGAAGAGAGAGAGTTAATAATGTCACCAAAACGAGTAAACATGCAAGTAATAGATTCATCATGCTTCATTTTAAAGGACTCATATTCTTGCGTGAGTCTACTAATCTTGGATTCCTTCACTTGTGAAGTTCCCTCGTGTGTGACTTCAAGTAACTTCCAAATCTCATTGGAAGTCTTGCAAGTAGAGATTCGGTTGAATTCACTACTGTCGAGAGCACAATAAAGAGCATTCATTGCCTTGGCATCTCGACTCGCAAGCTTCTTTGTGTTTTCAGTAAGTGTGTCCCGAAGGATGTCAGAAGCAAGATCCTCAATAACTCTTGAAGGAGTAGGAAGACCATTTATCACGCAATCCCATAAATCGAAATCTATGGACTTCAGATAAATGCTCATCCTAATCTTCTAGTAGTTATAGTTGGTTCCATCAAATAGGGGAGGCCTATTTGTGGAGTGTCCTTCATTGTGGAAGGTATTGATACTAGGGTTAGAGGCCATGGATCACTCAAAGGGTGTAAATCCAAATCAAGAGAACAAAGCTTTGATACCAATTGTAGAACCCTAGAGGGGGGTGAATAGGATAATAAAAAATAACTAGTGCAACAGAAGCAATATATGACAAATAAAAGTAAAGAGTGAGAAGATCAAACACAAAATGTATCCTGGTATCCTCGCTTGAGGCAATCCAGTCCCGGAACTCTCTCCGGCTTAAATCCACTATTTAGTCAAATAGTACACACGAGTTTGGATCCGAAGAACTTGCCAACTTCAACACACGAGTTTTCTTACGAAGGCTCGCCAACTTCAAACAAATGAGAAGAGAAACTTGTTGATCTTCTAACACGTGAAGATCGAAATTTACAACTCTTAAATACTCTATCACTTTGGGAGAGGATGACAATTAAAAGCTTGAAGAGTATTAATGGTGGAGCTCTTGGTTGTTGGAAAATTTATGGCAAGAGTTGGTAAAGTCCTCAAGAGAGAGAGGGCTTTCTTTTATAGAGAAACTAAGAGTTGGAGGCATTTAATGCTTCTGAATACAGGCAGACCGGCATGCCGTCGGTATGCAGCGACATACCGTCGGTATACCGGCCAAATAGTAACGGTCATATTAATGACCGTTTGAGAGCATTAAATGTGGCCATTAATGCTAGTCAGAGCAATTCAAAAACCAAATATTTGAAACTCGGTATACCGCCGGTATGCCGGAGCATGCCGCCGGTATGCCGACAATTTGACACAGCAAGTTTTGGGTTGCTAAAAACGGTATACCGCCGGTATGCCGGAGCATGTCGTCGGTATGCCGACAATTTGTCACAGTAACTTTTGGGTCGCTAAAAATGGTATACCGCCAGTATGCCGGAGCATGCCGTCGGTATGTCGACAATTTGTCACAGCAACTTTCTGGACACGAAAATCGGTATACCGCCGGTATGCCGAAGCATGCCGCCGGTATGCCGACAATTTGTCACAGCAACTTTCTGGGCTCTAAAAATGGTATACCGCCGGTATGCCGAAGCATGCCGCCGATATGCCGCTCTGTAGGTATTTGATTTTTGACTTGTTCTTTTACTTGTCATCCGTCCTTAGGTGTTTACAGATATACCTAGACTTGTACAGACACGAAGACTCTAAGCAGGAGGACGCCATCTTATGCAAGGAGCGCCGGTAGCTGCTTCAATCTTCGATGCGAAGGATGGATGCTCTGAACGGAAAGTCTTTATGTAGTTGAGCTTCTGAGAGGATATGTATCTGAAGACGCAGAAAACTAAACTACGAAGATGCTGTTAATAATCAAAATAAAATGTGCCAACAATCTTGTCCATTGGCGACTTCCCACGCCGGCTGAGCCATCGTCTTCCTCTGGCACCGGCGATGACTGCCATTGTGCCACCATCAGCACGACAAACCCCTTCTTCCCCAACCTTTGTTTCCTCTCTCTCTCTCTCAATCTCACTTTCTCTCCTATTTACTTTCCTCTTTCCTTTACTGATATATTTGAAAACGATTGGGTAAGTGTTTATTATTATTATTATTATTATTATTATTATTATTATTATTATTATTATTATTATTATTATATTTATTTCATTTATTATTAATATAAGAATAGTAATTAGATACAATTTGCATAATAAGTGAATATGCATATACATTGTTATATTATTATTATTATTACTATTATTATTATTATTATTATTAATACCATTAGTATAATTTATGTTATTTTACTAAATTTTTTTTAAATTTATATTTGCTACAAAATATAATATAGGGCGTGGCCCTATATCTATTTTAGGCTTAGAAACCTAAATGTATGATTATATATATTATTTTTATTTATTTAAAAGTATAGCTTTTGATCTCAAAATCATATTTGACAAAATTGGGGGTTTTAGCCTAAAAATGTTCTAGATTTTCAAATAGTTATTTAAAAATATTTTGAGCAATAAAAATTATAGTTTAAATATTATAAATATTTTCCAAAAAAAAAGTATATGTATTCCCTTCGATTATTAAATTCTTGACCGTAACTAATTGTACGTTCCTACTTCCTTGCGAATTCAGACTTCTGTATGTCGACTCTGAACTATTGGACTATTCTGGGAGTTGTCAGATCGTCGCACCACATCAGACAAGATACGTTGACATATTACTATTTATTTACTTTTAGCTCATTATATGCATTTATTTATTTAGTTATTTTATGCAATATAAATTGTTCTTCCAAATCATACTTATATGAAATTTATTATTTAGTCATATTTTTCATTATTTTATTTATTTCTATACACATTGACATATAGTTAAGAGACTGTTCTTTGTTTGTGCCACATTCACTGGCATTGACATATGTGTGCCACAAAGTCGCGAGTCACATATAGATACCGACTTGTGTACTGACTGATCATCGGTGCGTACAGACCGTGCGTTAAGATATAACTGTTAATAGATCTGTATGTTAGGAGACTTAGCAGTTATGAAGGATACATTTGTGTTGTGGAGACGACACATGTATAGTATCATGTGGGAGGGGGAGGAAACAGCTATTAGGTGTAGGAGCTACTATTTACTTTCACTTTTATGCACTTGTCGGACGACAGTGACTTGGATGAGCGCTACTTACTGCCACCCTTTACGTATTTTTGTTTGTTCAGAGAGCCCCTACATGGAACGTTGTCTTCAAAAGTGCATGTATCACATAATACGGTTAGGTGACCTTTATCCATTCCGATATACGTACTTTTCTGTATGATTCATGTACTTATGCCAATATTTAATCGCGAAATAGTGTGTCATCCATTGTCCTTGTTTGGTTATAGGTGTGGTTCACTACTTCGATGATAGAATACTGGACCATGTTGTGATCCGGATTATTATTGAGCAGTTTATATTCAGTTATATGGTATGTTTTTCTGTATCTTGTTACGTCCATCTGAGGACCTGGTGATCTCTCCAGGTATAGACGATTGACAAAATCCCTAGGAGTACGATTCCAAGCCAGAGTCTTCTTTTGCGGACTATATGCCATTCTTCTCCTAAGATTGTGGACTTGTTTAGTTGTTATTCTTTAACTCATGTATCCCAACCTACTCTTTAGATTTGCTTGGTAGTGGATTTGTCTCCACCCAGCAAACTTGTGACATTTACATATTTAATTTAATGATATATTTATTCCTTTATTTTCTGTGGATGAGATTTAGTGAGCCATGACTATCTATATAATGCATATACACTTTACGTACATTTATTATACGGCTCGCATGTTATGTTACCTAGTCCTACGTATTTTGGGACTAGGGCGTTACATATCATTCTTTGTTTTATATCTTCCTTTAGCATATTGTGATTGAGTACATTTTGATATTGGTTGAACTTGGATTATTGTGATATTGACTATTGACGTATATGTAGCGTTCTACCACCGATGCTGCGGCATAGGCTGGACATACCCTCGTACTCGTGCCGAACATCTGGGTGCGGGTTGTGACACGTTTTTATGATGGCCCATACAGGTTAGACTTCGCAAATAGTGCGATGTCGTGGTAGTACTTAGGTTTAGTCGTACTGCTGGGAGCATGTAATATAATATGATTGATGGATTATTGGAGATATAGGAAGTATGGTACTCAATCACAGATTATGATTTCCTGGTAGTTTCCTTTGATGACCCTTGAGAATCTTACTTTGAACCCTATTTAAACCTATTTTCACTTGCTTTTGCTCACCCTAACTATTTATTAAATCCTACTAATAAAACTATATTTATTTATTTATTCAAAATTATAGAGGTTTATAGATATTCAAATTATGATACTTTTTATAATATAGAAATTTCTAATTAAATCCTGATAATAATTTAAACACAAATTAACATTAATAACCAACATAGTAATTATTTATTTATATATTTGAAATTAGAGAGGTTTATAGGAATACCCAATCCAAATACAATAGGCATGTTTGGTAAATAAGAAGTAGATTTGGATTTGGATTTCGGTCCAAATCATGAATTTATATTTTCAATATTTTGGACCAAAAGTTGTTTAGTAAACTTAAAATTTGGAGTTTGTAATGCCCCCTTCCCAAAATACGTAAGACTAGGATACGTATACATGCCAGCTACATATCCAGTGGACTCCAGCCCAGCTCGCATACGTATAAGCTGTCTACATTGGGTCTAAAAATGACAAGTTAGCTATATCTCAATCCACTGTTAATATCCAAGTGGGAACCAGTACATTAATGCTGATCAAACAATAATGCACTGATGTCACTTGAATATAAATACAAGAATAGATAATTTGTAATAAGTTTGGCCAAACCTTAATACAGTCATCTGAACAAGCTCATGATAAAAATTAAAGCTTGTAAAACTAGGCTATATAGCTGAAATGGCATCATGAAATATTAAAGACGAAAGAATGATAAAAATATCACTATCGATACCTAAATCCTGTAGATACAATAGTCCACCAACCTATCCTTCTATTCTAGCAGTCTCAACAAATACTTGGAAGAAAGCAATCAATAACCTGGAGAGATCACTAGGTCCTCAGGGACTAGCAAGATACATAAAACATGCCTACTATGACAGTATATAACATGCAAAGAAAACAAGAAAAACAACTTCTAGAATAAGAATAAAGATCATATGAAAGACTTTATAGATCATGACATGTCATATGAAAAGTAATACAAAGTATAGCTACAAATGAATCTAATGACCGTAGCTTTACGTGGTACTCCCTAACTATAGTGAGTCTCTATTGTAGTCCTGCGTAGTACTCCCGAGTCGAGAGTGGTCAAGTAGCCAATCCTAGTATCGGTAGAGGATCAAGTCAAGGTAACATGGAACACGTGATCGAGTCGAAGTATCATGGCACACGTGATCAAGTCAAGTCACTCAAGTAAACAACGCTATAGAAGGCATGTGCGAAAATATATATAATGATGAAAGTAAATGATAACATGTAAGAGACATGGAAATAAATTATGGCAAGACTGTAAACATAGAATAGGAAATGAAAAATGAATAATAAAAGTAATAAGAGCATGCATGTAAGTAACTGTACAAAGTTGACAAGGTATACTTGCCTGGTGGTAGCGCATGGAACCAACAATTTCTAATCACTCAGTGAGCCACAAAAGCCAAACTCCTGCAAATGTCTCCGGATGCTGAAACAGATATCACCAACGTGTTTGGCATAAGAAAAATGTCTAAGTTTGACTACACATAAGTCCAATTATGGACACAGGGGCAAAACGATAATTTTGGGCCAAAATAATGTCTGTCGTTGGACCACTTTACACCGAAAAATATGCCAGAACTTATGGCCTTGTCGACAGATTATATAACTATGAGTCTAGTTTTCGATATGAACTCAACGGTATGTCCAGATTTGCATTCCGATGAGCTGTACACAAAATCGTCCGTTAAATCGGATCATGGGCCCGCCAAAATAGTGCTCCAGTCGACCTTCTCAGAATCGAACAAAACCTGGCTCACAGGACCAGAAAAATGATACAAGTCTAGTGGCACAAGTTTTGTCATGATGTGACGAACGTGCACAAAGTAATTGAGAGTTTTGCAAAGAGGTCGATACGGTGTACCTCGACCAATACGTCTCGAATTCGTCTCACACACGCAACCAATTCGAGTTCCGTCAAAGCCCACACGTTCGCAACATCCGTACGCATCTTTTGATGCCTTCAGGTTGTGGTGAAGTCGTCCGGTTTTTCGGGATGGACCCCGTATCGGTGTTTTTCGAGTTTTTATAAAACTTTTTTTCTTTGGTTTTTAAACTAATTTTTAACCAAAATTTAGTATCAAAATAGTTTATAACTAATATAAAATGATAATTTTATTTCTGGAAAATACTTATAAAAATATTTATATTACTAGTAATATTATTGTAATGATGAAAACTCAAGCATAATAGTCTCATGTCAATACTACAACATTAATATCACAATTGGCCTACTAGTTGAGTCCCGAAACAACAAATAATTAGAAATATTAAATTCTGTAAAAATTATAGAATATAGCTAAAATAGTTTTTTTAATACTAAACCTTGCACAACAATTATTTTAGTAGAGTTTTATGAAGTATTGATACTTTTGGACACAAAGAACATAGGATTTTTCGGAGTTCGGTGTTACGGCAAATGTCATGAATTTTTTAAAATAGAAAAAGAACTCAAAATCTAACAAATAGATATGCGTTGGAAATCTCTCGACATCTAGTTTCTGAATAGAAATATTAGAAGGATCAAAAAAGAATTTAGGTAGGCAAAAAACTGCTCGCAACAAATCTTATCGGTTCTGGATACCTTGTCGTAGAATCTGCTCCACGGACAAACCGCTTGGAACTGTGTGATCCATCAGAGATTGAAGTAGACACATAGTGATAACTTTTAGTTTTGGTTTAAGGAGAATAGGATGAGAAAAAGTAGATGAAACCTTGTCTACAAGTTGACTAACCTGTTGTGATGTTCAAATTTTAATTCGGCAGAGTTTCGGCCCAAATATCGCGTCGTGCACCTCTCTAATGGCCGCAAGATTTCTCCCACGCGTGCTAGGGTGGAAGAGGACGTCGGGGGGGGGGTCACATGAGTGGTGGTGGTTGGCACAAAAGTCGAGGAAAATGGATTTTGTGAGAGAGGGGGTCGGCTATGGTTTCGGGTTAGGGTTGTGGCCGTGCGATTTTTTTGGGAATTTTTTTACACATAGAAATCCATGAGAAATTAAGAGGGCATGAGTTTACATGAAAAAGGGATTTGAGAAGAATTTAAACTTGTTTGGTAGGATTTGGAGGAGATTTAATAGTTTAAATCAAACGTGTATCTCAAAGAGATTTAATTAGGTCCAAATGAGGAAAGTAGTCATAGAATTTGATTTAAATTATATTTAATTAATGTGGTTGCATATTAATACACAAAAATCAATCTAAAATAGGTCTAAGAGTTAGTGCACCCTAGATAGGCTCTACGAACCCTACTTGGACTAGTTTTGGGTCGGTGGAATTTTTGTGACCGATTTGAGTCCAATATGTCTATAGTTTTAACTTGTGTGCCATTTGAAAATAAATAACACATGAGAAATCAATTGAGTGGCACACCATTAGCATGTCGTAGTAGGCTCAAAATGGGTCAAAATCATATATTGGGTCAAATGATCTGGTTCGGAGTTGGGCCTTAATTGCTATTTAGAAAGCAAGTCAAATTTTAAGGTAGAGACTAAAATAATTATTTTACCCTTAAAGTTTTACATAAAAATATAGCACAAGGGAACATATTTGGATGTGACATGATATATCGAATTGAAAATGGACTTGTGCAAAACTCATGAAGGATGTTTCGAAGGATTAGCATTTCTTTTGCTCCAAAAATCAAAGCTACGAAAAAGAACACCTATAGTCATAATTAAATATAAAATCTATTTTAATAATTTTTTTATATAATATAAATAAAAAATAATTTCCAATAATCAGGGTGCTTACTGTAATGTCCCGCTCCGCACGGTGCATTATGATGAGTCGTTGACTCGAAGAGTTGCGTTGATCCGATAAAATATCGATGCGAATCGATGCAAGAGTTACGTTGGCCAAAGGTAAGCCTTGAGTCGATTGGAATCTACGAATCGAATCTATGCAAAGGATAAGTCCCGTTTGAGCAAGTGCTGATTTTAGTTGATCTGGTGTGTAGGCTAGGTTTTTATGCTGGACAATAAGAAGTCGGTATTTTGCCTTATTCAGTAAAGTATTCGCGAAACCAAATCGTCGCCTTGCAATGGAATGTGGCATGGGCGCGGTAGGCCGAATCAATCGAGTAGTTCAAAGGGATGGCTAAGTCCGAGAGTTAGCTATGCAACCAAGGAAATCGAGCCGCATCAACTCGACAGAATGACAAGGCGTATCGGCTTAAGGTAGGCGGGTTCTTGACTCTCTCTCCCTACTCCTTTACGTCTAATAAAACATATCATCGTATGAGTAAAGTTGTTATTGAGTTAGCGAGCGTGGTTCGACGATTAAGTGTCTTAATATGCGTTGAACACTAAGGTAGAACATTGAACATTGAACAATTAAAGCGGCGTGCATCAAGTATACGGGTCGCGGTAGGGTGCTGATGATAGAATATTGAAAGGCAATATCGAGACGTGCACCACGTGTATGGCTCCGAGAACATTGAACACTAGGTCTAGAACATTGATTACAGCGTTAAGCGTGCCCTCGTGCACTTAAGCTATAAAAAGACTAAGTAACTACGGAACTAGACTATGTGAATAACTTATGAATGGAACGCGTGGAACATAAGTACGAGAAGTCTAAGCCGTTGGGCGTCGTGCATCAATACGGATGTGTTGGGGCATAATGCCGTCGGAACTTGAGATGGAGAACGAGATTATGTTTATGGAACGTAAGATTGGTTGGTAAGATATGACTTGTATGCTATGACGCGTATTGCATGGTCAATGGACTCGGATGGCCCGTACACGGGTACGGCTTCCCTCGGACGGTTACAACCGGGGCACCGGGACCATTCGGCCTAGGAGAGAATTATGTATGGTATTTATGGTACACATTATTCGGACGATTTGCGACCGGCCAGTGTTGTGATAAGCTGTAATATCAATAAGTTTGGGATCCTTCGGATATTGGGCTAGCAACCCATATCGAAGTGATCATAGGCTTACACATAAGAGATGCCAAGTCCATTACGGTACGAAACACCATGACCTTCATATAGATAGGGCCGGTGGGCTGAGATTAGAGTTGGGTGCAGACGCAGGGCCTACTACCCTTATGTATATGGCTAAGTATGGTTGGTTGCGTGAATTGTATGCTTTCTTATGTAAAGTCTAACCATTGCAGGCTAAGCAAAACGGGATGGAGATGAGCATGTTCACTATGTTTATGTTCAGATTATGTCTAACTGTATCTGCTGCAGGAACACGATATGGGACACAATTATATTAAGTTGCTATGTCGAATATTGTCATGAAACTGATCCTAAAGCTAAATAGAAAGATCATAAATTAAGATGCATGTTCCACTAAATATATTTAGTGTTTGATTTGGGTGCGAGCGGGTCTTGATCAGTGCGAAGCGAGGACGAAAGTACTAATCCCCCACTAGTTTGTGTGCAGGCTCAGGTTATGATCGGCTCGGGGCGGAGCTTGGCTTGGACGCGCCGAGGCATGGAGTCCTTAGCGTTTCAAGGGAAGCACCACATAGGCGTTCGGACTTGCAACATGGAGATGTTCGGCTGAAGACTACTTGTTGGCTATAAAGAGGCATAATGTATGGAACAATGTAATCCTTTGTGAGCTAGAGAGATCATGAGCGTTGTAGCCAAATGGCATATATGTTGGGCTATTCAGAGCCTTTGTAACCTTCAGTTTGTTATCAATAAAAGAGATTCTTATGTTATACTTTGTTTCCTTCCGCTGCTTATGTTATCAATTTGAGATAAATACTATATGAACCTGTTATCTTGCCTTGCACGAGCGCAACTCCAGGCTCGTGCGGCATCACGCCCCAGTGAGGACGATGATTCGGGTAAAATCTAGCGAGGACGAGCGATTTCCCGGATCGGAGCGTGACAAGTTGGTATCAGAGCGGTTCCATCCTTTGGACCATGCATGAATCTCTTTGACCCTCAGTTGCTTCGCTATCGAATTCAGTTGACTCTAAGTTGTTTCTGCAACCGTATGGCTCATGGATCTGCTCGACGCTACATTGGATGTTCCATAAAATAAGTCTATATTAAGTGCGTACGTTTGCCACAAGTATGTCGTGACTATCACGCTATCTCCGAATGCCATCAGAGAATGTTGGTTGCACGAAGTGCAATGAGTTATGGAATGTTGGTCGCACGAAGTGTAACGAATATGGTGATATTGGTTGCATGAAGTACAATGATATATGTATTGTTGATCGCACGAAGTGCGAGGAGTTATGTGTCGTTGGTCGCACGAAGTGCGAAGAGATATGTGTTGTTGGTTGCACGAAGTACAATGAGTCGACATATGAGACGATGCGTGTTATGTGGCTATGAGAATGATTATGTATTATTGGTTGCACGGAGTGCAGCAAGTCGTGAATCGTTCGTTGCGTCGGTGCAACGAGTCGATATGGTATGATGCGTGTTGTATAGCTATACGGATGGATAGCGATATGTTGCACGAGATTGAGTAATAACCTTAAGTATCAAAGAATGAATTGTTGCACGAGTTGCAAAGAGTAAGATTTGGAAAATTGCGGATGCGATAGTAACGAGTCGAGTTGGTTGCTAAGTCGAATTTTAGTAGGCGAACGTTTATGTTGGCCGAATGTCGCGTTGAGCTTTGAGTAAGCGAAAGTTACGTATGTGATCGATATGATCGCTAAGGCACGGTCAGATTTGAATGAAAAGTTGAACTTGAGCGAACAATAGGGCATGTTGGTCCAGTTGTTATGCCAACTCGAGTAAGAAGAACGCTAGAGCTGGGATCAAGAAAGATTGCCATACATGATAGTTGATTGGAAATAGATGTTGGACCAATGCGGAGTGTAAAGTTGAGTGATGACACGATTTCGAGTGGTATATGCAATACCACTTGTGCGATCATTGTAGCGAAGTATTGTATCGATAAAGATAGGCTCAATTCTGAGTGGTATATGGAATACCACTTAGCGATAGATATGTTAAGCCGTTTGTGACTTGTAGTAGAATGCATCGATACGAATATGTTGATTACGATAGGTTTGTCCTCAACGAACGGAGTAGTATCGAGACTCGAGTGGGAATGACTTGATAGAAGTAGATGCAAGTATGCTTCGATGAATTGAGTTGAATGATTATGTGCAAAGTCGTACCCAGGGATGATACGTCAGATGAGGATTCGTTAAGTATAAGTCGAACGATAGGCTGAGCCTAACGAGGGAGTGTTGCTTGAGAAAATAGTTGACTCAATCAGAATTGAGTTAAGTCGGTACAAAAACTGTACGGAACGAGTTGAGTAGGTACGAAGAAATCGTGTGAACGAATCTGAGTTAGCACGAGGAGTCGGTAGCACGATTTGGAAGTACGATTTAGGGATATGGGAATGGATATGCGAATTAGAAATTGTGTCGCAATTATGATAGTTAGTATAACGAAATAAATCTTGATGTGTACAAGACTTGATTCGTATTCGAGTTCGGATGATGACAGTGATTGCAACGAATTGAAGCTTATGAGAAAGGAGGATGTTCAAGTTATGCATATCGACGATGGTATTGAGGCGTATCAAAGACGATATGTAATAACTCGAGGATACTCTGATCGAATGAACGAAAATTATGTTGAGCATTGTTGTTGGATGAATAAGATGCAAGTTAAGTTGATGTCGATTTGGATGACAATGATAGGAATGCTTCGGAGAATTTGAGAATGGATGGATATTACTTGGATGAAAACGAAAGTATCTTGATCGTTTCGAGGATAACCACAATGTTGACATTCTTGTCTTATGCGATTGTAACTCCAGCATCGTACATGCATCATACCAAATTAGGGCGATTATTCTACGTGAGCGCTGGTATGGTGATTCATACAGCGGGGATGATCAAACTTACAAGGCATGGCAAATTGGATTTGACTTGTGGTTTGATGCGAAAGTGGTTCGAAGATGGTTTTGATAAGTGTGGAATGTGTCGAACTATGATCATGGATAGGTAAACTCGGACTTGAGGCG
Organism: Iris pallida; assembly: GCA_029216955.1. NCBI lineage: Eukaryota > Viridiplantae > Streptophyta > Magnoliopsida > Asparagales > Iridaceae > Iris > Iris pallida. The sequence goes on along the minus strand of JANAVB010026999.1, from coordinate 2,963,150 downwards.
AGTAGATGTCATACAACTAGCAAAAATAGTCGACGGTAGTGTATGAGTGATTCGAGTAGTAAACGGCGCATCAGTTGCGCGGGGGTAGATAAATTGTGGATTGGTAAATTATGTCGGATTTGATGAAGTCTCATAGGAATTGTCGAAAATTAATTTGGCTCCGTGATAGAATATAGCATGGTTCGTTATAACTGTCCCTCGTTGATGATCTTCAATTATCGAGCGTAGTTTCGGGGCAGATGACCCTAAAAGACTTGACCGCCAAATCAAGTGAATATTGAAGTCCCGTAGGATGACCCAATAAAGTCGCATAAAGATTTTGTCGAGGATGAGGAATGATGTAGTGCATGTTGAGGATAAGTCTAAGTGAGTGAGTATCGTGTTTCGAAAGTTAGCGAGTAGCCTTCGACTAGAATGATATGGTCAGAAAAGGAAAATTATGATCGATCGAATAAGTATGCAAATAGACTTGGTTGGTCAATAATCGAATAGATGTTGAGGAACGTAATTAGCATAGGGATGCGGTAAGGTGATTGCAAGAATTCTGCAATGCACGAGAGCGACGGATAGTAGAACGACCCTAAGAGTTGTGTCGTAGATCGGTTTGAGTAACGGTTAGGCTATGTGTGTTGAGTGCGCTATCTATGCTACGAAACGAACTAGTCGGGATTGATTCGAGAATTGAGTAAAAAATTCATACTCGGTCGAGAATAGGAGATAGACGTATCGTAAGAGACCTTGGGTCAGAAAGATTATTGCCTTTGAGCATTATAGACTCAAGTGGACCTCTTGTGTCGGGAGAGATTAAGCATAATGTCTGGATAAGTTACCTAGCGGGAGTAGCTCCAGACGCGATGCGTAGGCAGTTCGAGAACGTGGGTCGTGTTGGGATAGTTGTGTGCGAGACTTAGTACGGATTGTAGGCAAAGGAATTTGTGACATGTTGGACTTAGTCCATGTCGTTAAGGCTAAATGTTATGAATGATTGGATGAAAGACTTGAGTTATATGAGAGATAGGAAACGATTGGGCGAGTAGGCATTGTGGAGAATTAGTGCGATCGGATGCACAATAACTTGATGCAGTGTGAGTGTTAGGTGGCCAGCGAAAAACTTATGAGATCGAACTAATAGTTTCGAGTTAAGTTATGTGTAAGATGTTGGAAGATGATCGCATGTTATGGAATAAACATACGAGGAGTATTTTGGGAATAGGCGCTAAGGTATGACTAAGTCGAGTACGGACTGATTGGTGCTTGAGGATTTAAGTGGAGCTTGTTAGTTGTCCCGATATCCTACAACTAAGCTTGGCTGAAATGCATATATTGGTGGGATGCCTAAAATATGTGTATGATCCAAAATAAGTTGTATGATTCCAATGATAGTAGCACGAGATCGTTAAACGATCTAGCGAGACACTTGGATTAAGTGTTGGTTTCGGTTCGAGGACGAACCTTGTTTTGAGTGGTATATTATGTAATGCCCCGCTCCGCACGGTGCATTATGATGAGTCGTTGACTCGAAGAGTTGTGTTGACCCGATGAAGTATCGATGCGAATCGATACAAGAGTTACGTTGGCCAAAGGTAAGCCTTGAGTCGATTGGAATTATCTATGAATCGAATCGATGCAAAGGATAAGTCCCGTTTGAGCAAGTACTGATTTTAGTTGATCTGGTGTGCAGGCTATGCTTTTATGCTGGACAATAAGAAGTCGATATTTTGCCTTATTCAGTAAAGTGTCCGCGAAACCAAATCGTCGCCTTACAACGGAATGTGGCATGGGCGCGGTAGGCCGAATCAATCGAGTAGTTCAAAGGGATGGCTAAGCCCGAGAGTTAGCTATGCAACCAAGTTATGAAAATAGAGCCGCATCAACTCGGCAGAACGATAAGGCGTATCGGCTTAAGGTGGACGGGTTCTTGACTCTCTCTCCCTACTCCTTCACGTCTAATAAAATATATCATCGTATGCGTAAAGTTGCTATTGAGTTAGCGAGCGTGGCTCGATGATTAAGTGGCTTAATATGCGTTGAACACTAAGGTAGAACATTGAACATTGAACAATTAAAGCAACGTGCATCAAGTGTACGGGTCGCGGTAGGGTGCTGATGGTAGAACATTGAAAGGCAATATCGAGACGTGCACCACGTGCACGGCTCCGAGAACATCGAACACTAGGTCTAGAACATTGATTACGGTATTAAGCGTGCCCTCGTGCACTTAAGCTACGAAAAGACTAAGTAACTACGAAACTAGACTATGTGAATAACTTATGAATGGAACGCGTGGAACATAAGTACGAGAAGTCTAAGCCGTTGGGCGTCGTGCATCAATACGGATGTGTTGGGGCATAATGCCGTCAGAACTTGAGATGGAGAACGAGATTATGTTTATGGAACGTAAGATTGGTTGGTAAGATATGACTTGTATGCTATGACGCGTATTGCATGGTCAATGGACTCGGATGGCTCGTGCACGGGTACGGCTTCCCTCGGACGGTTACGACCGGGGCACCGGGACCGTTCGGCCTAGGAGGGAATTATATATGGTATTTATGGTGCACATCATTCGGACGGTTTACGACTGGCCAGTATTGTGATAAGCTATGATATCAGTAAGTTTGGGATCCTTCGGATATTGGGCTAGCAACCCGTATCGAAGTGATCATAGGCTTACACATAAGAGATGCCAAGTCCATTACGGTACGAAACACCGTGACCTTCATATAGATAGGGCCGGTGGGCTGAGATTAGAGTTGGGTGTAGACGCAGGGCCTGCTACCCTTATGTATATGGCTAAGTATGGTTGGTTGCGTGAATTGTATGCTTTCTTATGTAAAGTCTAACCATTGCAGGCTAAGCAAAACGGGACGGAGATGAGCACGTTCACTATATTTATGTTCAGATTATGTCTAACTGTATCTGCTGCAGGAACACGATATGGGACACAATTATATTAAGTTGCTATGTCGAATATTGCCATGAAACTGATCCTAAGGCTAAATAGAAAGATCACAAATTAAGATGCATGTTCCACTAAATATATTTAGTGTTTGGTTTGGGTTGCGAGCGGGTCTTGATCAGTGCGAAGCGAGGACGAAAGCACTAATCCCCTACTAGTTTGTGTTCAGGCTCAGGTTATGATCGGCTCGGGGCGGAACTTGGCTTGGACGCGCCGAGGCATGGAGTCCTTAGCATTTCAAGGGAAGCACCGCATAGGCGTTCGGACTTGCAACATGGAGATGTTCGGCCGAAGACTACTTGTTGGCTATAAAGATGCATAATGTATGGAACAATGTAATCCTTTGTGAGCTAGAGAGATCATGAGCGTTGTAGCCAATTGGCATATATGTTGGGCTATTCAGAGCCTTTGTAACCTTCAGTTTGTTATCAATAAAAGAGATTCTTATGTTATACTTTGTTTCCTTTTGCTGCTTATGTTATCAATTTGAGATAAGCACTATGTGAACCTGTTATCTTGCCTTGCACGAGCGTAACTCCAGGCTCGTGCGGCATCATGCCCCAGCGAGGACGATGATTCGGATGAAATCTAGCGAGGACGAGCGATTTTTCGGATCGGGGCATGACACTTACAGAGTTGGAAGTTGACATAATCCAAAATTTATGTTTGGATAGTAGGATGTATTCATAAGAAAAAAATATTATGGTTAGATAATAATATAAACAATCAATATTAACAAATATTATGGTTAACTAATTAAATATTATAAATTTATAAAAATATTGTTTACCTAATATTATGGAATATTATTTACCTAATATTATGGTTTACTCATGACCATAATTATATATGGTTAACTAATAATCATAAAATATTACTACCTAATTATTTAATTAACAAAATAGTATGGTTAACTAGTAATTACTAGTACTTATGATTAATATGAACACAATTATTTTATTAGTTAATTTTAACTTTAAAATAATTAATTAATTTAAATATCAATAAATTATTTTAATTTTAATTTTAATTAAATAATCTATTTATATAATAATATTATAGCACATACTAATTCATTATCTACTTAAATTTATAACTACCTATCAGTATTATATATTTAAATATATTTATTATATTGATTAATTAATTAATTATATAAATTTAATATTCTATCAACTTATTTATATTAATTAAGAATAATCATATACAAAATATTAAATAAATATTAGTTAATTATTAATTAAACTATTAGTTAATTAATTTTACTGTTAACTAAATATTTATGTAATGCCCATATTCGGAATACGTATTTTGGTTAAGCCTGCATGTATCTTGGACCTGTATTTTATTTTCTCAGATTCTGGCCTGTAATTGTATTTTTGGCTCGACTTGCAGATTTTTGGTTTTCTCGTAAAATATGTTTTTGACATAGCTTGGTTTTATTTTGTGGAGAAGGATTGGTTTGGTTTGATTTGGTTTAATATGCATGGAACACCTTAGCCTATGTTCAACCTCCATTCCACCACAACCACCCCCATTTAATCCTACCTAACTTTTCTCTCTCCTCTTTACTTTCATTTATTTTCCTCCATCTTCTTCTTCTTCCTTCCTCCACACAACACCAACACCATAGGCAAGTGCACCTTGCCACCACATGAGAACCCCTTTTTATTTGTCCATTAGCTAGATTAGGCCATAGTGAACAATATTAGAACTTGACATTTTATGATTTGGAGCTTCCATTTTTCTAGATCTATGTTTTAACCATTTTCGAAAATTCTTGGTTTTGATCTATTAAACTTTGATTTTTGCTTGTTTTGATGCTTCCATGTGGAAGAGAATTCAATTTTACACAAGTTAGAACTTTGAAAATCTAGATTTGGTTTTGATTTGATCAAGATATGAAGATTGGAAGTTTTTGGTGTTCTTGGACTTGCTCTCGGCCTGGAGTAGCAGAACTCTCGGCCTGCGCTCTTTAGCGCAAGGCCGATTGTGCAGCTCACCCTTTGGTGAACCGTGCATCCCCCTCCTCAGCCAGCGCTTCTTAGCGCATGGGCTGACTTGCGCTCGGCCCCTTGGACTGGGCCGCACATCCTTTCTTGGCGCACTGGAGCTAGCGCTATCCGACCTAGCACAAGCCAGTCCATGCGCCATCTGACTCAGTACAGTCTAAGCCTGCGCACTTCGCCTCCTGCGCCATCTATCCCCTGCGCCATCTATCCCCTGCGCCAACCATTCCTGCGCCATCCACCCCTGCGCCACCCACTTGCCCACGATGATTTGGTTTTATTTCTTGGACTTGGTTTCTCTTTTGTAGATTGGGCTTTGAGATCTTGTTCCACACAGCACGACTATCTTGACCCAACACGACCTGGCACGATTTTCAGTATTTGCTATGACTAGTACATTTTTGTGATTTCTGTGATTTATGATCCTGGTACTTCTAATCTCCTTGATAGTGACCCGATGGGGTGCACGCTTGACTTGTAACCTGATAACTTGATAGTGGCCCGTGGCGGCGCACTCTTGACTTGTAACTTGACTCGGCCTGACTTGACTTGACTTGATGCTGTTGCGACGGCTAACTTGACTTGTATAACAAACTCTGACACCGTGGGTGTTCCTGCTTGCTTGCTTGTGCAACCTACTTGTCTTGTCTTGCATCATGTCTAGGACGTGACTTCCTGGTTCCCACGGTCAGGGATTCACACTGAATATGGAATAGGCTAATGACTTGATCAAACTATAGTTCATGGAGAATTTCCAGTCACAGGTAGTCTCGTTATTTGGGCGCTTTAATTGGACTTGTAGCTTGCCGACGAGTAGAGCACATTTCCAGCACACTGTCATGTGTTGCACCCTCTAAGTCACCTAAGGGTATATCGTCTCCTGGACGATGTACCCAACCATACTCTCAACCCGCGGAAGGATAACTGGATGGTCTGCAGGGCTTGGGACTGGAGAATTCTCATTGTATCTTGTTAGTAATTAGGCTTGTGATAACCCTAGTTAGTTAAAGTAGTAAGCCGTAGTAATTGCTTAGCCGCTTGTGAATAGATGGTGTCCAGCCCTGTCTTAGTCTCGTCTTGTCCCTGTACCCGGTTACTCTTGTACATGATTGTTTTACTTATCTTAACAATAAATGGGTAGAGACAAAGTGCTATTCAGGCGAAGGGTTACAACCCTGGTCCTTGTTTGGTTGAAGGGTTGTAACCTGGTTCCCGGAATGGTTCCACGTCCCTAGTCGTTTATTGTCCTGTTGTTCTCTTTACTTACTTGTACTTTTCTTTCATCTTCTTATGTTCTGATATGCTAGCTTTTGTTCTTATTTTGTGGCCTCCCTTGTGGCACTTGCTCTTTCTGGGGTTTGATCCAGCTGGTTTTGTGTGGCCAGATTTTGGAGCAGCACCCGAGGATCTACCGAACCTCCAGCCCGATGGTGGCGACTAGAAGGAACCCGGGCTACGAGTGGGTTTTCTATTTTGTTCGCTCACTCTATTGTAAATTATTCTTTTGAGACGTTTTGTCAGCCCCTGTTTTTCAAATTTTAGTTAAATTAGTGTTAATTAATTTTTTATGTCATTTATGGCCTTAAAATAATTATTAGGATTTTCAGGAATTTTTTTAGAATTTTTAAATGATTTTTAAATGAGTTTTAAATACAAAAATATCAATTTGCAATTTTCAAAATTATTTTAATATAGTTTTATAATAATTAGAATTGTTTTAATATCAGTTTGTAAATAGTTAATCGTTTTTAATGCGGAATGCAAATTTGATTTTGCATTTAGATGCTGGAAGGACCTATCCGTGATTTCCTAAACTCTAGGGGGTTTTCTGATAAAAACCTAAACCTAACCCTAACCGACCACCGCCTCTGCGTGTCGTCGTCTCCGGCGATCCACGACCAAACCCTAACCCTAATCCTAATTTCTAGCCCTAATCCCACCGCCCTAGGGTTCTATAAATAGCCCCTGACCCCCCAGACCCTAACCCTAGACTCCACGACCACCACAGCCCCCTACGCCGCCGCAACCAACCCATCTTCCCCGACGAGACTCGCCGGAGTTCGCCCTAACCTAGCCCGACGCCTACACGCCACTTCGACAGCCCCGACCACCACCATTCGACGCGTCTCTCTGAGACGATTGCAGCGCCACCACTCCGCCACCGTCCCGACGCCCCTAGCCGCCGTCTCCGCCTTCGAAAGCTTCCCCCAAAGTCGGACACGCAGGTAACAGACCTGAGTTCGTGTCGTGCGTGTCTCGAACTCACGCACGACGTTCGCCTGGACACGGGGAACCTAGCTATAGGTCTGGACACGGGTGAATCGACTCGTGCGTGTCGTGCTAGCCCATACACGTAAATACTTGTGTCCCTAACTGTCCGGACACAGGCTCGTGTTTATATTTTTTTTTATATATAATGTTAATCAAACCTAAATAAAATTCACTAAAACCCTATTCCTAACAAACGGGCCAACTGGCCCACTGGCCAGTGCGCAGTAATTAAAACCCCCACCCCCCCGCGCTCTGTTGGCTCGGGTTCGAGCCTTTCTGTTTCCTTTCCCTTTTCTTTTCCTTTTTCTTTTTCTTTTTCTTTTTATATATATATTTATATATATGTATATACATTTATTTGTGTATATATATATGTATTACTATATATACTATATTTATGTATATATATACTTGCTGTTTTCTTTATATATATATATATATATATATATATATATATATATATTTATATATATATATATATATATATATATATATATATATATATATATATATATATATATATATATATATATATATACATATACTTCATCCTTTATACTTTATTATTTTATGTATATATATATTTCCTTGTGTATATATATATATATATTATTATATATATACTATTATATATGTATACATCATTATGTATATATATATATATATATATATATATATATATATATATATATATATATATATATATATATATATATATATATATATAGTTGAGTATTTTCTTATATGTATGTATATATATACATATATTTGTATATATATATATATATAATATACAGTTGAGCATTTTCCTATATATATAAATATCCCTATATTTATATATATATATTTTATTTCCTATATGTATTTTACTTAGCTTAGTGTAAATTATTTATATAAAATAATGTTCATACTTTTATAGTTACCATGTAAAACTTTACCTTATTAAAATAATAATATTTATTTTGACTATTTACCAAATTGTATTTTTATTGTATTTAATTTACTGCAACCATTTGGTGTCCAAGCCTAGCATGGGTATTTGGGCTCAAATGTGTTTTCACACATTCAAGACCTGTACAAGTCATATTGGACTTGATTCATGGCCTTGGGTCCTGTATTTGAACTTTGGTTCAAATGATATACATGGACAAAATACGCAGATAATTAATTATTGTGTGCAATGCTGTTTTTGATTTTCTAAAAATACTTAAAGTATTGCTAAAATTATGGAAAAATAGTTTTTAGATACTATGTTAAGTTAGCTAATTTAGTATAAATTTTGTAGTATTTAATTTACTGTTTTGCCACTAGTTTGGCATATAAAACCAAAACTCATTTTCTGTATACTTAGAAAAACTGATTTTTATAAAATATTTGTACTGGTTAATAAATTCCAGAAAAATTATAATAAATTTCTATGATTAACAAGGATCACTTTGGTACTTTACTTTAAGTAAAACTAGGCTTTTTGTCTACATCAAAAATTGTTAGAACACAATGATCTTTTGATTTATTTATTGATTAATTACGACTTGTAGCTTTTGTGCTATTTTTGAGTTTTAGCCGTGTTAAACCTCATCCCTCACTAGTGTAAAGACCCTAGAAAGTTAGTTAACATAGTGTGTCACCCCCACATTGGTCTCCTATGCCAAATCATTATTTTGGCTAGGTGCCCAATCACAAGTCGTGTTTCACCAATTAGTGTCCTAGTGTTTTAGCTTAGTGTAAAACTAAGTTGTTGTATTTACTTCTACAGTGACGAGCTACCAGACATCCATAGCATTGTTATCGCAGCTTGTTTTGTTTTGCTTTGCTAGAGGCAAGTACTTTCTACGAACTTTACATATTGTCACATAAAATGAACTGCAAACCCCACTATGTTGAATGCTGATCCTTGGGGTAGCAAGTTAGATCTCTACATGTTGTACTTTTAGTTACTACCATGCTTAGAACAGTCTTGATGTATCTCTCACATGATTAGAATATGGGTTATGGGGAAACTGTTAGTAGTGTACGTGATTATGCCCCCTTCTCCCGTACGTATGTACCGAGCAAGGTCGACATTTTATATGTATACCTTGTCGTAGGCTTTATCTCAACACGGATTTGTACGTATGTACATCTGTCGTCGTTTCACTTGTACGGAAGTACATTTTATTATGTGCCCCCAGCACATTGTACATCTATTGACCGATCACGTACCTGCTACAGTTTTAAACATTTCATATACATCTGTCTCTATGACATATGTGTCCTTGCCATGATAGACTGTGTGATGCCATGCTTTCCAGTTATTTCCTCTCATGTTCATTTTCATGTTTCATATGCTAGTTTGCTAGATTTAGTACTTGCTCCCGTCCTGACAGGATAACGTTGTAGGTGTCCTTACTGAGGAGGAGTTACTCTGCGACTCATACTATGGAGTTACTGCCGAGGACCCGGCTCTGCTTTACGAGGATGTTCCTACGGGGAACCTCGCCTAGTTGTCTTTTGTTTACTTAGACTTTTGAGAGTAGACATGTATTAGACTATATCATTTTGTAACTGGACATGTATCCAGTTTTACATTTCAGTTTACTTGTACTTGGATATTTTACTATATACGACGACTTTTGTGTTTGGAGCATTTATGATTCTTCTTCACTTATAGAACTGTTAGCACATTTAGTCTTATCCTGTTGTCTTTAGAACAGCTTACTACGTTTTATCTCAACGTAGGCTGGGCATGACTCGGCCTGGCCCAACAATTTGGGTAGCGGGTCGTGACATATTTTTTGTGGTGGCCCATGCAGGTCCTGACTAAACTGTTTGGTTACGTTATTGTACCAAGCATGCCTGCAATTAGGAACTTAAGGTAATTAGACAACATTAGGAAAGACGCTTAGAACACTTAGAGGAATGCTAGGATTGCAACATAGGAAATACATCACATGTTTGCTATTATAATTAGATTTTCTTGCATATGATTGCTTACTTTAAACAAGTCCTTATAAGTCTTTTTATGTGTAATTTAGATGGTGCTTACTCGTTCATCCCAGTATGTTACTCCCGAGAATGGGGCCCTCCTTATCCAGTCAGCTGACCAGTCGACTGATACACCTCCGCCTACTACATTCCCCCACTCCACAGATCCGCAGACCCAGATACCACCTTCCACATCCCAGTTCCAGCAGGCCCCGATACTTCCACCACCCCCTATCACTATACCCACCCAGGCTTCCGTCACACTCGACGGGAACCAGCTGCTCATACTGATTCAGGGTTCCTAACAACCCATCAGGAGCAGACTACCCTACTCCGCCAGAGCATGGAGCGTTCTGAGGGACGTCCCGTGGTCCCACCATATGTAGAGCCGCGGCAGAGAACGGGGACGGTCAAGGACTTCATGGGTCTGAATCCCAAGGAGTTCTCAGGGACTGAGGGCATAGTAGTAGCTGATGACTGGCTAGATTCTGTAGAGAGGAAGCTTCTGGGAGTTAGGATGCCGGATGACCTTCAGGTCGAGGCAGCAGGATTTCTGCTGATAGACTTAGCCGGAGTCTGGTTCAGAAATGAGCCGTTGTTCGCGAGAGGTAGAGCCACCTGGGACCAGTTCAAGACCCAGTTTAAGAAGAAATTCTTCTCGACCACTGCTAGAGTAGCCATGGGGCTACGATTCCAGAACATCCAGCAGGAGAACCGTTCTGTTGACGAGTATGCGGCGGAGTTTAGTCGCCTGAGCCGTTTCGCTCCTAGTCTGGTTGCTGATCCAGAGGAGATGACCCGTAGGTTTTGCCATGGTCTAGTTCCAGACATTGGCATTCTTATAGTGGCGAACGGTACGACTGACTACTACCAGAGCCTAGAGTTAGCTCGGGGCATCGAGGAGCGTCTTCTGTCATGCAAGAGGCCGGCTTCTGTACATCATGAGGGACCGTCCAAGCGTCAGGCTTTCCAGCAGAGAGCGCCGACGCCACCCCAGCAGACTTACCGTCCCCCTACACCACATCATCAGACCCCGCCAGTTCGAGCCCCGGGACCCCGACAGCAGCAGAAGGGAGTTATATATTCTTTCTGCGGAAGACCAGGGCACGAGTACTCCATCTGCAGGAAGAGGTTGAAGCAGTGCTTAGCTTGTGGGTCTGCCACCCATCAGATTCGAGAGTGCCCAGTAGTGAAGACTAGAGGACCGCTCCCGACTCAGCAGCAGAGGTTCGGGCAGCATCTGCAGCAGCAGAAGGGACCTCAGGGGAGGGTTTATAGTCTAGCCATTGAGCCGGAGCCGGAGCAGGTTTCGGAGCCGGATTACTTAGCTGACGTCATCACAGGTTATGTTTATTTGCATACTTTTCTAGCTGTATGTTTGTTTGATTCTGGTGCATCTTATAGCTTCCTATCATTAGAGTTTATGCATAAACATCATCTAGTAGCTACACCTACTGCGGAGATTAGTAGAGTGATGACGGGAGGAGGACCAGTGCCTATTAGATCTATCTATAGATGTTCTATTTTTATAGCCGGGAGAGAGTTCAGGGGCGATTCTGTCACGACCCGCACCCACTGTTAGGGTACGAGAACGTAACAACGCCCAGCCTACGCCGCAGTGTCGGCGGTAGAACGCTGTCCTAGGTCAATTATTTATCAATACCAAGTACCTGTACAGTTTATACTCTTCGAATGGAGGTGACATAATATACATCTCAATCACATCTAGGGTAGAAGAACGAAAGACAGATAGATAGATAGTAACTCAAGAGAACAGTATCATAGATGAATAAGTCTAAGTGTCTAGTACAACATAATATCCAGAACTGTCAACTCATAATACAAAAAGTCTAAGAGTCTATACATCTCCACATCTCAAAGTACAACACAGAAAGTGAGACAAAATGTAAATATAGAAAGACTGCCTAGACTAAACTGGTCTAGACTACTGGAACAACATCCTCAGCTGCAGGTGGATCCTGCTGAGGGTCCACAACATAAGTATCATCTAGTCCTGCTCCATAATAGGTAGTCACCAGGGCCTCATCCTCATCCTCTGTAATATTTTCAACAGGTCCAATCAGGACGGGAACGAGCACAATACATCTCACACAGTTCATAACAGGTTAGGAAATACGATACAAGCAATAGAGTAAGATACATGAACTGCTGAAAGGAAATATACGCTGTAAAAGAGATAGCTGTAATGAAATATCTACTGTATATAGAGAACTGTAGTGACTAGTGATGTAGAGCACAAGATAGACATGTGAATGGCTAGAATTTGCACATGATTACACTACTGAGTTTGCACATGATTACACTACTTTGGAATTATTCACATGACCACTTCTACTCCCCCGTACCCCAATCAATACACAAGGATCTATACAGGTTACGTTATTGTACATGATATCACATGGGGCCCATGAAAGGGTGCACATGATAGTATACATGAGAGCTCTGTGAGCATGAGAGTACATGATCACATGAGTGCACATGAATGATGAAAGCATAGGTGTACATGATGATAGTGAAACACACATAACATGAAGTACCCGATGCTCCCGAGGGGGATAACATCTCATGTAAAGATCCATATAGTACCAATCCGTGTTACAAATGTGACAGCAACAAGTAAAGTAATCTAGAGCAAGAAGTAAAGCCTGAACAAGTATGAAACGGTCAGAGAATGTACTCGCCTGATAACTGAATGTCTGAAGAGGATATACTGCCTGAGGAGAGGTGTCTGGCTCCTAATCAGAGCAATACAAGTCACAATGTATCCACAATGGTAAAAATAAAGTATACAATGCATACTACATGATTCCTAAGCCAAACTAGGTCAAAGTCAAACTTGGTCAACTCTAGACAATTCTAACAGTCAACTAAGTCAACTTAAGTCAAATTTAGACAATTCAAGGTTCTAGTCAACTTTAGATTAGTCAACAAGGTGATTGGGTCAAGGGTCAACTATCCAAGTCAACTCTATAAGGTTAACTCAACTAACCATAGGCTAACTTGTCTTAGGTTACCTAAGATACCATAATACAAAGCTAAGGTATAACCAACTTCCTATATAAGGTATACCACATATAAATACATATATATATATAATACCAACCTTAATCCTATATTCAAGCTAATCCCATATTCCAATCTCAAGTCATGACTCAACTCTAAGTATCTAACTTAACCCCATACATATCTTATCTACATAGGCCTTCCACAAAACCCAATTCACAATAATATACTTATATATAGGTCAAACCTAAACCAACTAGTTAACAGCCTAGGGTTTAGTCAAATCTTAGTCAACAAGTCCTTCTATGTTCATCCAAGCCATTTCTAGGTCAATTTGGTCATGGTTGACCTATAGTTGACTTTGGTCAACAATGGTCAATTATCTAGTCAAAGCTAGGTCAACACTAGTCAACTAGTTAGGGTTTTAGTCAAACTAGTCAAACTAGTTGTTTTAGGTCATTCCTAGTCATTTCTAGGTTAACTAGGTCACTCTTGACCTAAGGTTGACTTTGGTCAACTTTCAGTCAACAAGGGTCAACAATGGGTTTTGGGTCATTAGGGCTAGCCCCAAGCCATAGGCTAATAACCTTGGCCATAGGCCATTGTCAAAGATTTATTGGTTATAGGTTTTCATCTAAACCTATACCCTAACAAGTTATACATATATATATAATATCACTATATCTATATATATATAATTAGACACTAGCTACCCATATATCAAATATGAATATCATATATAGTACAAACCCACACTCACACATATATACATATAACACTATGTATGACATAGTGAGTCCTAACACAAATGTATATATATCACTATATATATACATATATATATATATCTATATATATATATATCAATCTATATACATATATTACTTATATATATATAGATAGGAGAGAGAGACTTAGAGTGGGTGAGAGAGAGAGGGAGAGACTGCTGTACACAGCAGGGGGGGATTCCAGGTTTACTGGAACCACAATTCCAGTCCCAAACATACACACACACAGGAACATATATACATATATATGTATATACACACAACTCTACAAATACCCAACCAAATACTCCCAAAATTGACCCACACTTACATATACATATATACTACATATTTACACACTAAAATACACTAGTCCTAAGTATAAATCATTAACAAAATCGAATCGAAATTCGATTTCTAAAAACTGGAAATAATCCCAAAAACTGTGACAGTGCACAGTGCACTCGAATGGGGAAATTTGAATACACACAACCTAATCGAGCTAAGACTCTCAACCAAGAGTTGGTAACTGACACCCCGCACATATACTAGTGTCCTAGGACACTGACACGACACCACGACACGAAATAATGTGTCCAAACACTCAAAAACATGGCTCGGGTAAATTCCTGATACACCCACGCGTGCACAGCGTCGTGCACGCGTGCAGTTCACTCTAGGACACGACACACGTGTCCATGTGTCTCGTGCTCGTGGGGGAAAGTTCGCCTAGGGGTCTACTAGGTGTCCACTAACCTGATTCGTGTCCAAGTGTCGCACAGTGTCGACACGAGGGCCGTATCAGTCGTGAAAATACGACTGATACGCGTGTTTTGCACTGCGTCGTGCAGAGATGCACACGCCTCGTGGACACGACACGGGCCACGTGGGGCCTCGTGGTCATGTCCACGTGTAGCCCACGTGTTGGGCTACACAATCGTGTCACCACGAGGTGTCATCGTGTCGTGTCCGTGCGATACGAGACACTCGAAGTTGGTGTCTGTGCGTGTGTGCGCTGATAGTGCACGACCAGTGCACGTGTCCGTGCTCTCTCGATAGGACACGAGGTGTCTTGAAATTCTGGGGGCATGTGCGCAGACAATGCCCCCTCGTGTCCACCAATTTTCCCGTGTCCTAGTGTCGTGTGTAGGGAGAACCAAGGGGGTGGTAGCAGGGGATTTCAGTGCACTGTGCAGTGTGTCCAGTGTGAGTGAAACTGAGAGCTTCGTGTCCAGATTTTGGACACGACACAACCCAATTTGTGCTCAGTGTTTTAGGGTTAGGTTTAGGGTTAGCTAGGCTAGGTTTTGGTTCAAAAAGTTTTGGAAAACAGTGTGTATATATCAATGTGACAGTGAGCTAAAAACATTAAAATACAATGAAATTCAATTTGGATACGTGTCCGATACGACACCAAATCAATCCTAAATCCTACCAAACTTGACCCACATCTAGGGCAGACCTACATGCATGCATTTATGAAGAAAAAATCACTACATTACATAGATAAAAATGAAAATACCTCTATGTGCTAGAAATCAAGAAAATCAATGTAGAGGGGGGGCTTCACTTCAACTTTGTGATGTCCAAAACCTCAATAACTCCAACTTCTAGTCTCCCCTAGCTCCCTTGGTATGTTAGGGTTCCAATGCAAAAGATTTGAGGTCAATAGGATCACTAATGGTGAAGTTATGTAGGTTTGAGCATTTGTGGTTTTTCAAGTTCATGAATTTGTAAAGAGACATGAAATAAATTGGGGGTGGTGATATATAGGGGCTTGGCATGGCTAGGGGGGGGGGGGTTGTGGCCGGCCAAGGCATGGCCAAGGCATGGGGGTTGTCTTCCTTCATGGAGAAGGAAAGGACTTTGGTGGCAAGGGGTTGATCTTTTGAGTAAAACAAGGAAAATATCCTATAAGTAAATATCTAGATATTAAGCCATACTTTGACTTATGCAACCAACCATTCCTTTATCATTTCTAGGTTAGGGACTAACCTATGGATTAGGGTAGATTAGGTTAAAGGCTCTCATGACACTAACCAAAATCAATGAATAGTAAAAACTCATAAAATCAATTAATTCCAATTAAATCCTAGAAAATTACCAAAATACCCTTTAGGCTAAAAACCACTAAAATGATATTCTAAGCCTATGGTCAAGTTCTCATGGTCATGGCAACTTCTAGGTTAGAGAAACTAGGGTTTACACTAAGTTATTCTAACCAAAATCACAAGTCATAAGTCATGACTTAGCATGACTTTAGAAATGGTTTAAATCACACTAATAATCACCAAAAATTATACCATGACTAAAATACCATTAATAAATAATAAAAATAATAAATTTTCAAAAAAAAATCCTAATTTCAGAAAACAGGGTGTTACAAGTCTACCCACCTTAAAATAATTTCGTCCTCGAAATTTAGATGGTCGTACTCCTTCTAGGTCAAACCTCCAACAATCAAGGACGAAGCCACTACCTAGGCAACATACAAGGTCAACAAGCAAAATATGGGTAGTAAACCTATACTGGGTTATGTCCAAGAATTGGCTGGCAGTTTCAGGTCATAAGGTGTTTAAATTCAAATCGAAGCCAAAAAGAAAAATAACTCCATGGGGTAAATCAGGATGGAGCCTCGGGCCAGGAAAATCGTACTAAGAAAATGAAGCACACAATGGTATGCCTGAGTGGGACACTAAGGTCATGGATGTAGTATGTCATGTCTAGATCAGGTATGTGAAGTCAGTTTTGGGAAAACAACTAATTTTGTGCCCCAAATTTAAAAGTCACGGTAATGTGTCTACGGTGATCATAATTTAGAGTGGGAAGGGTCTATGGCCTAATTTTAACCAGAATTGGTGATGCAATAGTGATACCAGGGGGACAGGTTAAATGGGAAAGTTTGTGGTCTCATCTGGGTGCACTAGTCATTCTAGATCAAGACTGTTCCTATGGTATCAAAACGTACAAGCAATCTAAGGTAATTGGGAAGGTAAGGAAACAACAATCATCAAGGCTATAGGGTCGTCTACCATCCTATATGAAAATAGGTCATTAACAAGTAACTGAGAAATCATTAAAGTTATCCTTCCATAAAAAGAAAATTGAAAATTTAGGTACAAACAATCACAATAGATTTTAGTCTTGACACGATCTAAGTTGATCAATTTCAGGAAAAATAGAGATTTGGGCAAGATGGGAAATCAATAAAATTAAGTATGAGCACGAGCATCCAATGATGAAGATCCAGGTCATGATAAATTTAATTCAACTGGATACGAATACGAGGTTCATAGGCGATTAAAATAATTCCAAGGAGAATTGTCAAGGCTGTTGTGGATAAGATTCTAGGGTAAGTTTAACTGTGTCCATCCACGTAGATTGATACATGAAAAAGCGAACCAAAGTGCAATAGGTTGATCAGACCATCATGTACCGGTTCTGATTTAGACAATATGTTAGTGGGTGCGCACCCAATAAAATATATCATGATCAAGCTCGAAAAAGGATAAGCTTGTAAAACTAAGGATAAATTTGTAGCATAAGATATAAGTAAGGGTGGAATGATGAAAGAGGATACATAGTCCAAGATTCTTAACCAATCGGGTCAAGCATTCAAGGTAAGGTACAAGGTTAAGTATTTGAGGGTTCAAGCAGAACACCATCACATGCCAGGTCGAAAGAATTGAGCCAAGGTGGATCTCTAACTGAAATAAGAACCAATTTAGCATCATGGTAGAGGTTATAGTTAGCCGTTTGACCAGAAAAATCATGTCAAGAAAAATAGAGTACAAGGAGACGGGTTTTAGTGGGACATGGAATACCTACATGAAGGTAGGCTAGTCTAGGTCTTACATGTGAAGTTTGTTGGGAGGTAACAGCTAGTATTATACTCTGAATACCTAAGTCACGGTAAAGGACGTCCAATGATCTAGAATAGAAAGTGGGAGTTCGAGACGTGACAAATTGATGCAAAAATTGAAGAGGATCAAATTAACCCATGAAATAAAATTAATCAGGAGTCCAGTAAATAATTTAGGAACACTGTCCTAGGGATTTATAGGCTACTAAATGAATATAGTTAGGGTTCGATCAATCAAGGTCAAGGTTAGAAGGTCTTAATGAGTCTTTATTTGAGGAAATGTCGAGTAAGTCAGGTTTGGAATTCAATCACATAGATTGGTGGAAAGAGTTTAAGCAAGGTGCAAAATAGAGAGGACAGTTCATTTCAATGAAAGGCAATTAGCAAGAGGATTAGATGGCAAGAAACAGATAAGAGTTTTTCTCATAATTGTGATTGAGTACCCAAAAAAAAATAAAAGATATTAATCTAACACTAAGAAATTAAAATCAACAACTACAAAAATTTCAAAATCATCAACTAATACCAGGATTCAAGTTCTACAGTGAATCCTCCAAAATCAAATTCAATCAAGGGAAAAGGAGTTTAAATTGTAATTTCAAATGAGATTCTCAAGGGTCATCCCAGGAATCTCTCAAAGTATCCTAGCAGTGATTGAGTATCCATTCTCTCTAAGCCTATTCCTCTAATCCTATCACAGGCTGTAGTGATACTCTAGTTCGAATACCACTACATAAACTCGAGACCTGCATGGGCCACCACTAAAAACGTGTCATGACCCGCACCCACTGTTAGGGTACGAGAACGTAACAACGCCCAGCCTACGCCGCAGTGTCGGCGGTAGAACGCTGTCCTAGGTCAATTATTTATCAATACCAAGTACCTGTACAGTTTATACTCTTCGAATGGAGGTGACTAATATACATCTCAATCACATCTAGGGTAGAAGAACGAAAGACAGATAGATAGATAGTAACTCAAGAGAACAGTATCATAGATGAATAAGTCTAAGTGTCTAGTACAACATAATATCCAGAACTGTCAACTCATAATACAAAAAGTCTAAGAGTCTATACATCTCCACATCTCAAAGTACAACACAGAAAGTGAGACAAAATGTAAATATAGAAAGACTGCCTAGACTAAACTGGTCTAGACTACTGGAACAACATCCTCAGCTGCAGGTGGATCCTGCTGAGGGTCCACAACATAAGTATCATCTAGTCCTGCTCCATAATAGGTAGTCACCAGGGCCTCATCCTCATCCTCTGTAATATTTTCAACAGGTCCAATCAGGACGGGAACGAGCACAATACATCTCACACAGTTCATAACAGGTTAGGAAATACGATACAAGCAATAGAGTAAGATACATGAACTGCTGAAAGGAAATATACGCTGTAAAAGAGATAGCTGTAATGAAATATCTACTGTATATAGAGAACTGTAGTGACTAGTGATGTAGAGCACAAGATAGACATGTGAATGGCTAGAATTTGCACATGATTACACTACTGAGTTTGCACATGATTACACTACTTTGGAATTATTCACATGACCACTTCTACTCCCCCGTACCCCAATCAATACACAAGGATCTATACAGGTTACGTTATTGTACATGATATCACATGGAGCCCATGAAAGGGTGCACATGATAGTATACATGAGAGCTCTGTGAGCATGAGAGTACATGATCACATGAGTGCACATGAATGATGAAAGCATAGGTGTACATGATGATAGTGAAACACACATAACATGAAGTACCCGATGCTCCCGAGGGGGATAACATCTCATGTAAAGATCCATATAGTACCAATCCGTGTTACAAATGTGACAGCAACAAGTAAAGTAATCTAGAGCAAGAAGTAAAGCCTGAACAAGTATGAAACGGTCAGAGAATGTACTCGCCTGATAACTGAATGTCTGAAGAGGATATACTGCCTGAGGAGAGGTGTCTGGCTCCTAATCAGAGCAATACAAGTCACAATGTATCCACAATGGTAAAATAAAGTATACATGCATACTACATGATTCCTAAGCCAAACTAGGTCAAAGTCAAACTTGGTCAACTCTAGACAATTCTAACAGTCAACTAAGTCAACTTAAGTCAAATTTAGACAATTCAAGGTTCTAGTCAACTTTAGATTAGTCAACAAGGTGATTGGGTCAAGGGTCAACTATCCAAGTCAACTCTATAAGGTTAACTCAACTAACCATAGGCTAACTTGTCTTAGGTTACCTAAGATACATAATACAAAGCTAAGGTATAACCAACTTCCTATATAAGGTATACCACATATAAATAATATATATATATAATACCAACCTTAATCCTATATTCAAGCTAATCCCATATTCCAATCTCAAGTCATGACTCAACTCTAAGTATCTAACTTAACCCCATACATATCTTATCTACATAGGCCTTCCACAAAACCCAATTCACAATAATATACTATATATAGGTCAAACCTAAACCAACTAGTTAACAGCCTAGGGTTTAGTCAAATCTTAGTCAACAAGTCCTTCTGTTCATCCAAGCCATTTCTAGGTCAATTTGGTCATGGTTGACCTATAGTTGACTTTGGTCAACAATGGTCAATTATCTAGTCAAAGCTAGGTCAACACTAGTCAACTAGTTAGGGTTTTAGTCAAACTAGTCAAACTAGTTGTTTTAGGTCATTCCTAGTCATTTCTAGGTTAACTAGGTCACTCTTGACCTAAGGTTGACTTTGGTCAACTTTCAGTCAACAAGGGTCAACAATGGGTTTTGGGTCATTAGGGCTAGCCCCAAGCCATAGGCTAATAACCTTGGCCATAGGCCATTGTCAAAGATTTATTGGTTATAAGTTTTCATCTAAACCTATACCCTAACAAGTTATACATATATATAATATCACTATATCTATATATATAAATTAGACACTAGCTACCCATATATCAAATATGAATATCATATATAGTACAAACCCACACTCACACATATATACATATAACACTATGTATGACATAGTGAGTCCTAACACAAATGATATACATATATATATACATATATATATATATATATATAATATATATATATATATATTATATATATATCTATATATATATCAATCTATATACATATTACTATATATATAGATAGGAGAGAGACTTAGAGTGGGTGAGAGAGAGGGAGAGACTGCTGTACACAGCAGGGGGGGGATTCCAGGTTTACTGGAACCACAATTCCAGTCCCAAACATACACAACACAGGAACATATATACATATATGTATATACACACAACTCTACAAATACCCAACCAAATACTCCCAAAATTGACCCACACTTACATATACATATATACTACATATTTACACACTAAAATACACTAGTCCTAAGTATAAATCATTAACAAAATCGAATCGAAATTCGATTTCTAAAAACTGGAAATAATCCCAAAAACTGTGACAGTACACAGTGCACTCGAATGGGGAAATTTGAATACACACAACCTAATCGAGCTAAGACTCTCAACCAAGAGTTGGTAACTGACACCCCGCACATATACTAGTGTCCTAGGACACTGACACGACACCACGACACAAAATAATGTGTCCAAACACTCAAAAACATGGCTCGGGTAAATTCCTGATACACCACGCGTGCACAGCGTCGTGCACGCGTGCAGTTCACTCTAGGACACGACACACGTGTCCATGTGTCTCGTGCGTGGGGGAAAGTTCGCCTAGGGGTCTACTAGGTGTCCACTAACCTGATTCGTGTCCAAGTGTCGCACAGTGTCGACACGAGGGCCGTATCAGTCGTGAAAATACGACTGATACGCGTGTTTTGCACTGCGTCGTGCAGAGATGCACACGCCTCGTGGACACGACACGGGCCACGTGGGGCCTCGTGGTCATGTCCACGTGTAGCCCACGTGTTGGGCTACACAATCGTGTCACCACGAGGTGTCATCGTGTCGTGTCCGTGCGATACGAGACACTCGAAGTTGGTGTCTGTGCGTGTGTGCGCTGATAGTGCACGACCAGTGCACGTGCCGTGCTCTCTCGATAGGACACGAGGTGTCTTGAAATTCTGGGGGCATGTGCGCAGACAATGCCCCTCGTGTCCACCAATTTTCCCGTGTCCTAGTGTCGTGTGTAGGAAGAACCAAGGGGGTGGTAGCAGGGGATTTCAGTGCACTGTGCAGTGTGTCCAGTGTGAGTGAAACTGAGAGCTTCGTGTCCAGATTTTGGACACGACACAACCCAATTTGTGCTCAGTGTTTTAGGGTTAGGTTTAGGGTTAGCTAGGCTAGGTTTTGGTTCAAAAAGTTTTGGAAAACAGTGTGTATATATCAATGTGACAGTGAGCTAAAAACATTAAAATACAATGAAATTCAATTTGGATACGTGTCCGATACGACACCAAATCAATCCTAAATCCTACCAAACTTGACCCACATCTAGGGCAGACCTACATGCATGCATTTATGAAGAAAAAATCACTACATTACATAGATAAAAATGAAAATACCTCTATGTGCTAGAAATCAAGAAAATCAATGTAGAGGGGGGGCTTCACTTCAACTTTGTGATGTCCAAAACCTCAATAACTCCAACTTCTAGTCTCCCCTAGCTCCCTTGGTATGTTAGGGTTCCAATGCAAAAGATTTGAGGTCAATAGGATCACTAATGGTGAAGTTATGTAGGTTTGAGCATTTGTGGTTTTTCAAGTTCATGAATTTGTAAAGAGACATGAAATAAATTGGGGTGGTGATATAAGGGGCTTGGCATGGCTAGGGGGGGGGTTGTGGCCGGCCAAGGCATGGCCAAGGCATGGGGTTGTCTTCCTTCATGGAGAAGGAAAGGACTTTGGTGGCAAGGGGTTGATCTTTTGAGTAAAACAAGGAAAATATCTATAAGTAAATATCTAGATATTAAGCCATACTTTGACTTATGCAACCAACCATTCCTTTATCATTTCTAGGTTAGGGACTAACCTATGGATTAGGGTAGATTAGGTTAAAGGCTCTCATGACACTAACCAAAATCAATGAATAGTAAAAACTCATAAAATCAATTAATTCCAATTAAATCCTAGAAAATTACCAAAATACCCTTTAGGCTAAAAACCACTAAAATGATATCTAAGCCTATGGTCAAGTTCTCATGGTCATGGCAACTTCTAGGTTAGAGAAACTAGGGTTTACACTAAGTTATTCTAACCAAAATCACAAGTCATAAGTCATGACTTAGCATGACTTTAGAAATGGTTTAAATCACACTAATAATCACCAAAAATTATACCATGACTAAAATACCATTAATAAATAATAAAAATAATAAATTTTCAAAAAAAAAATCCTAATTTCAGAAAACAGGGTGTTACAGATTCTTTGTGATGCCACTCCCCGGTTATGATATCATATTGGGGATGGACTGGCTTAGCTACGCCCATGCATCTATAGATTGCCATGGGGTAGTATTTTGTTAGTCCCCCAGGCACAGCACCATTCAGTGTCAGGAGGACAGGGCCGGAGATCAGCCTAGAGCCGAACTGTTGTACGACAGTCGGGGACGCAGCACCGCCACACCCTATCATTAGGGAGTTTATGGATGTATTCCCAGAGGATCTTCCAGGACTTCCGCCTGACAGAGATGTGGAGTTCACCATAGATTTAGTGCCGGGTTCATCACCAGTATCCCGGGCTTGCTATAGCGTGAATCCCAAGGAGGCCATAGAGATGAAAGAGCAGATTGATGACCTGTTGAAAAAGGGTTTCATTCGATCCAGTCTCCATGGGGAGCACCAGTGCTCTTTGTACCTAAGAAGGATGGTACAGTCCGGTTGTGTATTGATTACCGGGCCTTGAATGCCATCACCATCAAGAACAAATATCCTCTGCCCAGGATAGATGATTTGTTCGACCAATTGAGCGGGGCGAAGGTGTTTTCCAGGATAGACTTGAGATCCGGGTACCACCAGGTGAAGGTTAGGCCAGCAGACATCCAGAAGACGGCGTTCAACACGAAGTACGGGCAGTACGAGTTTCTGGTGATGCCATTTGGTCTCACAAATGCGCCAGCTGTCTTTATGAACTTGATGAATAAGACATTTCACCAGTATCTGGATAAGTTCATCGTGGTGTTTATCGACGACATCCTGATATACTCGAAGACGCCGGAGGAGCATGCAGAGCACTTGCGGATAGTTTTGGAGATTCTGAGGCAGGAGAGATTGTTTGCCAAATTGCCGAAGTGCGATTTCTTTTTAGACCGAGTGGAGTTTCTCGGCCATATAGTCACTGGAGATAGAATCTCGGTAGATCCCAGAAAGATTGCTGCAGTTGAGACGTGGAAGGCTCCGACGTCAGTTTCAGAGATCAGGAGTTTTCTGGGTTTAGCAGGCTATTACAGAAAGTTCGTCCAGGACTTTGCTAGGATAGCTGAACCCATGACGAAGCTGACGCGGAAGGACGCAGAGTACATTTGGTCAGAGGACTGCCAGACAGCGTTTGAGGAGCTGAAGAGGAGGCTGACGACCGCTCCAGTTCTGACTTTACCTTTAGGTTCTGGAGGTTTTACCATTTACAGTGATGCTTCTGGAAAGGGGCTAGGATGTGTCCTACAGCAGCATGGGAAAGTAATT
Organism: Iris pallida; assembly: GCA_029216955.1. Classification (NCBI taxonomy): domain Eukaryota; kingdom Viridiplantae; phylum Streptophyta; class Magnoliopsida; order Asparagales; family Iridaceae; genus Iris; species Iris pallida. The sequence goes on along the minus strand of JANAVB010026999.1, from coordinate 2,938,653 downwards.
GCTTATGTATCTAGGCAATTGCGGACTCATGAGAGAAATTATCCTACCCATGACCTCGAGTTAGCTGCGGTGATCTTTGCACTCAAGTTATGGAAACATTACTTATACGGAGAGCGTGTGGAAATCTTTACTGACCACAAAAGCTTGAAGTATGTGTTCACGCAGAAAGAGCTAAACATGAGGCAAAGACGATGGTTGGAGTTGATGAAGGACTTCGACATCGATTTACAGTATCACCCCGGGAAGGCAAATATGGTGGCGGATGCACTGAGCAGGCATCCGATGGCATGGTACCTGATGATTGATCGGCATTTGCGGGAGGATCTGGAGAAGCTCGATATCGAGCTAGTTCGGCCAGGATCAGTGATACAGATGATGGCGCTTGACATTCAGTCAGGATTGATAGAGCAGATCCGGGAGGCACAGTCTACAGATGAGAGCCTTCGCAGACTTCGACCCCAGGCATTAGCTGGATTGCTGGATGACTTCACTATAGCAGAGGATGGATCCCTGAGGCATGGCAGCCGATTGTGCGTACCGAAGGGAGAGCTAGTACAGGCAGTTTTGCAGGAGGCACACCAATCGAGATATTCTATTCACCCTGGTGCTAACAAGATGTACCGTGACTTGCGGGAACATCTTTGGTGGCATGGGATGAAGAGGGATGTATCACGTTTATCTCGAGATGCCTAGTTTGCCAGCAGGTCAAGGCGGAGCGTCAGAGGCCAGCTGGTTTGTTGCAACCGTTACCCATTCCTGAGTGTAAGTGGGAACATATTACGATGGACTTCGTTTCAGGGCTTCCTCGTTCCCAAGGAGGGAAGGATGCCATCTGGGTTATCGTAGACAGGCTAACGAAGTGTGCGCACTTCATACCCTTCAAGGTGGGGCTTTCCACCGAGAAGTTGGCAGAGCTATACATGCAGCAGATAGTTCGCCTACACGGAGTGCCGGTGAGCATCGTGTCAGACAGAGACAGTAGATTCACATCCCACTACTGGAGGAGCTTGCAGGAGGAGTTGGGCAGTAGGCTCAAGTTCAGTACGGCGTACCACCCGCAGACAGATGGGCAGTCCGAGAGGACGATACAGACGCTGGAGGATATGCTGAGGACTTGCGTGCTGGACTTCGGAGGATCATGGGAGAGCCATCTGCACTTGGTAGAGTTTTCATACAACAACAGCTACCAGGCCAGTATTGGTATGTCTCCTTTCGAGGCGCTATATGGACGACGATGTCGCACACCGCTCTTTGGGATGATGTCAGAGACAGAGTTATGCTTGGGCCAGAGATGATCACGGATGCAGCAGAGAAAGTCGGGATGATCAGAGACAGGCTCAGAGTAGCTCAGGACAGGCAGAAACACTGGGCTGATGCTAGTCGCCGGCCGATGGAGTTCGCAGACGGTGATATGGTGCTAGTGAAGATATCACCTACTCGAGGGACGATCCGGTTCGGACGAGGAGGGAAGCTGAGCCCCAGATACATCGGGCCGTTCGAGGTACTTGGCAGGATCGGAGAGGTAGCTTACAGGGTTGCACTTCCACCCAACCTAGCAGGAGTTACGACGTCTTTCACGTATCTCAGCTGAGGAGATATGTTCCAGACCCCAGTCATGTGCTAGATCATTCAGAGTTGGAGGTCGGACCCAGCCTTACAGTTTCTGAGCAGCCAGTGGAGATATTAGATCGGAGAGAGAAGAGGCTGAGGAACAAGGTTATACCCCTAGTACGAGTAGCTTGGAGCCGTCACTCCCCAGGTGAATCTACTTGGGAGAGGGAGTCGGACATGAGGGAGAGATACCCTTACTTGTTCGATCCAACCGCTGCGAGGGAACCACCCGTTCCCGCTTGATACCTTAGAGGTTAGTTTCGATCGCAGCCTTAGTCATTTTGTTGCATTGCTTGCTATGTTAGAATATTGTCGGGTCTCCATCCTTGTGAATTTTGAGGACGAAATTTTTCAAGGAGGGAAGACTTGTCAGCCCCTGTTTTTCAAATTTTAGTTAAATTAGTGTTAATTAATTTTTATGTCATTTATGGCCTTAAAATAATTATTAGGATTTTCAGGAATTTTTTTAGAATTTTAAATGATTTTTAAATGAGTTTTAAATACAAAAATATCAATTTGTAATTTTCAAAATTGTTTTAATATAGTTTTGTAATAATTAGAATTGTTTTAATATCAGTTTGTAAATAGTTAATTGTTTTTAATGCGGAATGCAAATTTGATTTTGCATTTAGACGTTGGAAGGACCTATCCGTGATTTCCTAAACTCTAGGGGGTTTTCTGATAAAAACCTAAACCTAACCCTAACCGACCACCGCCTCTGCGTGTCGTCGTCTCCGGCGATCCACGACCAAACCCTAACCCTAATCCTAATTTCTAGCCCTAATCCCACCGCCCTAGGGTTCTATAAATAGCCCCTGACCCCCCAGACCCTAACCCTAGACTCCACGACCACCACAGCCCCCTACGTTGCCGCAACCAACCCATCTTCCCCGACGAGACTCGTCGGAGTTCGCCCTAACCTAGCCCGACGCCTACACGCCACTTCGACAGCCCCGACCACCACCATTCGACGCGTCTCTCTGAGACGATTGCAGCGCCACCACTCCGCCACCGTCCCGACGCCCATAGCCGCCGTCTCCGCCTTCGAAAGCTTCCCCCAAAGTCGGACACGCAGGTAACAGACCTGAGTTCGTGTCGTGCGTGTCTCGAACTCACGCACGACGTTCGCCTGGACACGGGGAACCTAGCTATAGGTCTGGACACGGGTGAATCGACTCGTGCGTGTCGTGCTAGCCCAGACACGTAAATACCTGTGTCCCTAACTGTCCGGACACAGGCTCGTGTTTATATTTTTTTTATATATAATGTTAATCAAACCTAAATAAAATTCACTAAAACCCTATTCCTAACAAACGGGCCAACTGGCCCACTGGCCAGCGCACAGTAATTAAAACCCCCACCCCCCCGCGCTCTGTTGGCTCGGGTTCGAGCCTTTCTGTTTCCTTTCCCTTTTCTTTTCCTTTTTCTTTTCTTTTTCTTTTATATATATATATATTTATATATATATGTATATACATTTATTTGTGTATATATATATGTATTACTATATATACTATATTTATGTATATATATACTTGCTGTTTTCTTTTTATATATATATATATATTTATATATATATATATACTTCATCCTTTATACTTTATTATTTTATGTATATATATATTTCCTTGTGTATATATATATATTATTATATATATACTATTATATATGTATACATCATTTGTATATATATATATATATATATATATATATATATTATATAGTTGAGTATTTTCTTATATGTATGTATATATATAGATATATTTGTATATATATATATATATATATATATATATATATATATATATATATATATAATATACAGTTGAGCATTTTCCTATATATATAAATATCCCTATATTTATATATATATATATTTTATTTCCTATATGTATTTTACTTAGCTTAGTGTAAATTATTTATATAAAATAATGTTCATACTTTATAGTTACCATGTAAAACTTTACCTTATTAAAATAATAATATTTATTTTGACTATTTACCAAATTGTATTTTTATTGTATTTAATTTACTGCAACCATTTGGTGTCCAAGCCTAGCATGGGTATTTGGGCTCAAATGTGTTTTCACACATTCAAGACCTGTACAAGTCATATTGGACTTGATTCATGGCCTTGGGTCCTGTATTTGAACTTTGGTTCAAATTATATACATGGATAAAATACGCAGATAATTAATTATTGTGTGCAATGCTGTTTTTGATTTTCTAAAAATACTTAAATATTGCTAAAATTATGGAAAAATAGTTTTTAGATACTATGTTAAGTTAGCTAATTTAGTATAAATTTTGTAGTATTTAATTTACTGTTTTGCCACTAGTTTGGCATATAAAACCAAAACTCATTTTCTGTATACTTAGGAAAACTGATTTTTATAAAATATTTGTACTGGTTAATAAATTCCAGAAAAATTATAATAAATTTCTATGATTAACAAGGATCACTTTGGTACTTTACTTTAAGTAAAACTAGGCTTTTTGTCTACATCAAAAATTGTTAGAACACAATGATCTTTTGATTTATTTATTGATTAATTACGACTTGTAGCTTTTGTGCTATTTTTGAGTTTTAGCCGTGTTAAACCTCATCCCTCACTAGTGTAAAGACCCTAGAAAGTTAGTTAACATAGTGTGTCATCCCCACATTGGTCTCCTATGCCAAGTCATTATTTTGGCTAGGTGCCCAATCACAAGTCGTGTTTCACCAATTAGTGTCCTAGTGTTTTAGCTTAGTGTAAAACTAAGTTATTGTATTTACTTCTACAGTGACGAGCTACCAGACATCCATAGCATTGTTATCGCAGCTTGTTTTGTTTTGCTTTGCTAGAGGCAAGTACTTTCTACGAACTTTACATATTGTCACATAAAATGAACTGCAAACTCCACCATGTTGAATGCTGATCCTTGGGATAGCAAGTTAGATCTCTACATATTGTACTTTCAGTTACTACCATGCTTAGAACAGTCTTGATGTATCTCTCACATGATTAGAATATGGGTTATGGAGAAACTGTTAGTAGTGTACGTGATTATGCCCCCTTCTCCCGTACGTATGTACCGAGCAAGGTCGACATTTTATATGTATACCTTGTCGTAGGCTTTATCTCAATGCGGATTTGTACGTATGTACATCTGTCGCCGTTTTACTTGTACGAAAGTACATTTTATTATGTGCCCCCAGCACATTGTACATCTATTGACCGATCACGTACCTGCTACAGTTTTAAACATTTCATATACATCTGTCTCTATGACATATGTGTCCTTGCCATGATAGACTGTGTGATGCCATGCTTTCCAGTTATTTCCTCTCATGTTCATTTCCATGTTTCATATGCTAGTTTGCTAGATTTAGTACTTGCTCCCGTCCTGACAGGATAACGTTGTAGGTGTCCTTACTGAGGAGGAGTTACTCTGCGACTCATACTATGGAGTTACTGCCGAGGACCCGGCTCTGCTTTACGAGGATGTTCCTACGGAGAACCTCGCCTAGTTGTCTTTTGTTTACTTAGACTTTTGAGAGTAGACATGTATTAGACTATATCATTTTGTAACTGGACATGTATCCAGTTTTACATTTCAGTTTACTTGTACTTGGATATTTTACTATATACGACGACTTTTGTGTTTGGAGCATTTATGATTCTTCTTCACTTATAGAACTGTTAGCACATTTAGTCTTATCCTGTTGTCTTTAGAACAGCTTACTACGTTTATCTCAACGTAGGCTGGGCATGACTCGGCCTGGCCCAACAATTTGGGTAGCGGGTCGTGACACGTTTAGCCGACGAGCACCTGTTAGCTCGATGCACCTTTACTTACTGTCTGCCTACGGGCTGTAAACATGATTAACAGATCCTATGGTTGATCATGTATGACTTAACTCTTGCTAGTTCTTAGATTTTGTACGACTAGCTTCATGATCAGCTGATATGTAATATTTGGGACGCCTTTTATTGTATATTTGGTGGTCAAACATCTTGTAACTATATTACTTGCTTGAGATTGAGACAATAGGCTTGACCTTAAGAGACCCTTGGCTTGTAGTAAACCCTCATATCTAGACAGCCGTGACCGTATAGCGAGATGGTCTTCATTTCAATATACGTAGCTGGCTATGTTCGCCCTCCGCTCTCCAGTATTCTGGTTCCGGGGCGTGACAATTTAATAGAATAATGAAATTATTTAAAAGAAAATTCTAAATATAGCTTTCATTCTCCAAATCCGAATCGGAGAAGAGGATTTAGGATAGCCTCTAAATCTGCTTTTGGATTTGAGAAATAATCATTACCTAATTTCCAAATGCAAATTCAAATCCAGGGCCCAACTAAACATATCATGGACTATTTTATTTTTTAAAAATTATAAAAGATAAAAATTAACTTCCTCATCCACGATTTCTTAAAAAAAATTACGAATAAAACTAACTTTCTCTCCTCTATTTCGTATAAATATCTATTTAAAAACTGTTTAAAAATTAAATTTAAAGAAAAAATATCAAAATATTTAAATTGTTAACAAATCGTAATTCAAATATATCTAAATATTTGAACTATTTTTCAACAATATCATAAAAATATTTATCCATAAAAAATATAATTTAAAATTTAATTCAATTTTTACAAATTTTAATTAAAATATAAATATATATATAAATAAATTTTAATATTAATTTTAATATTTAAATTATTTTTTGATAAGATTAGAACGAAAATAGATAATTTAACATGCAACGCACGTGCATCTCTAGTATCTATAAAATTTTCAAATTCATAACTAATTTTTGTTTGTCAAACACACTCTAAGAATTTGGGCACTACCGAACCAAAAAAGAAAAAAAAAAGAAAAATACTTTTTAATGGGTATACGCTTGAAAATTAGGTCAAAAAATAACAAAATTTATTTGGCGGATCTGAAACCAAATCCAAATCCAAACCAACCTCCTGCCTATTTATTCTCTTTTCCTGTTCTTTAATTTTTTTTTCTTCTTTCTCTCACCTATTCTAATCCATTTTTAGTATATTTTCCATCGGTAAGGTGATCACTCGTCTCAACTCGATTTCCTTTTTCTTCTTCTTCTTCTTCCTCCTTTAATTTTCTTTTATCATAACCTCAACTTCTTCTTCAATCAGAAGCCATGATGGGAGTCGAGGAATCGACCGCCATTTTCTCGCTCCTGAGCGCGGAGTCCCGGCCGTTTGACGAGATCTTCGCGGACTTCGCCTCCAGCTTCCCCAGGGAGTTCCACTTCCGGATCTGCTGGAACCTCGTCGGACTCCTCAAGGCAAGTTGGATGATTTTTTTTAGGGTTTCGAGAGTTGGGGTTTTGGAATTTGTAGGGTTTATGATGTCGAAGTTTTGAGCACGATCACTTAATCCCCCCTCCCCCCCGCAAAAATAAATAAATATATTTTTAGCCATTTTTTATTAGGGTTTATGGTGTTTGTGCCTAGGAAGTGCCGAAGAAAGAAAAAAAAGATCCAATTTTGGTACCGCCTCCTAAAATTTTGAGTGGGGAAGCTCAAGATTTTCTATTTTTTGTTTCAATTGTCTATAATTTATCAGTAGTATAAAGTTTGATTATACTCGGGAGACGTGCACATATTGGACACTCCAAACTACAGTAGAACGCTGCAAAATATGTGTCGGGCCACTTCTGTTGTGTCCGTACTATACCGTAACTTATTTGTGTCTTGGAAACACAGTTTCCTGGAGCTGTTTCATTTGTGAAGATCAATCATTCTAATGGTTAGCCTTGGATAATGTAATGAACCGAAAGATGTAGGCTTGGTTTGGGAAGTGGCATCATAAGCAGCTTTACGCAGCAGCATCTCGACTCCTTTCAGAAGCTGCCCCAAAATTGAACTTGCTTTTCAGAAGTTATTCGGTAAGTAGCTGTTACCAAACAGCTTATGGGACTGCTTCTGAAAAGAGGAGGCTGCTGAAGTAGCCATGATAAGCAATCCAAAAGCCAGCCTTGTGAGATATTGTAGTTAATAACTATGAGATATTAGTCCCCGTACATGTTCACAGAACAGAGGCGCTGAGTTGTGCAAAACTCCATGATTTAGCAAATTACTTCTGAACAATTTCATAAATCATATGTAAGAACCATAGCATCTTGAGCCATGTCCATCCCTTTAGCCAATTTCTCTCTTAATCCAAGATCATTCAAGTCAGATTTCTTTGTTATTACAATAGGTGAATTCAAGGAACTGAGCATGATAATTTTTCGTCAACTGTCTCGAGCAAGAATAAAAAGGATTGATAGAAGAATTACTCTTAAAATCTCTATTTCGTACACATCCACATGTATGAGTGACGACTCCATATTAAAAAAAATATTCAGATTTATGTGCAAAATGATTTCATAAAATATTCTTATCAAGCACGCAACTCTGAACTAATACAATTATTATGATTTTGGTTTCATCAGCAAATTATCCAACTTACTATCAAACGTCTCAATGGTTCACATTTCTCTAAGCTGGCACTTTTGTTAAATTTGATGACTTCTGTTAACTAAATTTTATGTTATCTGCATGTTAACCTATGAGAATCGTTACAGATCAAACTGTAAAGTAGAGATTTATTTATTACTCGTACGTACTCATGGAAACATAATAGTAAGTTATGCCTTATGCTTATGATCTTCTATTTATACCTTCAGTACTAAGTTTTGCTTCCAAAGTTCATGATCTTATGTCTCTTTGCATGATCCCAAATATCAAATGGTCAATGCTTCACGATAATAATACAAGAAACTGGTGCTCCTTTTGTTTCTGCTTGCTTTCTTTGACTTTACTCGGATTATGTTTGCCTCCAGGACAAAATGCTTAAACTCAGCGAGCGATTGGTGGCACTTGCTATCTTGCATCTAACTTACTCCTCACGGCCTCCCTCTTCGAACCCTTTCATTGATTTTCTCATAGAAGTAAGTATCATAGAGATGTAAGTTCTGATTTTGGATCTCCAAGACCACATTACACAAAGATTTCTCATGTCAAATCATGTATTGCTTATATGTAAACTCTCAAACTGTTGTCTGTCTTTGTTAGATATTCTTATCTTGACATGCCATATTTTGTTATATATGAGGGGATCCTAGAGAAAATATGTAGCCGCCTAAGAATAAAAAGCATGAATTGCAGAAATATGTAGCCGCCTGAGAATAAAAAGCATGAATTGCAGAGTATTGAAATGTGTTGATAGCATTGTGAACATTTCATGCTATACTTTTGTAGTTTGTACAATGACTGACACCAAAAAAAATATCAGCCAATGTCACGCCCCGACCCGGGAAATCGCTCGTCCTCGCTAGATTTTACCCGAATCATCGTCCTCGCTGGGACGTGATGCCGCACGAGCTTGGAGTTGCGCTCGTGCAAGGCAAGATAACAGGTTCACATAGAACTATCTCAATTTGATAACATAAGCAGCGGAAGGAAAACAGAGTATAACATAAGAATCTCTTTATTGATAACGAAGTAAAGATTACAAGGCTCTGAATAGCCCAACTCAATATGCCAATTGGCTACAACGCTCATGATCTCTCTAGCTCACAAAGGATTACATTGTTCCATACATTATGCCTCTTTATAGCCACAAGGTAGTCTTCGGCCGAACATCTCCATGTCGCAAGTCCGAACGCATATGCGATAGCTCATCTTGAACGCCAAGGACTCCATGCCTCGGCACGTCCAAGCCAAGCCCCGCCCCGAGCCGATCATAACCTGAGCCTGCACATAAACTAGTGGGGGATTAGTGCTTTCGTCCTCGCTTCGCACTGATCAAGACCCGCTCGCACCCAAACCAAACACTTAATCTTTTAGTGAAACATGCATCTTAATTGGTGATCTTTCTATTTAGCCTTAGGATCAGTTTCATAGCAATACGTAAACATAGCACATTATCATAAATGTGTCCCATACCGTGTTCCTGCAACAGATACAGTTAGCCATAACATGAACGTAAACATAGTGTTCGTGCTCATCTCCGTCCCGTTTCGCCTAGCCTGCACTGGTTAGAACTTTGCATAAGCAACATACGATCCACGCAACCAACCGATCATAAACTTAGACATATGCATAAGGATCACAGGCCCTGCGCCTGCACCCAACTCTCATCTCAGCCCACCGGCCCTATCTATATGAAGGTCACGGTGTTTCGCACCGTAATAGACTTGGCATCTCATATGTGTAAGCCTACAATCGCTTCGATACGAGTTGCTAGCCCAGTATCCGAAGGATCCCAAACTTACGGATATCATAGCTTATCACAGCACTGGACGGTCGCAATCCGTCCGAATGATGTGCACCATAAATACCACACATAATTCCCTCCTAAGGCCGAACGGTCCCGACGCCCCGACGTAACCGTTCGAGGGAAGCCGTACCCGTGCACGGGCCATCCGAGTCCATTGACCATGCAATACGCGCCATAGCAAACACACATAACAATCCAACCAAATCTTCCGTTGCATAAACATAGTTTCGTTTCATAAACGGTTTCCCGTGCCATAAACGGTTTCCCGTGCCATAAACATAATCCACCATTCATATGGGGAGCTCCGTCGGCGTTATGTCCCAACACATCCATATTGATGCACGACGTCCAACGGCTTAGTCATCTCATACTCGTATTCAACGCGTACCATTCGTAAGTTATTCTCATAGCATAATTCCGTATTACTTAGTCTTTTCGTAACATAAGTGCCCGAAGGCACGCTCAGCACCGTATTCAATGTTCTACGCCTAGTGTTCAATGTTCTCGGAGCCGTGCACATGATGCACATCTCAATATCGTCTTTCAATGTTCTACCATCATTGCCCTACCGCGACTCGTACACTTGATGCACGTCGCTTCAATTGTTCGATTGTTCAATGTTCTACCTTAGTGTTCAACGCATACTTAGACCCGTAATCCGTCGCCGAGCCACGCTCGCTAACTCGATAACATCTTACGCATACCATAATACATTTTATTAGACGTGAAGGAATAGGGAGAAAGAGTTAAGAACCCGCCCACCTTAAGCCGATACGCCTTGTCGCCTCGCCGATTGAAGCGTCTCGCTTCCATAACTCGATCGCATAGCTAACTCCCGGACTTGGCTATTCCTTTGAACTACTCGGTCGATTTGGCCTATCGCGTCCATACCATGATCCGTAATCCAGCATAAAGGCATAGCCTGCACACCAGATCAACCAACATTAGCACTTGCTCAACGGAACTTATCCTTTGCATCGATTCGATTCATAGATTCCAACCGACTCAAAGCTTACCTTTGGCCAACGTAACTCTCGCATCGATTCGCATCGATACCTCATCGGGTCAACGCAAACTTTTCGAGTCAACGACTCATCATAATGCACCGAGCGGAGCGGGGCATTACATAATATACGACTCAAAATCAGGTTCGTCCTCGAACCGAAACCGACACTTAATCCAAGTGCCTCGCATAGATCGCTTCACGATCTCGTGCTACTATCGTTGAATCATACAACTTAGTTTGGATCATACACATATTTTAGGCGTCCTACCAATATATGCATTTCAGCCAAGCTCAGTTGTAGGATATCGGAACAAACTAACACGCTCAACTTAAATCCTCAAGCATCCATCGGTCCGTACTCGACTTAGTCATATCTTAGCGCCTATTCCCAAAATACTCTTCGTATGCATCATCCCATAACATGCGATCATCTTCCAACATCTTGCACATAACTTAATTCAACCATAACTTCGATCTCGTAAGTTTCTCGCCGGCCACCTAACACTCGCATTGCATTGAGTCATTGCGCATCCGATCACAACAATTCTCTGCAACGCCTGTTCGCCCAACCGTTTGCCTATCTCTCACATAACTCAAGTCTTTCATCCAATCATTCATAACACTTGGCCTCTACGACATGGACTACGTCCACATGTCTCAAATTCTTTTGCCTACAATCCGTACTAAGTCTCGCACACAACTATCCCAACACGATCTACATTTTCGAACCATATACGTATCGCGTCTGGGGCTACCCCCGCTAGGTAACTTATCCAGACATCATGCTTAATCTCTCCCGACACAAGAGGTCAACTTGAGTCTACGATGCTCAAAGGCAACAATCTTTCCGACCCAAGGTCTCTTACGATACGCTCATCCACGATTCTCGTCCGAGTACGAATCCTTTACTCAATTTCGAATCAATTCCGACTAGTTCGTTCCATAACATAAATCATGCGCTCAACACACATAGCCTAACCGTTACTCAAACCGATCTACGATACAACTCTTAGGGTCATTCTACTATTCGTTGCTCTCGCGCATTGCAGAACCCTTGCAATCGCCTTACCGCATCACTACGCTAAGTACATTCCTCAACATCTATTCGATCATCGACCTATCGAGTCTACTTACGCACTCATTCGATCGATCATAACTTTTCTAGCCGTCTCGATCTAGTCGAAGGCTACTAGCTAACTTTCGAAACACGATACTCACTCGTTTAGACTTATCCTCAACATGCACTACATCATCCCTTATCCTCGACCAAATTTCTTGTTCGACTTCTTTAGGGTCGTCCTACGGTTTCCCACATTCACTTGATTTGGCGGTCGAGTCTTCTAGGGTCATCTGTCCCGAAACTACGCTCGATAATTGAAGATCATCAACGAGGGACAGTTACAACGAACCATGCTATATCCTATTGTGGAGCCAAATCAATTCCCGACACTTCCTATGCGACTTCATCCAATCCGACATAATTTACCAATCCACGATTTATCTACCCCCGCGTAACTGATGCGCCGTTAACTACTCGAATCACTCATGTATTACCGTCGACTATCTCTGCTAGTCATATGACATCTACTCGTCTCAGGTCCGAGTTTACCTATTCGTGATTAAAGTCCGACACATTCCATACTCATCAAACCATCCTCGAACAACTTTCGCATCAAACCACAGGTCAAATCCGATTTTGCCACGCCTTGCAAGTTCGATCATCCCCGCTGGATGAATCACCATACCAGCGCTCACGCGGAATGATCGCCCTAATTTGGCGTGACGCATGTGCGATGCTGGAGTTGCACTCGCATAAGACAAGAATGTCAACATAGTGGTTATCCACGAATCAATCCAGACACTTTCGATTTCATTCGAGCAACATCCATTCACTCTTTAAATTCTCCGAAGCATTCCTACTGTTATCATCCCAATCGGCATCAACTTAACTTGCACCTTATTCATCCAACAACAATGCTCAACATAATTTTCGTTCATTCGATCAGAGTATCCCCGAGTTATTGCATATCGTCTTTGATACGCCTCAATACCATCGTCGATATGCATAACTTGAACATCTTCCTTTCTCATAAGCTCAAACTCGTTGCAATCATTGCCATTATCTGAACTCGAATACGAATCAAGTCTTGCACTTATCAAAATCCATTCAGTTGTAACTACCATAATCGCGACACAATTTCCAATTCACATATTCATTCTCATATCCCTAACTCGCACTTCCCGATCGTGCCACCGATTCATCGCACTAACTCAAGTTCGTCCGCACAATTTCTTCGTACCTACTCGACGTAAGTTCGACCGGGTCGACTATTTCCTCAATGTAATGTTCCTTCGCTATGCTCAGCCTATCGTTCGACTTACTTAACGAACTCTCGTTCGACGTATCCTCCGTGGATATGACTTCGCGCATAATCGTCCACTCATTTCTTCGAAGCATACTTGCATCGACTTCTCTCAAGTCATTCCTACCCGAGTCTCGGTACTACTCCGTCCGTTGAGGACAAACATAGCGTAACAACATAATCGTCTCGACAAAATCTATCGCAAGTCACCAAACGGCTTAACATAGCTATCGCCAAGTGGTATTCCATATACCACTCAGGATCGAGCCTATTGTTATCGATACAATACTTCGCTACACTTGCTCGCATAATTGGTATTGCATATACCACTCAAAATCGAGTCATTACTCGACATCACACTCCGCCTAGGTCCGACGTCTATCTTCCAATCAACTATCCCATATGGCGATCTTTCCGATCACAGCTCTAGTGTTTGCTTACTCGAGTTGGCACAACAACTGGACCAACATGCCTTATCATTCGTTTAAGTTCGACATTCGTTCAAGTCTCACCGTGCCTTAGCGATCATATCGATAACACACGCAACATTCGCTTATTCAAAGCTCAATGCGACATTCGGCCAACATACATGTTCGCCTACTCAACTTGACTTAGCGACCATCTCGACTCGTTATTATCGCATCCACGATCTTTCAATCTCGCTCATTGCAACTCGTGCAACAACTCATCCTCAATACTTAAGGTCTTTACTCAATCTCGTTTAACATATCGCTATCCATCCGCATAGCCATATAACACGCATCATACCATATCGACACGTTGCACCGATGCAACGAACGATTCACGACTTGCTGCACTCCGTGCAACCAACAACACATAACCGTCTGCATAGCAACATAACACGCATCGCCTCACATATCGACCCGTTGCACTTCGTGCAACCAACAATACATATCTCCTTGCACTTCGTGCGACCAACAACACATAACTCCTCGCACTTCGTGCGACCGACTATACATATCGTTGCACTTCATGCAACCAACAACACATATCGTTGCACTTCATGCAACCAACATCACCATATTCGTTGCACTTCGTGCGACCAGCATTCCATAACTCGTTGCATTTCGTGAAACCATAATCTCATAACCCGTTGCACTTCGTGCAACCAACACTCTCCGATGGCATCCGGAGATAGCGTGATAGTCACGACATACTTGTGGCAGACGTACGCAACTTAATATAGACTTATTGTATGGAACATCCAGTGTAGCGTCGAGCAGATCCATGAGCTATGCGGTTGCGGAAACAACTTAGAGTCAACTGAATTCGATAACGAAGCAACTGAGGGTCAAAGAGATTCATGCACGGTCCAAAGGATGAAACCGCTCTGATACCAACTTATCACGTCCCGACCCGGAAAATCGCTCGTCCTCGCTAGATTTTACCCGAATCATCGTCCTCGCTGGGGCGTGATGTCGCACGAACCTGGAGTTGCGCTCGTGCAAGGCAAGATAACAGGTTCACATAGAACTATCTCAATTTGATAACATAAGCAGCGGAAGGAAAACAATAAGAATATCTTTATTGATAACGAAGTAAAGATTACAAGGCTCTGAATAGCCCAACTCAATATGCCAATTGGCTACAACGCTCATGATCTTTCTAGCTCACAAAGGATTACATTGTTCCATACATTATGCCTCTTTATAGCCACAAGGTAGTCTTCGGCCGAACATCTCCATGTCGCAAGTCCGAACGCATATGCGGTAGCTCCTCTTGAACGCCAAGGACTCCATGCCTCGGCACGTCCAAGCCAAGCCCCGCCCCGAGCCGATCATAACCTGAGCCTGCACATAAACTAGTGGGGGATTAGTGCTTTCGTCCTCGCTTCGCGCTGATCAAGACCCGCTCGCACCCAAACCAAACACTTAATCTTTTAGTGAAACATGCATCTTAATTGGTGATCTTTCTATTTAGCCTTAGGATCAGTTTCATAGCAATACGTAAACATAGCACATTATCATAAATGTGTTCCATACCGTGTTCCTGCAGCAGATACAATTAGCCATAACATGAACGTAAACATAGTGTTCGTGCTCATCTCCGTCCCGTTTCGCCTAGCCTGCACTGGTTAGAACTTTGCATAAGCAACATACGATCCACGCAACCAACCGATCATAAACTTAGACATATGCATAAGGATCGCAGGCCCTGCGCTTGCACCCAACTCTCATCTCAGCCCACCGGCCCTATCTATATGAAGGTCACGGTGTTTCGCACCGTAATGGACTTGGCATCTCATATGTGTAAGCCTACAATCGCTTCGATACGGGTTGCTAGCCCAGTATCCGAAGGATCCCAAACTTGGATATCATAGCTTATCACAGCACTGGACGGTCGCAATCCGTCCGAATGATGTGCACCATAAATACCACACATAATTCCCTCCTAGGCCGAAGGGTCCCGGCGCCCCGGCGTAACCGTTCGAGGGAAGCCGTACCCGTGCACGGTCCATCCGAGTCCATTGACCATGCAATACGCGCCATAGCAAACACACATAACAATCCAACCAAATCCTCCGTTGCATAAACATAGTCTCGTTTCATAAACGGTTTTCCGTGCCATAAACGGTTTTCCGTGCCATAAACATAATCCACCATTCATATGAGGAGCTCCGTCGGCGTTATGCCCCAACACATCCATATTGATGCACGACGCCCAACGGCTTAGTCATCTCATACTCGTATTCAACGCGTACCATTCGTAAGTTATTCTCATAGCATAATTCCGTATTACTTAGTCTTTTCGTAACATAAGTGCCCGAAGGCACGCTCAGCACCGTATTCAATGTTCTACGCCTAGTGTTCAATGTTCTCGGAGCCGTGCACATGATGCACATCTCAATATCGTCTTTCAATGTTCTACCATCATTGCCCTACCGCGACTCGTACACTTGATGCACGTCGCTTCAATTGTTCGATTGTTCAATGTTCTACCTTAGTGTTCAACGCATACTTAGACCCGTAATCCGTCGCCGAGCCACGCTCGCTAACTCGATAACATCTTACGCATACCATAATACATTTTATTAGACGTGAAGGAATAGGGAGAGAGAGTCAAGAACCCGCCAACCTTAAGCCGATACGCCTTGCCGCCTCGCCGATTGAAGCGTCTCGCTTCCATAACTCGATCGCATAGCTAACTCCCGGACTTGGCCATTCCTTTGAACTACTCGGTCGATTTGGCCTATCGCGTCCATACCATGATCCGTAATCCAGCATAAAGGCATAGCCTGCACACCAGATCAACCAACATTAGCACTTGCTCAACGGAACTTATCCTTTGCATCGATTCGATTCATAGATTCCAACCGACTCAAAGCTTACCTTTGGCCAACGTAACTCTCGCATCGATTCGCATCGATACCTCATCGGGTCAACGCAAACTCTTCGAGTCAACGACTCATCATAATGCACCGAGCGGAGCGGGGCATTACAGCCAACGCCAACCTACTGTCTTCTGTACTTTTTTTAAAATTTCATGCCAAGTTATTTGTGAGTACAGTTAACAATCAACTTTAGCCTTCAGGTTAAGCTGTATTTCTCGCTCTTCATTCTGATAACCTTTAAATTACTTCAACTCTTAGAAGCCAAAAGCGGGGGCGGAAGCGGAGGCGGGAGTAGGGGAACGCGACTACTTAGAAGAGTCTAAAGTTGGGAGCGTGAAGGGAGTGCGCGCTAATAAAAAATTTATGTTTTCAATTATTGTTATCAAAACTTATAAATATCTTACTATTTATTAGAATTTATAAAGTTCAGTTCTAATTTACAAAGAGATCATTCGCATGTCGATTTTTTATGATGTCAAGGTAAATAATTTTTCTTGGTACTTTGATAAACGTGTATTAAATTTTTTTTTTTTAACTTTCTTTCCAAAATTTATGTCCTCTTTTAAAATTATGGTCATATTATGAGAAACGCTCATGTCGTCGGAGAAACGCGCTCCCGTCGCCGGAGAAACGAGCTCCCGTCATCGGGGAAGCGAGCTCTCAAGGAGCTCTCAAGTAAGAACCGCCGAATCAAGGTTCTTACTGAGATTCGTTGACCTTCTAGGAGTTTCTGGCTTCTAAGCTTCAACTATAAATATTTGAAGCAATATTGTCAATGTGAGGACAATTTACATCCAAGCGAAGGATAACATCTAAGCACTTCTTAGTTTCCCCCTACGTGAGTACCTTTAGTTTTTAGCTGCGGTTGAACATTCATTTGATGGCTATGTCCATAACTATTACAAGTACAATTAGACATTTGGACTGAAAAGTTCCTTTGGTTTATTACGGAATGTGATGAATTTTGATATATATCCTAGTTGCATCGTGTGCGCATATTTTTTCAAAGACGTAAAAGAAGATAGAACACTAAATAAAAAATATACTAGAGAAGGGCCGTGAGGAGAAATCATCAGAACATGATAAATAGATAGAGAATTATAAAAAAAGGTACGTCATGAAATTGACAACACAAAACAAATCGTAAGAGAGCTGAGAAGAAAACAAAAAACTTGCCTGAAAGTGGATAACTCACCTGAACTGGTCTGTAGCAGTCGAAGTCATTGGAGGTGCTGGATGTTGGTGGTGCAGGGTGGGTGTTGTCGGAACAGAGGAGGATGGACATCTCAGAAAGAGGAGAGGAAGGAGGAGAAGGGATTGGTGAAAGAAATTAGGTGATGAGAAAACCCTAAGAAGAGAAGGAGGTTATGGTTTTATCCTGGTCAGATTAGCTGGTTTTTGTCTGCATTAACTTAAAGGAGGGGTTTTGTAACTTGGGAAAAATTACTTTATACAGTAATGTGTTTAGAAGTTTGGCCACAAGCTTGCGGATGAATATATTATAAAGTTAACGGCTAAATGGTTCCAAGTTATAGACTTAATAAATGGATCTGTAATTACCCATAACTCTAAACGAACAGGACTGCCCTGCGGCTCCTGTGCTTGCTTTAGATGTGCATGTTAGGTGCAAAAGATGACCACCTCCTCTCACCCAGTGCCTAACTTTTGTTTGGAGGTGCTTGGCACACATCTAAATTCTCCTTGCATCTTGGATCTGAGCTTCAAATCATTCTGACAACGATGGATGCCATGCTTGCTTATTTTTGATGCTTCTAGGCAATTTGAAGGTTGAGGTGATGGTATCGCTTGGTGCTTGCATCTTCGAGGATGTTGGTTAGGGTCTTAGAAGGAGCTTCTCCATCAAAAGGTGATAATACATACATCTTGACCATCTCTAGATCCTTTATTAGCATGAGCCCCGTTGCTTAGGGAATCCCTTTTTGTTTAAATAGGCATCCTCAACTCACATCCATACATAAGCCTTGTGTATCTTACTAGTTGAGAGCATTTGCCGTTTAACTTGACCTCGAGCAGTCTTGTATTTAATTTGTAGGTTGTACTAGCTTATGCTTGGGTTTGCGGGGTTTTTGTTGGAAAAGTGGGAAGTCCTAAATTTTGTAGTCTAACTATGCTGCCTAAATTTTGTGGTCCACAGGAGAGCTTAGAACTTTGAAGGATTTTGCTAAGAACTTCAGAATAAGCATTCATCTTTATCTAGTTAAAATATGATAATTCTTCTAGATGTTGACCAAAGTAATCCATGTGCATATCCTGAAAAGTAAGAAACTTCAGATATACTACAACATAACAAAATCTAGGCTTTGAAACTTGGTTGTCAGTCTTTTGATGTACGCCTTCACTAGTTTTGGTTTTACCAAATTGTATGGTTTTAATTTTTAATGGGGTTTGGCTTGAGTTTTGGTTTTAATTTAAAGCCAATGGTTTTGTCAATGTTATGTCTCGTGATTTTTCAATTTTCCATATTAATACTTCTAATATCATACATTCTTTTTGAATCCTTAAATTTATTCCGATTTGTTGCAAACAGGTCCATATTTATACTTGTTGACTTAATCCTGGGTGTAATACTAACTTAACCATGAAAATGTCTTTAATACCCTTCTGACCTTTGTGCTAATCGAAGAATTGGAGTGAATATTTTCTTTCCTTCTTTACGTTCCTTTTCGTGGTTTCATCCACCCAAAATGTGACATGTTTTTCTGCATTGACGAGGAATATACGAGTTAAAAGTAGGGTTCACAGTATCGGATACTCGCTTTTTTTCTTGTCCAGATCTGAAATTGTCTCTACATATACTTGGTGATACCGACATTGGAGCTCTTTTTTTTGGTAAATTCAAGAGAAAAATTACAAGGGAAAGAGAGATGAGAAAATGGTGTCGACACAATAATTCGTTGTGTCAAACATTTACATGCTACGACGTGCCAATAAGTTTCTTATTGACATACAAGTACAACAACCATTCCATTTGTTGATGTATTTTATAGATTCACAACATCCACCCATCTTAATATGATTCTATTGAAAGCTAATAAGAAATAAGTAATACATAGAATTATGTCTGAATATTATGAAATATTTTCTATTCTTTAATAATAATAATTATTAATATGACTTTCTGGAACGAATAACTATGGAACTCCGATCAGAAACCATCATTATCGATACTTGTAAGATACTCGTAAGAAGATCGATACTGATACACTCATAAGGTACATGTAAGATACCTATACTCACAAGGTACTCGTAAGAAGATTGATACTGATAGTCTGATACTGCAAATCTTGATATAAATAGGTACAAATACGGACATGTGTACACTGTACATACACAATACGGATACAAACACCCTTTTGTGTTGTGTGTTCAACATAACTGGTGAGTAACAAAATAACATAGCGCAATGGAGACATTGCATAGTTGACGTACATAGATCGTAAGATACATTAGGTGAGAGAAAAAAGTGTGAATGCAAAGTATTGAATGTTGGTCTAATGTTAAGTCTTTTTATAATTTTGAGATTACTATGATACTTCTAATCTTCCTTTTGTTAGAATCAAGGTTCACAATTCGGATTCGGTATCAGACCTATCCTTTGACTATTGGGATCGGTGGTATCGACAACCGGCAATTTCGAATTGGAGTATCTGATTTTTTTGGTATTAGGAAGCAAATAATTATTAAAAGTAAAAAAAAAGGATATCTAGTAATAGGGTCTCACATATATACCGAAATAGGGTTTGGGTCTCGCAAATGACCAATGTTAGCGTTTGGATCTCGAAATCACTGTTCATTAGCCTACGTGAATAGTGATTTCGAGACCCAAACTCTAATGTTGGTCATTTTCGAGACCCAAACCCTAATTTCCATATATATGTGAGACCCTATTACTAAATAACCAAAAATATATTTTATACATTTAGTCATTAATTTTAAGTATTTTCGGTGAATTTTGTTAGTAGTTTTGAAATTGAATGAAATAATAGTCACTATTGCTGATTGGTTTACCTGTGATAAATAAATTTTCTTCATTTAAATGCTTTTACAACTTTTATTTGTCTTTTTCGTTCATTTTTTTCTACCGATGTCTGGAAAATAAACCCTTAATTGTATCGATATCGGCTGATATCGTTAGCGGTCGGTATCGGATCGGGACATGCCAAACCGTATCGTATCGATATCGGCCGATAATGCAAACTATGTTTAGAATAACTTGTGGTTCCCTGCCTATCATTTTCCTATGCTTATAGGGCAATATATCCTTTTTCTGTTGTAGAATCCATACCCTAGAAACCCTCTAATTAAGGTAATACAAATTTTTTTTTTAATCCAGAACCTGACAACTGTCAACTAGAGGTATTATAGATCTTGAAAGGTATTTAGACTAACATTTGTGAGACTTCCATTGTTTCTAGGAATTTATGACGGGGGTATGTGAATAAGGAACATTAGAATTTAGATCATTACACCTTACATAAACTAGGTAAGGGGGGTATTTTGTATAGTTACTTGGTGGTTGGCCACCCATGGAATTTGTACCTTTCATCATGATCTCATTGTTCTTAATCTACATGAAGTGCAATTTATATGATCTCATTGTTCTTAAGCAAGTGGTATCTTTTTTTTTAAAATTATTGTGGGACATGTTAAATGTATACATTATTCCATTTGATACATGGTTTAGAAATCACCAAATTATGTAGTCTTCAATCCGCAAATGTTTGTCTTTTATGTAATGGAGATCACGATGTCTTCATGAGAAGGAGACCATCTGAGCTATTATTAGTCAGCTCTTACCTAGTTTCTGCTTTGCATGTAGGTGTTACATCATATCCTTAGTTTCTTATTTGGATTCAAGTGGTTAAGGGGGCCTAGATGGGAAAAATATGAATGTATGGTTAGTCAGCAGGATGCAATTGTTGGCATCTTAATAGGACCTAGAGATTGTTATTATTTTGAGGGAGGAAAGAGTTAGAGAATGTTATTAGTATGACTTTCAAACTAAAACCAAGTAGTGCTATTTGAAATTTGAGGTCTTTTAGTAGTTCCAACGAGGGGCTTATTCACAGCGAATACGGATATGGGTATTACTATATTTGTATTTGTTTTCTAGTAATGAATATGAATAAATATACAAATATTGTTTGTATATGAAACCCAATAACCATATTCATATTCGTTCATATCGGATATAATGGGATTTTGGCAAACTAGAGTTTGGATTCTTAAGAGAATAAAATATTTCATTTAAGTTTCATTAAGTATTAATTAACTTATGTTTGAGTAGTGATATATACTTTAAATATGATAATATTTAGTCACAAATAGAATGCTCCATAATGTTAGAAGCATGATATATTAATATAATTTATATATTTATATAGGTATCCAGATATCAAATCTGGATTCGGATACTGAAGTGGAGTTCATATCCATATTTGGATAAATTACAGTCGGAGCAGATAAATCAAATACGAATTCAGATCCAACCGGATCCTAAGGTAACTGATCCATATTCGCTTGTAATCGGATTCTGATCCTTATCTGAATCGGATAATTCTTCTTCAAATGCACCCTAGTTCCAAGGAATATGAGATTGGCGAAAATATTAGGTCATGAGGCTTATATGGAAGAAACCTATAACAAACTTGAAGTTTCTATTGAAAGGAGCATAAATTTCTTTTTGACCTTTCCCTATATTGTCTTTTAGATATTCCTTTCGTTCCTATCATGACCTCTTATCTCATCACTCCAATAATCCCAAAATAGATTAATAACCTAATGTGTCTATATAATGCACAACTCGATTCTAGCCCCACGACTATCATGACTATCACTATTGGCAGTTTTGCCTTGGAATTCCGGAGTTCGTTTCCGAAAGCCAAAAAATAATAATATATATTTTTTTTCCAAGAAAAAGCCAGAAATTATTCATACATTTAGGTATAGTTTTAGGTATTACTTATTGTTTCTCGTTAATTTTGAATGGAATGAAATTAAACATTGATGAATGCTTTAGTGGTTCACCGACAATGGATATTGTTGTTTATCTACCACTTTTAGGCAAAGTATTCCTGTAATAGATATTATTTTTTAGTGGAATAATATCACAATGGATAAATGCTATGGATTTATAATATACCATCTTCCAAGTTTCCAACAATGGTAATAGCTACAATGTGTCGATAACAACATTACCTTGTTGATAAGGTAGCAACACACTGATAACAACATTATGTTGTTGACAAGGTAGTAACATACTGACGGTGATCTTCGCGATGACAAAATCATGGTGGCGATACCATATTTCTCCTTTTCTTTTCAAGTTATTAAAAGCATGTCTAGGCTCAGCCTACGTGATAAGCTAAGCACCAAGGGAGCTTGTCCTCAATTTAGCTAGGTGCGCGCCATGCTTTCGTTATGAACAAATGCGACCTTATACGGGACCTAATAACATCATCAACCGTCCGGTCTACAGTTCAAGTACTGCTAAAGCTCCCTTATTTTGTTACGAGCAAGTATAACCTAGAACATAGCAACACACAAGGGAGCTTGTCCTCAATTTAGCTAGGTGTGCGCCATGCTTTCGTTATGAACAAATGCGACCTTATACGAGGACCTAATAACATCATCAACCGTCCTGTTCTACAGTTCAAGTACTGCTGAAGCTCCCTTATTTTGTTACGAGCAAGTATAACCTAGAATATAGCAACACACAACAATTTTGCTGTGGACCTCTTATTTTCTTCTAATTATAGACGTGTCTTACTTTGCTCATGCGTGCACCTCGCTTTTGCGCTTTGCGCCTAGGCTCGAAAAGGACCTTGGTAAGTGCACTTTTCGCCTTTGATAACTTTGTTTCCTTATAAGTTATTTTGTTGACCAAGAAAATTCGTATCAACAAGTATTCTGTCGGGGTGGGTGTCAGATGCCGCATACAATGCTATGCCAAAACCGATAAGCTATGGCCAACATGTATCAATATCGAAAAATACTGCAAAAAATGGTTTTACTCTTCCAATCCTAGTTAGATACAAATTTAGGATAGAGTGCACACTTTATACCTACAATAGATATACTTGTTAAGGTTCTAAAACTGGGTCTATTACACAACCTTTTCCAATTTGTTTTGAAAGTCCAATTTGGTTTTAAAAGTATCTGAACCAATACTTGCCAAGAGAACTAATTTCGACCAAATAAAGTAAAATACTTGGAGACTATTAGAGCAAAATAGTTGGACAATATGGACATATTTTATTTGTGGTGGAGGATATAAACATATTGGGATCAATAATAGGTTATTGTTTGGTAATAGTTATTGTCAAAATATTTAGCTGCTCTGTTAATGATAAAAAACTTTGGACAAGTTAATTTGAAGAGAAAATGATCAACGACCAAAGTTTTGATTTCGAGATCCTATGTACTTCGTGTTTCGGGTTGTGAGCCAATTGATTTTCGATTGATACAGCGGAGTGAGAAGAAACTACTGAATTTTCTGGCGTGATATGAGTAACGATCAAATAGAGAGAGGAGGCAAGTTTGAAGAAGCCTGCTTATCTGGGTGAGGTCTTTAGCAATAGAGGCGATACCATCAACAAGATAGTGGGAAGGGATATCTACTGGAGACGGGTCAACTAGGGCTTTTTCACGTCAGTCTGACAATGCTGTCCCTAACTCAATCATCCCTAATTGCCTTGAAAGCTGAGTGATAAATGGGCTGTTTCCTTTTTCTTTGAAGACAAGTAGACAACTGTGAGTAGGAAAAGCTGAACATAGGAGTTAAACATGATTATGAATATATGATTATGGGACCGATGGGTCAAAATCCGTATGTGACCCGGTGGGTACACTTCTACACAATGTGACCTACGAAAGCCCATCCAACGTTACCTGCACTCTTTCACATAAACAAAAAAGTAAAATGCGTCCAGTGCAAACTTAATAATAATATATTTATAGTGGAAATCGTGAAGTTTATGGTTAATTCAAAATTTTGATACTTGTTTGAAGTTTATGTAACAAATAACGTGGAAGCTGTACATGTCCAATTGAAACCTTGAGACCTCACTCTCTCCCCCCTCCCCCCATATGGTATGATGTTTTGTGATCTTTTACAGAAATTTTCTAAAATAAATAGGGTATCTGCTTACGGGATACCTTGGATGGTTTCAAATCAAGGTTTCAACAATAGTCAAAGTGAAACTAAAAGGTCCTTTACGGACACTTTCAACCATTCTTTAAACCTCCACCAAACTTGAAGAACTTGGAACACCCCAACTCCTATCCTGCATTACAATATAGCTAGAATGTTTTACCTTGACATGACCATCTGGATACCTTTATTATAAAGGAAAATGATGACATGAATAGTTAAGTATGAAGTAGGAAGCTTCGTTGCAGATGGTTGGATTTGGGAATATATGCTCCAAAATTTGTTCATATAGTCACAGTGATTTTTACGGGAAGTTTGCCAACAAGACGACTCTTCAGTTCATATTGTTTGTGGGTGCACTGACATCACATTTATCATTACATTCAGCCTGAGGTCTGAGACCCTTGATGGGAAGATGATGGTCTTTAACTGTCTAAATATGAAACTGTTGTTTAGAAAAGTGGCGTTCCTTTAAGGATTCTTCTCTCCTCTTCTTGTCTCACAACCCATCCCTTGCATGATCCTCTTCGGTTTTAGTGCAATGACAATGAAATTTAGTATAAAACTACATCTAGTCATCAAAATATTGTGATTCTTTGCGTGATTAGAAGTTTGTCGAGTATGATTCATGTCCTCTGCATTACTTTACTATGCTTAGTTTACATTGCACTTAGATCACAGGGATAAGAAGTAGTTTCTTGCACGAGTTCACTATCAAATTCCAACAGATTCTTTTTCTGACTGAAATCTTATGAAATGATGATATGTGGCCTACGGCCATGATTGTATATTGCTAGGAGCCACCTTATCATTGGATTGGAACTCTTCGCAGCCTGTGGTGCTACTTTTATTTTAATTATCATGAGCATTATGTAGGACCGTTGAGCACCTCTAGAGGGAGGGGGGGGGGGGGGGGGAGAGGGGTGAATAGAGTGAGTGCGAGTGCAGCAGAAAATAATCACCAATTTTAAAATTATAAATAGATAACTATGGCAGTAAATAAGAGACAGTAAATAAATATAGCAAGAGATAGAGAGATCAAACTCAGTGACACAACAATGTATGCTGGTATCCCTCTGAGAGGACTAATCCAGTCTCGAGTACTCTTGTTCGATGTTAATCCACTAAGGCACAAGCTAATTGAGAGCTTGCAGTCTCTTACAACACCATGCTTGGTGACAAGTGCACGACCAACTTCACAACACCGTGCTTGGTGACGAGCGCATGACCGGCTCCACAACAGAGATAATTTCTGTACTTTGAACAACCTCTTTACAACTCTTGAGAACCAAAAGACTCTAGATCGAAATAGATATTACTGGCTTTTGGCTAAGAGGAGTGTAGGTGTGATATGAAAACTTTTGATCGGGTGAAAACACTTATTGAATAGAGAAGAGAAGATGGAGAATGAATGAGTGATTTGGAATGAAAAAATTCTCTTCTATTTATAGGCGTTTTCTAGGACCGAACTTGGGCAGAGTTCTGGCAGAGTTCTGATGCAAAGATTTCGCATAGGAACGTTGCATGCAGATTTGGAGGCAACAAATATTTGAATTTAAATAGACCGAACTCGGGCCGAACTCGGTTTGAGTTCTGTCTAGGAAAAATGTTAAACATTTGTAAAAAGTTGTTGCAGAATGGAATAGAACTTTTTGGTAGATGGAATAAGGATAGGTAGGCTGTATAGAAAAGTGGACTAAGATTAATCTAAGCCAGTATTACCCAGTCGATCTTACAATTTATATCCTATACTCAATAAAGATAAAATACAAAATAAATTGTAAAATGACTCGGACTAGATCCCAATGAAAGTAAGTTTCAGACTGATGATTTACGTACTTGATGATGCAGTAGTACGCTTGTTGATATTGATTTCACAAGTCCTGAAATGATTAGCAGCAGTTCGTATATTTTGTGTATTGACTTAAATTTATGTCGATTATTAAAATCGGGTGCGACCATGGAATAGGCCAACACATTAAGGGTGTACCTTGAACTGCAATATAAATATGAATGCTATGGGATTTTCTTAAATAATGCATGCATAATGTTGACAGGCAGCATCTGATGAAGTCGCTGAGCATCTGGAGAAGTCATTTGTCCAGCTGCTGTTGGGATCTATTGGTAGAAACAACGACAAAGAGGTATTGTATCACTCTTGTTTGTACTTTCTCTGAGATTCTTGACCTTTAAGATTTGTTTCTGATTCTCTATAATGTGTGCAAATTGTCTTATTCTGTTTTCGTGAGTTTCATTTCTAGAATGCTCTATAAGTGTGGGGTTTGCATGTCATTTAAAGAAGAGTGTCATTAATATTTACATTTATTTACAGACAACCCTTTAATAAGCTGACGGCTTCTGTTTTCATTGGATGTTTGCTTTCAAACATATGGGTAAAAAGGGGTTGATCTGCCATCTTTAGAAGCCAAATAGAGGGCGCAGCATTTGGATTTGGAGAGGTTTGTACAATGGCATACCTCTTTATGGAGAATAGGTGGGAGCTTCACCTTCTGAGAAAGAGTAGTCATCTAAGTTTGGGGTGCCATAACCCACTTATAAGGCATTATTAATTATGCTATTTAAGCTCTTTTCTTATTACTCTTATTGAGCTATAGTGGCTTTTCTTTCCTCATACTGATTCTCTCGAAGAGTTATCTTTTGACCGTTGGGGAGTCAGAAGCTTGCCCACCCTGTTTCTCCCTTCTTTTGAAAGCTAACCACTTAACATATGTTAGTTGAGCAGAGCTTTCTCTCAACTGGATGAAACTGAAGAAACCAAGAAGCACATTGCTAGTAGATGAGAGCGTCTCTTTTAACACTTAAACTAGTGAGATGTATAACCAGGGTATACATGGTTATTTCAAAGTAGTTCATGTCTGGGCTGACTTCTCTTTTTTTTTTTTATGTAGCATATCATGACCATTGGTAGGTTAAAGGTTTCAATACATCAATACAATTCTATATCCTTGTGTATTTATTGCTTTAGCTTTTATATAGAAGACTTACTTTCTGGAGGATCCGTTTAAATAGTTTCATATAAAAGCTGTATAAGGATCATGACCTTAACGTTTTCCTTTATGAAAATATCATTTTTTGTTGCTAACTATGATCCCCATGTTTTCTAATATCAGATTTTATTTCAAATTATTAATATTCTGGGGTAATAGAACTGCTTATCTTTGCTTCTAACTCCCTACATAATTGAATGACAAGCAATTCACGTCCACAAGACGGGAGTTTTAGAGTAGGTTTTGATGAAATTAAGTCGTAGATTCTCAACACTATCAATAAAATCACCTGAAAGGGGTTTCTTGTCTAATGAAGTCTTTTAGGCTTTTTAATATTTTAAAGTTTCTTAAAAAAGACAAAAAGATCATTCCATTTTTGTTCATTCATCCACCATTATGCCTTTTACATATGCAGTCCGTTTGGGCAGACCTGTAGATCATTGTTTGTAGTATCGGCCGATACTATATGGTTGATACCGATATGGTTTGGCAGGTCTCAATTTGATATCGACTGCCACCGGCACTGACCTATACCGACGTTGTGGGTCTCTTTCCAGTCAATTCGACATAGAAAGTTGAACAAAAAAGACCAATAAGTAAGAGTGTAAAAGTATGTAAATGAACAAAATTTATTTATCACAGATACACCAATCAACAATGGTGACTATTATTTTATTCAATTTTTCGATTAAAAGAAAATTCCAGTACTCTGATTCAAAATATCTGATACCATCGATACTGATAGGAATGATCCGATACCAATACTGATACCGATTCCGATACATATAGTGCGAAACTTGTTTTAGATTGAAATGGTTTCACGAAAAGATTGATGGTCCAAACTAAAAATAGGCCATTAGCCTGTAAATTAACTAATTTGGTGCAAAATTGTTACCAAGGAAGTCATGGGATAAAAGATTGTACCATGTTATCCAATAACTAGATCTGATCTTAGAAGCCAGAATCTCCTAGGAGGCCAACAAATCTCAGTAAGAACCGCAATTCGGCGGTTCTTACTTAGGAGTGACTTGGGAACTCGTTTCTCCTGCGTTGGAAGCTCGTTTTTCTGACGAGGGGAGCAAGTTTCTCTAGCGACAAGAGGGCTTCCCATAACAGGACCATAATTTTAAAAGAGGACATAAATTTTGGAAAGAAAGTTGAATTTTTTTAATACACGTTCATCAAAGTAACAAGAAAGTAATGATTACTTACCTTGACATCGTAAAAATTAACAGCAAATGATCTTTCTATAACTTTGAACTAAACTTTATAAATTCTAATAATATTAAGATATCTATAAATTTTGATAACAATAATTATTAAACATACAATTTTATTAGTACACGCTTCCATCACGTTGTCAACTTTAGACTCTTCTAAGGATCTGATTATTGATAGATAATTGCTAGTAGTCATATGTTCAGGACTAACACTTGAGACGCTTGCCAATTTAAAGCAATAATTCAATAGACATACTAATATGCCTCATTCATATGGTTGGAAAAATTCATATGGTATACTCTCACCTATAAGACATTCATATGGTTTTATTATGCTATATTTTTAGTATAGTCTACTGTTATTTTAATGACAACTGAATTATGTTTGTGTCTTAGCGTATGCTCTAATCATGCTGTTCTTCATGCTTATAATTTTGTACTTTTAACTAATAATTCTCTTACAACCTTTTCAATTTCTTCATCTGTTTTTTTTTTTTTTGGAAATAGGTTTTGAAGATGTCAGCTGTAGATTACATGAAAGGATTTCATTTATCCGCACATGTGAGTTTATACATATCGAGTTATGTTGAACATTCAAGAAAATGACATGCTCAATTTAGTATGCGTTCATTATATTTCTTGAAGACAACTTAGACTTCTGCTCTTTCATTTCTTTTGAAGAATTCACAGTTTGGTGGTTCAGGTTTTATTGCAGCGCGAACAATTGCAGAAGCAACATAGCAGTGGAGTACATCAAGAGGACTATAATAGCATTATTAGAGCTGCAGCTGTAAAAAATGTTATACCAGACCCAGATGTACCTCCTGGTTATGATTTAAATTCTTTCGAGTATGTCAACTTGAAGAATCCTGAAACCAAACATTAATTTCTGCCTTTCTGTACATTTGATTAGATCTTCATGTTGATTAGAACATTGTTTTGCAGGTTTAATTCTGCCCCAGAAGGAGCAAAACCGAGACTAGGGTCAGGGGATCGGGCTGCAGCTGTAATTGGATTGCTTCAGAATTCATCTTTGGAAGGATTAGGCCCTCAATGGATAAGGCCACGTCCACCAATGCTCCCATTACTCGATGGCGAGGCAAGTGCCACTTAAAGATGACCAGCAACTAATTATTGCTAGACTAATAGTTATTGGTCTATAATCCTTTCGTGATTTTTTGCCAGCTTTTGTGGCTCAACCCTGATAATAACCATGAATTATTATGGGATCATGGCATGTGTGCTGATACTAGTCGCGGAGCTGCTGTGAGAAATTTGATAGCTAAAGCTTTGAAAGGTCCACTTGCTCCTGCTCAACAAGAGGTTTTCTTCGTACTACAACCTCAAAATTGTCTAAACAACCACACAATTGTCTAACTGAAAGAATTCAAGTTGAAAAGAAACTGAGATAAATCTGCATGTTGGCTTTAGAATTGAATGAAGCAAAAGTTCACTAGTTTGATTGTGAGCAATTGAAAGTATTTATCAGATTTTCCTCGTTTTTAGTTTGTGTGTTTTGGGCTTCTACCCAAGGTTAAATGATGAATTTTAGGTGGGTACCAGATACTGTACACATCTTCCTCGGGTAGAAGTCTTTTTTAGTTTGATTTGTTCCGACAGTTTCTGCATGTTAAATATGTGCATACCTCGTTTCTTATTAGGAATTTCTTCCTTTATGAGTGCAAAACTGTGATTGTTTTCTTTCCACTCGTTGCAGCAAGTCTTGGTAGAATTTGCCAGCGATCCGAAGCTTGTTTATCACTGTGGAATCACTCCACGAAAGCTACCAGTATGTTGCGTCTGTTTTAAAACAAATTTAGCTATTCTTTGTATTGTGAAATCTAAAGAGGTGCCATGTTGTTACAGGAACTAGTTGAAAACAACCCTCTTATTGCTGTTGAGATCCTCATTAAGTTGATGAATTCTGCAGAAATTGCCGAGTATGCTCCCGTTTTCCCTAAATGATAGTTGTGTGACATCACAATCTATATTTTTATGCTGCAATTTACTGTCGCAGGTATTTTACAGTGCTCGTGAATATGGACATGAGCCTACATTCCATGGAAGTTGTAAATAGGCTCACTACAGCTGTTGAGCTCCCAACAGAATTTGTACATATGTACATTACAAACTGCATATCTTCCTGCGAAAACATCAAGGTCTTCATTTTTGCTTACTCTACTATTCTATGCTCCATGCTCGTATCTAATCTCTGTCTTGTAAAGTATAAAGCATTGATATAGGATGCTGTTAATCTGGTTGTATATGTTGAGCCTTTTCATGACATCAATTAGTTCTTGTCAAAAGAAGAAAAAAAAGATATCGACAACTAGTGTTAGTTTTTCATATGATATGTTCTATTGTCATTACTTATTATGGAGAAGGACTATGTTGTCAATGTGTTCTAATTTCGGTATTTACTCATGAAATAATGAAGTATCAAAATTTCTAAGTGTTTATGTGCTCTTTCAGGACAAGTATATGCAGAACAGATTGGTGAGACTGGTTTGCGTCTTTCTACAAAGCCTCATCCGGAACAAGATTATAAATGGTATGTATGAGTGTATTTTTCTTGGATAGATGACTTCTGTAATAACCTGTACCTTAGCGATCCCTGAACTAAATGGTCCAACCCAGAAAAACACACGTTAACTAGATCTTGTTCTGTTATTGGAGCTGTTTCTCCATTTAATAGCAAGTCCTTCATTCACGTATAAAAACCAAGGTTGTAGTATCGGCTGATACTAATACGTTATGTTGCACAGACGGATACAGCACAAACACTAAGGACATGCGGACAGGGACACAACATCTATTTTGATGTGTCCTAGTGTATTTTGGACTGTCCATGGTGTGTCCCGTACGTGTCTGATACCCGTTCGAAATGATGTGGCCCAAATATTTGGATTGTCCGTGCTTCCTAGGCGATATGTATAGACCATATCGTATCTGTTACGGCATGGCCTATCTGATAATAAACCGGTGGCGACATGGCCAATACCACTTCTTTTCTAGTCAATTCGACAGAGAAAAATTAAGTATGGTGTAAAATAATGTCAGCACGATGATTTGATAGTGCGTTTATCGTGCCGAAGATCAACATGCTGTAATGCGTTACCCTCAATCAAAGTTGTGTACTATAAACTTTCATCATTAATACATCTTACTATTATTCCATTAAAATATCTATTGTGGATGAACAATTATGCCATCTTGAATATTATTATATTCAAAACTAAGGGAAACAACAAATAATAAACTACAGATAAGACTATTCCTAAATGTGTCAATTATTTTTAGTATGTCAAAGTAATTTCTTATTATCTTTTGGCTTTCCAGAACCAAGGACTCCAAAACTCAGATCCGAAACTGCCCGTACCGACACTCAAAGGGTCCAAAATCGAGCCGATACTATACTCCGAACCTTCATTGAAACAGTAACAACCATAATTCGAACACATAGAGTTGCAGTCTGGAGGATTGTTTTAGTAAGAGTTGTATGTCACACACCTAGTCACTTGCGACAATCAGTGACTTGGATACTTTGCTAATAGAATCTCAATAATATGGCAATTTTTTGAATGCAAGTTATCGTACTGACTGTGTTTGGTTTCATGTGCTTCAAAGAAAAAAAGAAAGAAAATCAAAGCTCAACCGAGCCAGTTCAGCACAAACCCTATGTGATTGGGCGTGTAGCTCAGACTGATCATAATAGCATTAAAGTTTAATAGTTTGTCTAATAAAATGAATCTGATACAATGTGGTTTGAACTGGACCATATAATTTGGATTTGAACCTATTACCAAATCCCATATTGATACAGACAAATCATACCTAAACCTGACCATACACACTACACACACTACACAGACATACAAGACTAACATTGACCCGTCCACCTGCTTGCACAAACATATTATGCAATAATCCAAGCGTAAACAATAATAGTGTCGACTATTTCAGTTATTTCCCAGAATTTATAGTGAATATCATATAAAATAATATCCAATTCCTATCTCACAAGTTTTGCATTATTTTTTTACGAAACTTCTTGTCCACATCCTTTAATTCTTCACCAACACTGTCGATGTATAGCCGTATCATGTTTCCGGTATTATAATGACCACGTAACCCATGTCAGTTTCTTGTTTTTTGTCCCGACTGATTCCTTATCAGTAATTATGGCTGTTACAGATTTGTTGATCATGTATTCCTGTTCCATGTATTAGTACTAAGGCTATATCATATAGAACCATGATTAGGATGCGACCTAAATTACTCGGACTAAGTTTCAGGTTTAGGATCATGTTCCGAGCACCATGAGTACTACTACCAGGTTAGATTAGGTCCCGATTCCTGACTGACTGGTCTTGATACCCTTGCGTATACAAATATTTGATAGTCTATATTGTATACTTTTTGGTGATATTCTAGTAGATTTAGTTTAAAA
Organism: Iris pallida; assembly: GCA_029216955.1. Lineage (NCBI taxonomy): Eukaryota > Viridiplantae > Streptophyta > Magnoliopsida > Asparagales > Iridaceae > Iris > Iris pallida. The sequence continues at coordinate 2,905,187 of JANAVB010026999.1, read as the reverse complement.
ACAGACTATCCTAGTGATATTCGTGTAGGCTTTCGTCAAATGCCAAGACTTGATTCTAATGTTAGGAAATAATGGACAGGCTGGGAACAATCTCTAATTTCGAGGATCCAGAACTGATCAAGACGGTTTTAAAAGGTGTCTGCATTGCCGCCTTATGCTCCCATCTAGGCGTTTTGGATACCCTGGCGTCTTTAGTCAGTGAGATCCTGAGACGTCCGCCGTGGAATGTGAGACTCGGCTTGAACCGCCTTTGAGTGCCTCAACCCGTCTTGGGCCGTATCAAGCAACTAGAATTGCATTGACTTAAATATAACACGGCTTAAGCTACTTTTTGAATTTGAAATTTGACTCGGGTCAAATAAAAGTTGTAGATATTATTAATAATTTAATATAGATATTAAAGAATTTGTGAGGAACAATATTCTTTCCTCTTCTGGTTCTTTCCAACTCCAACGGGCATTGTTACTAAGAAATGTGTAAATCTATCTATCTATCTATCGCTAACTCCTTTCCTTACCAATTCTCTTTCTTTTTTATTTTTCTCCTATGCTAATGTCCAAGGATCTCGATGCTCACGATAACTTCTGACATATGTTGCTCTCTCCGATAAGCCCCTCTCTCTCCTCTTCTTTGTTTTGACGAATTTTTGTTCTCTCTAGTAGGATATTTCCTTCATCGACTCCCGCATGAAGTTTAGGAAGCACATACACTCCAAAAGTCCGTGTCATGTCCATGTCGTGTTGGACACGTATTAAACACCACAAACACTCCAGACTACATTAGGACACCATATTACATATTGAATCTGTGTCATCGTGTCTGAAACATGCCATGTCATACTTGTAGCATATATGGTGGATTTAGGTAACCATAGTTCAATCTTCATTAATTATAGGCTTAAAATATTTTCTTGAGAGAGAGAGAGAGAGAGAGAGAGAGAGAGAGATGCAATGACTTGGGATAACATAAGTTTTATTAACTACATGTTTTCCTTCACCTACCTATTACACACCCTAAATTTATTGTCTTGAGGCCTCGGCCTTGCTGCCTTGAGGCCCTGCCTAGGCCTTTTAGGGCTATGCTACCTCGCCACCTCTATGCCACCTTAAAAAGCTTTGATCAGGACCCTACTTAGGGGTCCAGGTTCATTATTTCCCACAGGAGTTTTACCTCATGGTCTTGCACTTTCCCTAATAACCTTAGGTCTAGTTGGTATAAGACTTGTTTTATATCATAGGTTTATTATCTCCATAAAAATAGTGTATTGGTGCCACGTGGCTGAGATTGTCTCAATATTGTAAGAGGTAACTCTCTTCATACCAAAATAAGCTTGCAAATGAGATCTCTTCATCTACTTAAATTTTTTTTCTTTTTCAGATAAGAAGACTGTAGGGATGTGAATGGAGATCATAGTAAAATCAATTTATAGAAGGGAAGTCTATCTTCTGAAATGTGCAAAATAAATAATTATTCCTGAATTTGTGCTCTATATCTATCTTGATCTGGAGTTTGGACAATAGTCAGGCACTAGAGTGGTTCCCCAATAAATACAATATACTACAGAGAACATAGTAGATGGAAATTGTGTTATATTTATTTGATTCGTTGTTTGAACCTAACAGAAGTTTTAACTTTATATGGCTATTCATGTCAATATATGTTAAAACTGTTGTAAAAAAATGTTAAGCTGTTGTTGCATGAATATATAGACAGATAAGGATACAATATGAGATACATACATTTTCAGATAGGTAAATATAGTCACCTAAGTTGCAAGAATATAGATACGGCTACGGGTACGGACACCATTTTCCTGTTTCTTGTAACATATATCATAGATGTTAGACTAAAGATTTTGTAAACCGTGTAAAAGTTTACACTTAAGTGTATATATGCAAACTTGTATTTACTTTCTCACAGGAACAAAGTTCGTAGGAAATTTCCTATGGGGATCTCTTGAAAGAACCTCTTTTTCCTATATATAATATCATTAATTCAATGGGTGACGGTATCAAGCTGAACAAAACTCTTTTTCCAATGGATGTACAGACTATATAATGCCCATTTGTGCTGTAGAAAATACATGATATGAAAAAAAATCATCATCATCATCCAAAGCTATGGAGAGCCTAAGAAAGCTCCATACAAGATTTGACAGTTTTATGACCGACTGTCGACCTGACGTCAAACCTCTGTTGGTGCAAATTCCTAGCCGAGGTAAGCTATTATGAGCATTAGAGGGCCATGTCATAAAAACCTAGGTGGCTAGTTGGATGGTAGGTAGACCTACCTTTTTGGATTGAGGTTTAATCCCATGTAACCAAGGAGCACCCTCCCCTTGACTATAAAGAGTCTAGACAAAGAGGTAAAAATAAAAATAAAAAAAATAATTTGCTATATGAAATTGCTTTCAGACACATTACGCCGAAGTGTTCACGAATGTCAATCCCAATGATAAGGAAAAAAAAATATATATCCAAAATGATTTTTATGAGGTTAAAAATACAAAGGGGTTTGTTTAATTTGTAAAACATAAGATATGTCATGGTTTGGTATAGTGGTTCAACCATGTCTGATGTTACGTGAGGAACATGTGGGGGTCACTATCAAGAACACAAAACTGTAGGGTGGGTTATAAATTGTCGGCTGCGACATGTATCAATGGAATACAGTTGCATTAACTTACCTTTTGGAATATCTCATGCTAGAACACCACAAAAACAAGATAATGTGAGGAGTTTATATTATCACAATAGAGAGATAAATATGAGTGTAGCCTCTGAATGTATGGTTTCTGATATGCAAATCTTTGAACTGTATGATGATATTATCCACGTCTTTTCTCCAAGAATAAAAGGAAAAAAACAAGTAATAACGGATTCGTATGTTGTGGTGAAATGCAGTGCAAGATCTATTTATTGAAGTCCAGGCTTTCTGTATCGAGTTTTCGCGGATAAGAGAAGCTGCTGGCTTGTTCAGGCTCCTGAAAACCTTGGAATGAATTATATGTAGCTTATTTTAGTCTCTTTTGCTGATATTAGTTACTATATTTTATCTATTCCTTTTTTGTTCTTCTACCTGTTAATACAAAGGACAAGGTTTGGTATAATGTTGCACTGTATTTTTCTCATCTTTGTTGGAGCAGCTTTGGTATCATCATATTCAAATTGTTTGGGCTCGACCATTATTGTTATTTTGGCCATCAGCTTCAATTCTCTTTAGCTACTATGTCACATTATCGGTACAAATTTATATTTTATTGTTGACAATTTTGTTCATTGGGGATCCATTCATCAAAAGCTCCCCAGTTACAGTGCACATAGGTCAGCAGCTCTATGGGACTCTTATATATGTACCATGTTGTACTGTGAGCTTAATTGGATGGGCTGCGAAATTAGTAAATATGATTGAAGTTGGTTTTGCATCGAACTCTTTTTATTGGTGGTGGGATCTGTTTTCTTGGTGGTGCACGTATCAATGGATTGGTCGACAATGGAGCTTGCCGGGTGTAGAATGTAGATGGATGCTTGGATGTTGGAACATATGGCTCATGCAAAGAAGAAGTCTTCCATCCTGTTCATAGCAGAGGAAACTAAAGGAGCCAGTACAGATAGTATAGTGGGCTGATGGCTCCGGCTCGGTGGTTATGTCTATTGTTGCTAATCGTCCGTCAAAATTAGTGGGCCATTCGATGGATGGGGATTCAGCTTCGTCTCCCTTTTCAGTTTCAATCAATCACTAAGGGAACGTTTGGTATGCAGAATACTATATAGTCGGGAATTTTATATTTCCGGGAATCAAATTCCAAGGAATTAAATTTCCTGGAAAATTACATTCCCATGGTTGGTGACAATATAAATATTTCCGAAAAAAATAAAAAATAATAATAACGAAAAAAAAATGAACAAATATAAAAAAAAAACGGGTAAAAACGAAAAAAAAATCGGTAAAAACGAAAAAAAATTGGTAAAAACGACAAAAAAAATCGGTAAAAACGAATAAAAAAAAACGACAAAAACGATGAAAAACGACAAAAAAATCGGTTAAAACGACAAAAATGACCAAAAAAACGACAAAAAAAAGTATAAACGACAAAAAATAACAAAAAAGAGTAAAAACGACAAAAATAACAAAACACGATAAAAACGACATAAAATCAGTAAAAATGACAAAAAAACCAAAATGCGGCAAAAACACAAAAAAAATCGGTTAAAACGACAAAAAATGACAAAAAATCGGTTAAAAAACGACAAAAAAATCGATTAAAAACAACAAAAAATCGGTTAAAACGACAAGAAGGACAAAAAATCGGTTGAAACGACAAAAAATCGGTAAAAGCGACAAAAATGACAAAAAAGACATAAAATCAGTAAAAATGACCAAAAAGCGACAAAAACGACAAAAAAACGACTAAAAATCGGTAAAAACAAAAAAAAGCTAAAGAAGACAAAAAATCGCTTAAAACGACAACAATTGACAAAAAAGACAAAAATTGGGTTAAAACGACAAAAAATAATCAAAAAGTGACAAAAAGACAAAAAATGGGTAAAAACGACAAAAGATCGCTTAAAACGACAAAAAATTGGTAAAAACGACAAAAAAATGACAAAAAAGCGATAAAAACGACAAAAAAAGAGAAAATGTTCAAAACTAATCAAAATTGATCAAAAAAGAAGAAAAAAATTTAGACAATTTTTTTTTTGCCCGGGCAAAAGAAAAATACCCACCTATTCTCAAGGGATAGAATTTCTATGTTTTGTGGTAAACTATTTATCCGGGTATTTATAATTCTCGGGAATAAATTTTTCATAAGTCAAACAAATGTGGTAATAGATTTTCATCTTAATTTTTTTCGGAAATAAAAAAAAATCCGTGTACCAAACGCCCCGTAAGAATCTTGAGCTAGAACCCTGATTCGATGAGCTCCTCTTGAAATTGATTGTTGGAGCAATAATAGTTGGTATTTACATGACATGCAGTATTCCTAACATTTTTTTTTTTTTTTTTTTGAAATTACACGCACACATTATTCCTAACATTATTCAAATGCAAGAAAAGATGGCACTAGATTCTTGCATGACCAGCTATTTTAACTGATTTGTTAAGCAGCAAGTCAGAGAGTTTGTTAGCACACCACCTTTCAGTCTTACCTCTGATGAGTATTACTATTTCTATTTTGAAACTAATTAAACGGACGATCCCTCCTTTATAATTTTTTAAACATAGGATAGTTAGTGTTATAACTTCTTATATAAAATAGAAAACATATGGATGAGCCATATATGTTTACCATGTTGAATGGGAACTCACCTCCATGAAGTCTACATGTCATGTAAATCCAGCATCCAAGCATCTTGCAAATTACTATTTATCAAAAGCAGTATTCCTAATATTGTTCAAATACAAATTTTAAATCTTTAATATAATACTAGAAGGGGTCATCTGTCCTAGCAGTCAATTTTTAAACAAATCCTAGGATTTTATTATAGCCACAATTGGCACATTACTTAATTAGACGACAATATCATAAGTTTTGTGAATTTGCTAACTTTTAGGTTCTCAAGTCCTTATTGTATTTTAGAGCAATCACACTCATTGCATATGCTCGGCTCGGTATAGTTTTTGAATTCTACGGTAACGAATGCTACAAGCTACCCTGCTTAAAATAGTTTTGTCCTAGAAAAAAAATCAAAGCAATACAGGTATCTGAACAAACAACCAAACACATGCAAACAAGAGTCAACCTACCATCAGTCTAAACTACCACCTGAAATTATTTTACTCTACCACTACACATTTTTCATGCTAAATCTTCTCGAGTCTTCCTCACTTCTAACAGGTCTCGATCTTTTCTCATTTGATAAGTTTAGCACTCATGACTCATATACCATTATCACTTAGTTCATATTCTTTGAATCATCGATCCCATCTGATTTTTCTTATCACCCAATCTTAATATTCCGTATATCATTCATCATCAATTTTCTTACAAAATCCTCAAATTTTACAAATCTAAAAATTGCTGATATTGTCAAAGTCTTTCTTAATCCTCAGGGGTATATAAACTCTCTAGCACTCAATTTTAACAACTACTACCCACTAACGACTAAGTTAGAATCAATCCTTCCGTCATTTATTTACAAAGTCTTTGACACTAAGAACCCAAAAATTCTTGTTTTACTAAAATATCTTTCTAACTACAATATAATATTTTAAGCCTCAACAATGTGTTAATTCTATCAATCATTGACTATCAAAGTTACTATAAAAATATAATTGTCATTTCTTTAACCTTCTTGCCTTAAAATTATTTGTTATCTTTCATGTACTTCTACCCACCTTCGCTCACACCACCTACAATAAATATAATACAAGCATAATATCGCTTTTAACAAAAAGAGTACTCCTCAATTCCTACTATTTATTGGTCTATAACTTAATTTATATAACATAAAAATACACCCTTAACTACCCATATAATCAATACACCCTTAACTACCCATATAATCACAATCATACCAAACAAACTTAACTATGCAATTACCTATAGGGTATACTCAATCCTACCCATTCTAGAAGATCAAAGGATTGAAGATTAGACTTGACAATAACGAAAAAGAACAAAGCATGATGCAAAACTTACATAAATTAAATCAAGGTTATAGATGATGAGATAGAAGGAAGAAAATTAGAACATTAGACTTGACAATTGTTGTTGTAGTGATTACAAAAGTTGTACAATCGTATGTGGAAGATAGAAAAAAGTACATACTAACTTCTAACACGAATATTGAAAAGTAAAACTATTACAATCCTTGTTACAACACATAACAGAATGAAAGGAAGAAGAAGATTTTGAGAGATGCAACTCGCTGGGGTGATCAAAACCACTGTTGCTCAAAATAAGATTGGACCTATTTTTCGTCGATTTGCTTGTCGGAGCCAGCAAGCTCAAAAGATAGAACTTTTGGAACGCTCCTATGTCAGGCTCTGAACATCAACCACTATAATGATGTTATCTTTAATGCAATCATTTGGTGCTCTGTGATGCAGTTGCATAATCCTCTTCTTACCGTTGAAGAGATCATTAGATACTATCGCTGCAGTCGCCTGATTGTCGTAGTAGATCAAAACGACCAAAATCTGCACACCAACTAGAGAAAGATTATACATGATCTTCTGAAGCCATTCTGCTTCATTTGCTGCAGCTATCAGTGCATAAAACTCAGACTCCATTACTAAGTGAGAGAGCATTGTCTCTTCTTCAACTTCCATGATATAACAACTCCACCCATGGAAAAGATATCCTCGTGTTGACCTTTCACTCTCTTCTTCTGAGCACCATCTCGCATCACTGAATCCTTCTACTACTATCAAATAATTGATGTAGTGCAGTACATACTTCTGAGTCCTACTGAGATATTCATGACTATTTTCATAACTTTCCAATACTCTGCACCTAGATTGCTCATGAACAGAATCAACATCCCTATGGCAAAGGCAATGTCAGACCTAGTTGCACTTGTAGCATACATCAAGTTTTCGATGATACTAGAGTATTCCAACTGTTTGACACTTTTTCCTAGATTTGGCTTCAACTTCTTGTCACATCGATATGGAGTATCGATTCCTGAAAGACCTTGATATTCATAGTGTGAGCATCTTCTCTATGTAGTGAGATTATGATAGCACAAGCCCATCTATGGTCCGAATGATATTTATCTCCAGAATAACATCAATATCTTCCATGTCCTTCATATTGAACTTTAGTCTCTGTCACACATTCTAAATCTATACCTAGGATTAACATATTGTCCTTATACAGACAAATTGTTACTCCTCTCCCATAAACAAACTTAGTGTAAATACACTTATCCGTCTCGCTAACCCTGTAGCCAGTTGATCTAATAACCTTATCAAACTTCTCATGCCACATCTTGGAAGCTTGCTTCAGATCATACAAAGATTTTACCAACTTATAAACTTTGTCTTCAAGATCCTTGACAATAAATACATTTGGTGGTTGTATGTAAATCTCTTTAGTTAGATCTCCATTCAAGGCTATTTTAACATCCATCCGATAAATTACCAGCTTGTGAATTACAAATAGAGCAATAAACATTCTGATAGTTGTCATCCACACAGATTGACCAACACCCAAGTATTGCTGGAGATTGTAGAGTTAATATCATTGGAAGTAGTCGATCCCCTGATTATGAGAAAAATCTTTCGCTACCAATCTCGCCTTGAACTTGTCAACAGTTCTATGCCCTTCATCTTATTTTTAACGATCCATTTAAATCCAATAGGTTTTGCTCATTCAGGCAGATTGACCAACACCCAAGCATTGCTGGAGATTGTAGAGTTAATATCATCATTGACAACCTCCTTCCAGAAGAAAGCATCTCTGGTCTTTATCGTCTCATCATAGATTAGTGGATTTGCTTTCACATAATAGGTAACGAAATAATCTCCAAAGTCCTTTGGCCTCATCACTCTCTTAGATGATAGCTCAACGAGTTCTGGTTTAATTATTGTCCTTTCATTGACAAATTCTTCTTGGACTACATCTCCATTGGAGACACTTGCCTTCTCTGCACTAACATTATTCTCCAGAATACCCGCAAGAACAATGTTCTTGTGTCTTGCAAATTTGTTTTCAAAGAATTTTGTGTAATAAGATTCAATATCAAGGAACCTATATCCCAAGAATATTGTCTTTATAGTCCTTGTTTTCAGCTTTTTAATCTTCATATCTAGAAGCTTTACATCAAAAGTTGCAAATGGTACTCTATTTAGAAAGAAAGTAGTCGTAAGCACAACTTTTCCCTGTAAGTAGTTCAAAAGATCCATGTCAACAACATAGAATTTATCATCTCTGTCAACATCCTATTCATCCTTTCTACGACTCTATTGGATTGAGGAGAATACGGACCTGTCATCTTATTATCCATGTTTTTTGCAGAACGATACAAATTCAAGAGAACGATATTCTTCCCCTCGATCACTTCTGAGTCTCTTGAGTTGATGTCCAGTTTGATGCTCAACTTCATCTTTGAAGTCCTCGAACTTCTCGAATGCTTCATCTTTCGATTTGAAAAGATAGACGAACGCATACTTCGAGAAGTCATCGATGAAAGTAATAAAATACTTCATTTCGGCCTTTGTGGAGAATTGCTTGAGGTCATAGATATCTGAGTGCACAAACTCCAGAAGATCTGTGCGTCTATTCACCCGTCTGAATGGCTTTTTGGCAATCTTCATCTGCATACAGACTTCACACTTCTTTCCTCCATATTTGGAGATAAGTCCTAAACTAGACATCTTTTTTTTTCTTTTATAATGCACATGTCCTAGTCTATTATGCCACAACTCTAGAGGATAACCAAAAGAGGAAACTGGATTAACACTTACAGATAAAGTTACAAGATGAAGTTTGAACATCCGTTTAGTACAAAAGACTATTTTGAAGTATTTCCTTTATATGACATCACCATTTGACCAGCGTTAATGTCCATCCTCAAGCCTACGTTACAAAACAGACTTCCTGAGATCAGATTCTTGGCAATCACCTGTACGTGCTTCACGTTCTGCAGCATCAATGACTTCCCAGAAGTCAGATTCAACACCACCGTCCCGATCCTAAGCACTTCAGCTTGTGACTTGCTTGTCATCAAAACCTTTTCTGAAGTTGGCTTGTATGTGGTGAACAACTCCCTCTTCGAGCACATATAAAATGATGGACCAGTATCCACCCACTAGTTAGTGTCTAGACCAGATGAGTCAACTTGCACAATCATAGCAACCAAGTTAAGCTCGCCTTGGTCTTTCGGTTTGGGCTTGGATCTGTAGTCCTTCTTGTAGCGGCCCTTTTTGTCACAGTTGTAGCAAGTCACGTCAAACTTGGGCCTTGGATTGAAAGAAGATGACTTCACCTTCAGATGGTTCAAGTCCTTTTTATTGTTGTTGTAGGAAGTCCGCTGCTTTCCTTTGGAGTCTTCTGACTGCACCATGTTGTCCCCTGAATTCTTCTTTAACATAAATCTGGTAAAGAAGATCTTTTAACTCGATCTCCATCTTTTTTCTTTTCAAATCAGTCTTGAACTTGATCCATCCCAGAGGAACTTTGGAGACAATGACTCCTACCATGAATTTGTCCTCTTGTTTCATGTTTTCCTATTCAAGTTTCTGCTGTAATTTTAGCAGTTTTTTGACTTGTGGAAGCATGACCTTCTCATCTTCAAATTGCATAGTCATAAATTTGTCGATGAGAGAGATCTTGGACATCTTCGCATCCGACTTGTAGTTCTTTTCTAGAGACTCCCAGGTGTCTCTAACATTGATAGTCTTGTTGTATGTTTCTACCATAGAATCATCCATGAAATTCATAATCAATAACCTGCACAAGTTGTTGTCTTTCCTCTACTTTTGTTGCAAGGCATTGGCTTCAGCAATACTCCGTGCATTATCCGACTTTGAAAGAGTTGGTTCAGGATCTGTCAACACGTAATCGACATTTACGAGTTCAAAATTGAGGCAAAATTTTCTCTTCTAGATGTTAAAATGCTTCTCGTCAAACTTCTCAAGTTTGTGAAAACTTGTATCGAGAAGGCTTGCAGGGTTCTCCATATCTGAAACTGGATATTGATTTGAGATTGTTAGTCCCTAGGTTCAGAGATTCACACAGACCTACCAGTTTGCTCTCTGTCATAGAATCATGGTGAACTTGAAGTTGTTGTCGAGGATCAGAGATTCAAACATAACTATCAATTTGCTCTCTTAACTCGACTCCAACAAAAATCTTTTATGTAACAGATTACAAACTGACAATGCATGTCGTGACCCACTCCCGGATAGTCGAGTACGAGTTCGTGTGCACGTCCAATATACATCACAATATCGACGGTAGTGTGCTATTTAGACCTCAACAATCATCAGCAATAATCATGAATATCAATCTACTTAATCACAATAAACTAATAGATAATAACCAGGAAGAGATAATCATGATCTATAATCAAACTCCAAATATCATAGAAAAGAGTTTTGTTCCATTATTACATCACTCCATAAGTTTTTCGAAGACAAATCCTGTCAAGCAACTAAGGAAAGCAAACTACTAATGGTAATATAAGATAACAAGAAAAATTCTAAATAAAATCCCTCCAGGGACTGCCTTCATCCTACCTCATCAGAAGTATAGGGCACAAGTCCGCATCGTACCTAAAGTGTCAACGGATCCAGTCAGGATTGGAGCAAGTACTACCATACACAATGTCGCATGATACAAAATAAAGCTTTAAAAGTAATGCAGGAAGTAACTAGATAAAGCGATACTGTATATGGTAATGAAACAACTAAACCAAATAATGATAATAGATCATGATACTAGACATGCGACTAGAATAAACATAAAAAGATTAAGTACAACGATGCTATAAACTATGTGTGTTTGAAATACCGTTTTTGTTATGTGACCAGCTTGGGTTGGTGCTTCAAATGGTTCGGCTCGAACATATGTGAGATGTATGTCGAACATTTCTTCAATAAGTAACTCAGGAGGTCTGGTCATTGGTCACATATCTACTTGGCATTTTCCCTCCCCGTGATTCATGAAACACGATAAAAACATGAAACGAGTGATTCAAGATTTAAGCACGAGCCTAGATCAATATCAATGAATCATAGTAAAACAATATCATCACGTGTCAGAATCGTGTCTCAATACGATACTTAACTAGAAAAGAATAATTGTAGCATTTATAACGTGTTGTGAAACAAAAAGTACAGAGTACTTGCCTCAGTTACTGAAAGTCGACGTGCGCGACATGAACACATCGACACGAAATTGGTCAATGCTATAAGTCATAATTGGTCACAAGAGATAATAACGTCGAGATCCATAACGTCCAAGGATTCCAATATAGTCCAAAGTCGCTAATTTAATTCGAAGTTCGAGATTCAAGATAGAAGTCCTCATTCGTAAGGAAATATGAAACGATCGATTAGTCATGATCTGAAATTTAGGTAATCTAGTCTAAGAGGGAAATTAGAAAAGTTATTCCTTAACAATAATTTATCTTCAAAAAATTAGTTAGAAAGTATTTATAAATTATTTAGAAACTTATATATAAAACTAATTAGAAATATTATTTATAAAAGGCCAAATAATTTTTTTAAATATAAATACCCATATCGATGATTTTAATATGAGCCCAAATAATTAACATCTAACTAAAATTTATATTTACATTCTATTGGGCTTTAAGGCCCAAAACATTAATCAAAATTATTTTATAAGTCCCGAAGCCCAGAAGGTTAAGCCCATTAATATTAGAGAAAAAATCTGAATTGAATTTCCTCAGGCCCAAGGCCCAATAAGGTTATAAAGCCCAAAAATATATATAGGGTCCATGGCCCAAATACTAATAAAGCCCAATCTAATATTATTCAAATATGTAGGGCCAAAGCCCAACCAATAAATAGGTCCAACAAATTAAATGCCCAAAAGATTTGACATAAGTTGTTCAAATAAACTAAAGAGAGAAAGAGAAAACGATTGGGAAGAGTGGGAAATGAGAGCTTATTGAGCTACAGGATGCACTAGGCAAGGCGATCACCGGAGAGGGCGTACGGCTCACTGGAGGCACGCTATCGCTGGAGAGGCGGGGCACTAGCAACGTTCGGGTAATGGGTCGACACGAGACTGTAGGTGCACGCTGGGCTGGGAGCTGGAGAAGCGGCAGTTCGGGCAGAGTCGGAGGAGACATCGGTCACGGCGATGTAGGTTAGGTTGCTGATGGTGGTGGTCAAGTGAGGCAGAGTAGGACGTCGTGTTGGTGGTAGGGTGGTCGCTGGACTGGTCGGTGTTGTTGGAGTGAAACTTTGGCTCACGCCACTGGGTTGGACGGTTCTGGTATCGGAGTGGGCACGACAATGGGGATCATGATCCGGTGGTTGAGGTGTCCCGGAGGTGGAGGACAAGCGTGGCTCGAATGGGGTAGTGGTGGTGGGCGTGGGGTCGGGATGTGCCAGCGATATGGTCCCGGTGGTCGGGGTATGTTAGTGCAACCATGGTGGACTGGGGGTCAGTCGCGGTCGGTTGTGGATGGGTGTGGCAGTGGACCAATAGATGAGAGGTTGTGTTGACTGGCTCGGGGCTGGTAGAGGAGGAAACGAGCGGGGATGGATGCTAGGGTCGGGAATGAAGGGGTTGTCGGCGGTGATCGACAGGGTACTGGTGACTGGTGACAGGTGGTCGTGGTGTTGGGTGGAGGGGTAGATAATCGGGCCCGACGATGCACGGTAGGTGTGGTCCGACGAGGGTAGCCTAGCTGGGCTGGTATGGAGGCCGAGATGGTGATGGGTGGTAGTGGAGTTAGTTGAGGCATAATGGAGGAGGAATTATTTGATGGTGAAATGCATGGAGGAGGTTGTTTAATTTATAGATTGTTTAAGTTTGCTCTTCAAGCATGTGGGAAGTGGAAATATTGTAATCTAAACCAATGAGAGGGGTGAGGAAACAAGAAGAAACTTCTAGGAATTTCCCCATAACTAATGTAGTGCCATATTCCTGTTACGGAGCACGAATAAGGCTATCGGCTAAATGGCCGAGTCAGAATCAAATATTAGGAAAACTTTACCAGGATCTCGGGACAATGAATTGAGATCATTTTCTCGTTATGGATTGGACTCTTTAGAAATGGTGCCCAAGATGCAGTGGCGCGCTCCTTGGGGAAATAATTCTATATAAGAGTTGCTTGTCCCAAGACCGTTGTCCTGTTGGTTTTCGATGTTGCTTTCGCTGTTGGTTTTATGTTACATTTTTGTAGATATTTTTGATAACCGTTTTCATGGTTTACTTTCATTGTCTTCGCATTCATATCGAATCACTGGAAGAAAGAGAAGAAGTATGCTAAATCGTTGTTGGTGCAAATGTAGGTATTGACCAAGTGAATCGTGCTTGACGTTGCATGGAAGACCTCTTTCTCTCGGCAATTCACCAACAAGTGAGTGGCTTTGATCCTCGATCATCACGCTTAACAAAGGATGACTTATTATTGCATATCGTGCTTAATAAATGATGCTTAGTAAGACCCAGAAAGATAATAAAAGATAAGTAATTACATGACTTGTGATACTGTTGGAATCAAATATTGAATTGGTTATTGTAGGAATAAATGTTGGGCATGTGAAGCAAAAACTTAAGAATTGGAATGTGAGTATATCGGGCTATGGCTTGAACGAAATGGTAACACATATGAATAGTCTTTGGATTGGGCAAGTGGGTATGAGTTACTGTAAGCACCCTGATATGTGGGATTTTTTTTATTTTATTTAATGTGATTTTTTTATTAAAGTATATTTTATATTTAAATTTTGATTATAATTACACTTTGTAGTAGTTTTGATTTTTGAAGCGTAGCATTAGCCAATTTCTCGAAACAAGTTCCATATTCGTGTTCTAGACGAGTCTACCTTCATTTTGGTATATCATGTCACTCAAACATGTTTCCTTGTACTATATTTTTCATGTACAATTTTCGGATCAAAATGGTCATTTTTGTCTTTGCCGTAAATTCGATGTATTTTTTTATTCCGATTTGAGGCCCAAACTCGATCCAAACAACCAAATATATGGTTTTGACTGATTTTGAGCCTACTGCACACATGCCAATGGTGTCCCACTCAATTGAGTTCCCATGTGCCATTTATTTTTAAATGACACACAAGGCCCAATTATTAGAATTTCGGAGCCTATTTTGGTTCAATAAATCATACCGGCCCAAAACTAGTCTAACTAGCATTGGTAGAGCATATACTAGGTTGCCATAACCTATTAGGATTAATTTAGATTATTTTATTTAGGTTTTGTACATTCAAATAGTTTTAAACCCAATCAAATCTTTCGTTTCTATTTTTGGAAACAATTCAAATATTTTAAATATGCAATCTTACATATCTTCTAGAATATTGATCAAATCTTAACAAAATCCTACCAAACCAATTCCTATCAAATACCAACCCTTAAAATATTAATTATGTATATATACCAAATTTTGGCTGACCCGATATTTATGTTCTTCCCCAAAACTGAGAACTCCTATTTTTTTTCTATTTTCATACATATTTTTTTACCCGACAGAAACCCAACTTTTCGACCACCTTCAACCCTTCTACCACCTTCATATCGACCCTAATATCCCCCTAACATCCCAGCACCTTCCCAAGGAGTCACGAAGCCCCGTTTGGTCGGTACAAGGCGTGGAAGGCACCCGAAGTCGACCGAACTTTTGCTGAATTTGTCACAGTAGGTAGGTTGACTTGTACATGAGGTTTCATATACTTTTCGATGTCCGTTTCTCATAAAATCAAAACTAATACGAAGCCCTATGTGTTTATTTTCATCTCTAATTGGCCGTCTACATGGTTCCACACGGTTTGTCCGAGGCGTCCGTTTTCTACAGGGTGACCAAACTGAACCAATTCTTTTGCGGACGAGTTTTTGGTGACTTGCGGAGCACTTCGACCTTTAAAATATTTTTGATAATACTCTAGACATCCTAAACTTTCTATTCCATATACTTTTGTGCCACTTGGTGGAGGTTTTATATTTTAGTAAAATTCGTGTCCGTCGTATTGTTGTTGGATCATCGAAAAACCTAGAATCTATGGCTTTTTTGGACTCGTAACCCTAAGGAACTATTATAAAATATTTATTGTGTTTATTTTATCATAAAATATATATTCTAATATATTTAACAATTTTTTTCCATAATTATTGTTTGTTTAAAAATATTTATTTCGGGTATGAAACTATTACACAGGTTGTTAATTATTGACGTCGGATCAATACGAGACTTGTATACCTATGTTTTATGAATTAAATAGACTAAATATTATTATAAATTATTTATAATTTTTTCAGAAATAAAAACATATTTTTATGATATAAAAAATTACTTTATTAGGTAGATTTAAAGCTATATATGTTAGACTGAGTCGGGTAGTTAATGTGTCACGACCCGCTACCCAAATTGTTGGGCCAGGCCGAGTCATGTCCAGCCTACGTTTGATATAAAACGTAGTAAGCTGTTTTAAAGATAATAGGATAAGACTAAATGTGCTAACAGTTCTATAAGTGAATAAAAGTCATAAATGCTCCAAACACAAAAGTTGTCTCTTATAGTAAAATGTCCAAGTACAAGTCTGAAATGTAAAACTGGATACATGTCCAGTTACAATATACGTAGTCTAATACATGACTACACTCAAAAGTCTAAAGCAAAAAGATAACTAGGCGAGGTTCCCCGCAGGAACATCCTCGTACAGCAAAGCCGGGTCCACGGCAGTAACTCCATAATATGTGTCGCAGAGTAACTCCTCCTCAGTAAGGACACCTACAACATTATCCTGTCAGGACGGGAGCAAGTACTGATTCTAACAAACTAAATATACTAAGCATAAACAAGAATGTAATAAACTGGAATCATGGCATATCATGGTTTAATTGGTTTTTAGAAATGACAACATATAGTTTAAAAGTTTAAAACTGTAGCATGTACGTGAATCGGTCAATAGGTGAATAGGATGTACAGCGGTACATATCAAGTTTTTCTGGCATGCACATACGTGCACGAACAGCATCGGTGTATATCCATACACAAATGCGGGATCAGAACATACGGCAAGGTCACATATAGAATATCACCGAGCGCGGTAAATACATACGGAGAAGGGGGTCATGTTCACGTACAATACTAACAGTTTCTCCTTAACCCGTTATTTAAACATGTGAGAGATATGAGATACTGTCTAAACATGGTAGAGACTAAAAGTAATACAACATGTAAAGTTCTAACTTGCTACCCCAAGGATCAGCATTTAACATGGTTGGTAAATCGCAGTTTATTGTTATAGCAGTATGTAAAGTTCGTAGAAAGTACTTGCCTCTAGCAAAGCAAAGCAAGCTGCGATAAAAGTGCTATAGATGTCCGGTAACTCGTCACTGTAAAAATAAATATATAAACTTAGTTTTTACACTAAGCTAAAACACTAGGACACTAATTTGTGCAACACGACTTGTGACTGGGCACCTAGCCAAAATGATGACTTTAGCATAGGAGACCAAAGTGGGGTGACACACTACTTTAACTAACTTTTTAGGGTCTTTACACTAGTGAGGGGTGAGGTTCAACACGGCTAAAACTCAAAATAACACAAAAAGTTGCAAGTCGTATTTATTCAATAAATAAATCAAATGAACATTGTGTTCCAACAATTTTTGAGATAGACAAAAAGCTTATTTTTACTTAAAGTAAAGTACCAAAATGATCCTAGTTAATCATAGAAATTTATTATAATTTTCCTGGAATTTATTAACCAGTACAAGTATTTTATAAAAATCAGGTTTCCTAAGTATACAGAAAATGAGTTTTGGTTTCATATGCCAAATTAGTGGCAAAACAGTAAATTAAATATTATAAAATTATGCTAAATTAGCTAAATTAACATAGTATCTAAATACTATTTTTCCAGAATTTTAGCAATAATTTAAATATTTATAGAAATCCAAAAACAGTATCGCACACAATTGAAATTAAAATAATTAATTATCTGCGTATTTTGTCCATGTATATAATTTGAACCAAAGTTCAAATACAGGACCCAAGGCCATGAATCAAGTCCAATATGACTTGTACAGGTCTTGAATGTGTGAAAACACATTTGGGCCCAAAAACCCATGCTAGGCTTGGACACCAAATGGTTGCAGTAATTTAAATATACTAACATACAAATTGGTAAAAAGTGCAAAATAAATATTAATATTTTGATAAGGTAAAATTATACATAGTGAATATATACATACATATGTTAAAAGTACATATATATATATAAGAAAAATACTTAATTATAAGTATATATACAAATATTGTATACATATATATAATAGTATATATATAATAATATATATACATATGAAAATATATACATATATACACATATGTATATAAATACTAATATATATATATAAATTTACTAACTATAAAAATACATATACATATATAGAAATACTGCCAATATATAGTATATACATATATATATACAAATATTATGTATATACATATATATATATATATATATATAAATATATATATATATATATAATAACAAAAACATAAAAGAAAAGGGAAAAGAAAAAGAAAAAGAAATAAACCCAGTAAGGGGGGCTCGAACCCGAGCCAAAGCGCGCGCGGGGGGGGGGGGGGGGGGGGGGGGGGGGGGGGGGGGGGGGGGGGGGGGGGGGGGGGGGTTTAGGCTAGGTCGGGCTGGCCAGGGGGTCAGCCCGACGGTTGTGTTAGATTTAGGGTTTAGTTTAATTTATTTAGGTTTTAAATCTAATAACAGTAAACCCGATATAACAAATCCTGTGTCCTGACAGTTAGGGACACAGGTGTCGCGTGTCTGTGCTAAGCACGACACGCACAGGTCGAATTTATTGTGTCCAGACTTACCCCTAGGACGCTCGTGTCCAGGCGAACGTCGTGCGTGAAAACGAGACACGCACGACACGTATTTGACGCTGCCACTTACGTGTCTGACTTCTCGATGGGTTTCGAGGGTGCTCGACGGCGGCTGAGGCGACGTGGTCGCGGCGGAGTGGTGGCGATCGACTCAGCTCGCTGCGGCGAACTCGTCGACAGCGGTGGTTGGCAGTGAAGGTCGCTGTGGAGTGGTGAATGAGTCTCGCCGGATTTAGGGTTACGGTGAAGGGAAATAGGGGAGGAGATGGGCTGTGGGGGCGTTGATGGTGGTCGTGGGGTCGTTCTAGGGTTAGGGCTGAGTCTAGGGTTTGTTTTATAGGAAAGGGAGGTCGGTTGGTCGCCGGAAAAGATGAAAATATCGGGGTCGGTCGTCGGCGACGTGGCGGTGAGACGTGGGGGAGGAGAGAGAAGGTCGTGGGGTGTTTTAGGTTTAGGTCCCTAGAGAATTCCTCAGCCTCTTCTCTCTCCTGTCTAATATCTCCACTGGCTGCTCAGAAACTGTAAGGCTCGGTCCGACCTCCAACTCTGAATGATCTAGCACATGACTGGGGTCCGGAACATATCTCCTCAGCTGAGATACTTGAAAGACATCGTGAACTCCTGCTAGGTTGGGTGGAAGTGCAACCCTGTAAGCTACCTCTCCGATCCTTCCAAGTATCTCGAACGGCCTGATGTATCTGGGACTCAGCTTCCCTCCTCGTCCGAACCGGATCGTCCCTCTAGTAGGTGATATCTTCACTAGCACCATATCACCGTCTGCGAACTCCATCGGCCTGCGACTAGTATCAGCCCAGTATTTCTACCTATCCTGAGCTACTCTGAGCCTGTCTCTGATCATCCCGACTTTCTCTGCTGCATCCGTGATCATCTCTGGCCCAAGCATAACTCTGTCTCCGACATCATCCCAAAAGAGCGGTGTGCGGCATCGTCGTCCATAAAGCGCCTCGAAAGGAGACATACCAATACTGGCTTGGTAGCTGTTGTTGTATGAAAACTCTACCAAGTACAGATGGCTCTTCCATGATCCTCCGAAGTCCAGCACGCAGGTCCTCAGCATATCCTCCAGTGTCTGTATCGTCCTCTCGGACTGCCCATCTGTCTGCGGGTGGTACGTCGTACTGAACTTGAGCCTACTGCCCAATTCCTCCTGCAAGCTCCTCCAGTAGTGGGATGTAAATCTGCTGTCTCTGTCCGATACGATGCTCACCGGCACTCCGTGTAGGCGAACTATCTGCTGCATGTATAGCTCTGCCAACTTCTCGGTAGAAAGCCCCACCTTGAAGGGTATGAAGTGCGCACACTTCGTCAGCCTGTCCACGATGACCCAAATGGCATCCTTCCCTCCTTGGGAACGAGAAGCCCTGAGACGAAGTCCATCGTAATATGTTCCCACTTCCACTCGGGAATGGGTAACGGCTGCAACAAACCAGCTGGCCTCTGGCGCTCCGTCTTGACCTGCTGGCAAACTAGGCATCTCGAGATGAAACGTGATACATCCCTCTTCATCCCGTGCCACCAAAGATGTTCCCGTAAGTCACGGTACATCTTGTTAGCACCAGGGTGAATAGAATATCTCGATCGGTGCACCTCCTGCAAAACTGCCTCTACCAGCTCTCCCTTCGGCACGCACAATCGGCTGCCATGCCTCAAGGATCCATCCTCTGCTATAGTGAAGTCTGTTGGCACATTTTATTTTGATTATTAACAGCATCTTCGTAGTTTAGTCTTCTGTTCTTCAGATTCAAATATTATCAGAAGATCTACTACATGGAGTTCTTCCGTTCAAGTGCAATCATCTTTTACATTGAAGACTGAAGCAGTTACCGATGTTCCCTGCATAAGACGGCGTCTTCCTGCTTAGAGTCTCTGTGTCTGTACAAGTCTAGGTATATTTGTAAACACCTAAGGACGGATGACAATAAAAAGAATAAGTCAAAAATCAAATACCTATAGAGCGGCATACTGGCGACATGCTTCGGCATACCGGCGGTATACCATTTTTAGAGCTCAGAAAGTTGCTGTGACGAATTGTCGGCATACCGGCGGTATACCGCTTTTTGTGTCCAGAAAGTTGCTGTGACAAATTGTCGGCATACCGACGGCATGCTCCGGCATACCGGCGGTATACCGTTTTTAGCGACCCAAAAGTTGCTGTGACAAATTATCGGCATACCGACGGCATGCTCCGGCATACCGGCGGTATACCGTTTTTAGCAACCCAGAACTTGCTGTGATAAATTGTCGGCATACCGGCGGCATGCTCCGGCATACCGACGGTATACCGAGTTTCAAATATTTGGTTTTTGAATTACCCTGACTAGCATTAATGGCCGCATTTAATGCTCTCGAACGGTCATTAATATGACCGTTACTATTTGGCCAGTATATCGACGGTATGCCGCGGCATACCGACGGCATGCCGGTCTGTCTGTATTCAGAGCATTAAATGTCACCAACTCTTGGTTCTTCTATAAAAGAAAGCTCTCTCTCTCTTGAGCTTTCTCACCAACTCTTACCATAAATTTTCCAACAACCAAGAGCTCCACCATTAATACTCTTCCAAGCTTTTCATTGTCATCCTCTCCCAAAGTGCTAGAGTATTAAAGAGTTGTATATTTCGATCTTCACGTGTTAGAAGATCAACAAGTTCTCTTCTCTTTTGTTTGAAGTTGGCGAGCCTTCGTAAGAAAACTCGTGTGTAGAAGTTGGCGAGTCTTCGGATCCAAACTCGTGTTGAAGTTGGCGAGTTCTTCGGATCCAAACTCGTGTATACTATTTGGTTAAATAGTGGATTAAAGCCGAAGAGAGTTCCGGGACTGGACTGCCTCAAAAGAGGATACCAGGATACATCCTTGCGTTTGATCTTTCTACTCTTTACTTTCAATTGTCTTTATTGCATCAATTGTTGTAGTTATTTTTTAATTTCCCTATTTACCCCCCCTCTAGGGTTCTACAATTGGTATCAGAGCTTTGTTCTCTTGATTTGGATTTACACCCTTGAGTGATCCTTGGCCTCTAACCCTAGTATCAACACGTTTCACAATGAGAGGCACTCCATAAATAGGCCTCCCCTATTTGATGGTACCAACTACAACTACTGGAAGATTAGGATGAGCATTTATCTAAAGTCCATAGATTTTGACTTATGGGATTGCGTGATAAATGGTCTTTCTACTCCTTCCAGAGCTATTGAGGATATTGCTTCTGACACCCTTCGGGACACTCTCTCTGAAAACATCAAGAAGCTTGCAAGTCGAGATACCAAGGCAATAAATGCTCTTTATTTTGCTCTCGACAGTAATGAATTCAACCGAATCTCTACTTGTAAGACTTCTAATGAGATTTGGAAATTACTTGAAGTCACACACGAGGGGACTTCACAAGTGAAGGAGTCTAAGATTAGTAGACTCACACAAGAATATGAGTCTTTTAAAATGAAGCATGATGAATCTATTACTTCTATGTTTACCCGATTTGGTGATATTATTAATCATCTCTCCTCTCTTGGTAAGGAATATCCGGCTCATGAAAAGATCAAAAAAATCCTTAGAGGATTGACGAAAGTTTGGAGTCCTAAAGCTACCACAATCATTGAGGGGAACGACTTGACTGTCATGAACCTTGAGACTCTCATGGGCAAGCTAATGACTCACGAGCTCGATATGAAGGATCAAGAGGAATCCTCCATACAAGAGAAGGAGAAGGAGAAGACCAAAGAGAAGGAGAAGACTCTTGCTCTCAAAGCAACAAGGTCCTACTCCAAGGATAGCTCCGACGACAATGAGTCGGACGACGATGAAGAAATAGCTCTCACAGCTAAGCACTTCCGGAAGTTCCTAAAATTCAACAAGGCCAACCGCTCTAGACGGGACAATGAAGAAGATCCGGCGTGCTACCAATACAGAAGACCCGGACACATCAAGAGGGATTGTTCGATGATAAGAAAAGACTCAAGCAAGTACGAGAAGCCTAGCAAGGAAAGCTCATCCTCCAGAAAGTTCGCCAACACAAGCATTTGGTATGAAAGTGACGCGAGCGACTCCGACAACGACAAGGAGTGCAAACATAATGCCAACGTCTGTCTCATGGCAACCGATGAGGTACTTGATGATCTTTCTTTAAACACTCTTACCTATGATGATTTGGAGAAAGCCATTCTTGAATTACATGAAGAACACAAAGGTGTTCGGAATAAATACAAGAAATCTCTTAAAGAGGTTGAGGCTCTTCAACTTGAAGTAGAGAGGCTCTCAAGCATCATTATTGATGTGAAGGGAAAATCTCCTATTTCTGACACGGATGAAATAGAGTCTTTGCGACTCAAGTTTTAAGAATCTCTTGACACCATCAAGAAAAAGGATGATGAGATTCTATCCATGAGAAGTTCTTATGAATTTGCTATGCGCAAATGTCAAGATGCTAATAGAAGAGAATATGACACTTCTATTAAGTATAATGATCTTCTTACACAGAGTAAGAATTTAGGTAATAAGAATACCACTCACATGCATGCTCCAAGACACCCCCACACTCATCACAATGCTAGGCATAACCCGTACATGAACACTACACACAACTCCTTTTCTAACACAAGAAAAGGACCGTTTGTTAAGAAGAATACCTCACATCATGCTTTTTACTATCATCATAACACTCATGGTAGAACTTCTCACACTAGAAACTCATATATGCACAACACTCACACTTCTTCTTCTAAATCTTCTTTGATGTGCAATTATTGTGGTTTGCTCGGACATACTTCTAATTTTTGTTATACAAGGAAACAAGTTGACATGAAAGTTCTTAAATGGGTTCCTAGAACTAACAATCAAGGACCCAAACAATCATGGGTACCAAAACGTTCGTCTTCAACTTATGTTGTAGGTGACGAATCCTTCTCATGCTAGAAGCAAGTGGATTCTCGATAGCGGTTGTTCACGGCACATGACCGGTGATGCTTCACTTTTTACAACGCTATCGATGAAGAAGGAAGGACACGTCTCCTTCGGTAACAATCTTAAAGGTTATATTATTAGAAATGGTAATATCGGTTCTCCTCCTTATCCTTGTATTAATAATGTTTGTCTTGTTACTAATCTCAAGCATAACCTCCTTAGTATTAGCCATCTTACCGATAATGGCTATGATATTAAGTTTGTTAAACTCAAATGCTACATTACCGATAGTTCTAATGGAACTATTGTTTATGAAGGCATTAAAAAAAACAACATTTATGTTCTTTATCTTGTTGAAGGTACTAACAATGACAGATGCCTAGTTGCAAAGAACGATGAGAGTTGGCTTTGGCACATGAGGCTTGGACACGCCAACATGGATACCATCTCTCGCCTCGCCTCCAAGAAGCTTGTACGAGGTCTCCCAAGTATCCCATTCAAAAAGGATATGGTATGTGAAGAATACGAGAAAAGTAAGTTGACCAAGTCATCTTTCAAATCCATCAACTCTGTGAGTACTTCTAGACCCCTTCAACTTATCCATATGGATCTTTTTGGGCCTAGTAGAGTTGCTAGCCTTGGAGGCAAGCTTTATGCTTTTGTTTTAGTTGATGATTTTTCTAGATTTACTTGGGTTATTTTTCTTGCTTGCAAAAGTGATACTTTTCGTGAATTTGTTGCCTTTTGTAAACGTGTTCAAAATGAAAAAAGGTTTTTCTATTAACAAAATTCGTAGTGATCATGGAGGGGAATTTGATAATGCCGATTTCAAAAGATTTTGTGAAAAGAATGGTTTTGGACATGATTTTGCTTGTCCACGAACTCCTCAACAAAATGGTGTTGTGGAGAGAAAGAATAGAACCCTTGGCGATATGGTCCGGGTTATGTTAAACCAATATAAGCTCCCCCAATATTTTTGGGCGGAAGCCGTTAATACGGCATGTTATGTTATTAATAGGGTCTTGATTAGACCTATTTCTAAGAAGACTCCTTATAAGCTTTGGTTTGACAAAATTCCCTCTATTGAATATTTCAAAGTTTTTGGTTGCAATTGTTTTATTTTGAATACCAAGGATAACCTAGGCAAGTTTGAAGAAAAAGCCTATGAAGAAATATTCCTTGGATACTCTACTCATAGTAAAGGTTTTCGTATTTTTAACAAAAGAAGTCTTGTTGTCGAAGAGTCAATCAATGTCTCTTTTAATGAACTCAACTCTTCTACATTCTCCTCTTCCGAGGATATTGATGACATCTCGTTTGGGTTGGAGAACTCCTCTATTGAGGATCGTCCTTCTTCATCTAACAATGAAGTTGTGACCCCATCAAAAGAGTCTCCTCCTCTCGAGCCTCCTCAAAAGGATCTCCCAAAAGAATGGAGATTTGTCACCAATCATCCTAAGGAGCTTATCATTGGGGATCCTTCCTCCAGTGTTAGCACAAGATCCGCCACTCGTGATCTTTGTGCAAATGTGGCTTTTATCTCTCAAATAGAGCCTAAAAATATTAATGATACTTTTCTTGATGAGTTTTGGATGATATCTATACAAGAGGAGCTAAATCAATTTGAGCGAAGTAAGGTTTGGGAACTTGTCCCAAAACCTAGCAATCATCCCATTATTGGAACAAAATGGGTGTTTCGTAACAAACTTAATGAAGATGGGTTAGTGACTCGTAACAAAGCCCGATTGGTTGCTCAAGGCTATAACCAAGAGGAAGGCATTGACTACGACGAAACCTATGCTCCGGTTGCACGTCTTGAATCCATTCGTATGCTTTGTGCTTTTGCTTGTTTTAATGACTTTAAGCTATTTCAAATGGACGTTAAGAGTGCTTTTCTAAATGGTATTATTAAAGAGGAAGTTTATGTTAAACAACCTTCCGGCTTTGAAGATTTTCAATTTCCTAATCACGTGTTCAAACTCCATAAAGCCCTTTATGGCCTCAAACAAGCTCCCCGTGCTTGGTATGAGCGTCTGAGCTCTTTTCTTGTTTCTCACAATTTTTCAAAGGGAAAAGTTGACACAACACTTTTTATTAAATCCCATGATGGGACTCTCTTGTTGGTTCAAATTTATGTCGATGATATTATTTTTGGTTCTACTAACAACACACTTTGTGTAGAATTTGCTAAAGTTATGCAGGAAGAGTTTGAAATGAGTATGATGGGTGAACTTTCCTTCTTCTTGGGGTTACAAATCAAGCAAGGACCCAAAGGAACCTTCATCAATCAAGCAAAATATACAAAGGACCTCCTCAAGCGTTTCGACCTCGACTCATCCAAATCAATGAGGACTCCTATGGCCACAACGACAAAGCTTGACAATGATGAAGATGGCACCTCGGTTGACATTCGTAAGTATAGAGGTATGATCGGTAGCTTACTTTATTTAACTGCTAGCCGTCATGATATCATGTTTAGTGTTTGCTTGTGTGCACGACATCAAGCCAATCCAAAGGAATCATATTTGAGTGCCGTTAAGCGCATTTTTCGTTATCTCAAAGACACCATTAACATGGGCCTTTGGTATCCGAAATCCTCATCCTTTGAGCTTCATGGCTTTTCGGATGCGGATTTTGCCGGATGCAAGATTGACCGAAAAAGCACTAGTGGCACATGTCAATTCCTCGGAAAGTCTTTGGTATCGTGGTTTAGTAAGAAGCAAAATTCTGTTGCTCTTTCAACCACTGAGGCAGAATATATTACGGCTGGTTGTTGTTGTGCACAAATTCTTTGGATGTCACAAACACATTTAGATTATGGCATTTCTCATTCTTGCACCCCTATTAAATGTGATAACACTAGCTCTATCAATCTCACGAAAAACCCGATTTGTCACTCACGTACGAAGCACATTGAAATTAGACACCATTTTCTTCGTGACCATCAACAAAAGGGAGACATCCGTCTTGAGTTTATTGAGACCAATTCTCAATTAGCCGATATCTTCACCAAACCCCTCCCGGAAGATCGCTTCACCTTCCTTTGTCGTGAATTAGACATTTTATCTTTTGATCCATAATTCCCCTCGGCCGGCACACCGACGGTATACAGCGGTATACCGACGGCATGCCATTTTTCGATACAGAATTAGGTTCTGTTTCAAAACTCGGCATACCGTCGGTACACGTCGGCATACCGCCGGCATGCCGGATGGAGGCGGACAGGATATCGAATCAAGGTCCGGGCCCACCTTTCTTCTCTACTTCCTTTATTCCTTTTTCACCTACTTTTATTCCCTCTCATCCATCCCATCTATCATAACTACCCATCTCTTCATCTCCCATCTCATTTATTACTCTTCCATCACATCCCCCCTTTCACTCCTCTTTTTACTCTACCCTCTTTAATTCCAACCCACCACCTTTTCAACTCCCCTCTTTAACCCTCCTCTACAACCGTTCCCACCCTCTTCCCTTTTCAAAATCCATCTCTTCATCTTCCTCCTCCTCTTTAAAACCCTCCTTCCTCCATTACTTCTCCTACTCCTCCTTCATCCACTCCAAACAACAACCTAATCTCTCTTCATGGCAAACCCTAAGCGTCCCCGCTCCTCTTCCTCCTTGTTCAACCCCTTCGTCCCGGTGGCCCAACCCCACGGGTACGACCAATGGATCTTTTCCAACTCTTTGGCGGCCGAGCTATGGTTCCAGCACTTCGTCCATCACAATGTCTTCAAGGGACGAGCGATAAATTGGAACCTCTTCCCCGGTCACGTTCCCTTGTTTGACGATGCCGGACTCTCCTCTCTACTTCGGCGCCAAATACCTGTCTACACTGCTGCTGTCCGACTTTTCTATTACAACTTGGTCGGGGACGACGATCACCCCGCCATTCAGTCTATGGTCAATGACCGTCACTTCCGTCTCATATCTCGGGACATCGGGAACATCCTCGACATCCCGGACAAAGGGGAAGCGCTGCCATCCTTGGGTGCTCTGAACTCCTCTGCGGCGTCACCCTTCGACGAGTTCTGCCGTATCATCTGCAAGGGCCCCAACCCTCCTGCCATCCCGGCCCTCTCTGTACAGTTGGAGCCGTTTTACTACGAGCTCCATAGGATAGTGTGCCATACACTATTTCCTAAGGGCGGGAACTACGACGCCATTACCGGCGATCCTTCGTCTGCATGTATTATCTCTATGCCCGGAAGCCCTTCTCCTTCCCGAAGACTCTACTTCTGCTCTTCCGGCGTGTCATGCCTTCGGGAAAGCAGAACCTCTACTACAGCTCCCTTATTACTCTCCTTCTGGAAGCCAAACAAGTTGACCTATCTCTTTGCTCCTCGGATGGCGTCCCTTCCTATCTTGCTGTCTCCCGTTCCCTTAGTGGCGCCTCTACTTCACGTGCCTCGTCTTCCCAAGAGCAACCATCATCCGCTCCTGCTGCTCACACATCTACTCCTTCCGCTTCGGGCCGTTATATGCCGCTGACTCAGCAGCACTTTGATATGCGTATGGCCCAGGCGAAGGAGCAGATGCGGGCCCACACTCGTGGCCTTGGCGCCCTGATCCAGTCCCGTTTCCACGATCAGGGGTACTTTATTCAGCGCACTCTTCAGGACCGGGATGCTTTTCTGGATCTTAATCTTCAGGATCCTATGTACACGGCCCCACGCTTCTCTGATCCCAATGCCTATGGGTTTATGTACCCTGACGGCATTGATCCTTTTGGCGTCTTCCAGCAGGCTCAGGGTGATGGGGACGATCCGGCGGATGAGTAGGGACGGATTCGCTTTTGGATGATGGTCTCGTTTTATGCGTATTTTAGTTTTATGTATTTGTTTTTATGTTGTCTTTTGTGGTCCTTCGGGGACCGGTGTGTGGTTGGTACTAGTTGTTTGTAGTCCTTCGGGGACTTTATCTGTGGTTATCTCTAGTGTCCGGCTCTCGTTGAGGAGAGTCTTTCTATTTTTACCTTATGCTATGTATGTGTCGGGCATGTATTCACTTTTCAATTCAATATATTAATACATGCTTCTGTTTACATGCTTCTGTTTATATGCTATTGTCATTTTGCACATTTTCTATTATTATCCCCATCTTTGACTAAGTGACAAAGGGGGAGAAATCGTATTGAGGGGGAGCTGTCTACCTACTGGTGAGCTACTCCCTGAAGATGCTATCTCTCTATTTTGTCAATTATCAAAATGGGGGAGTTTGTTGGCACATTTTATTTTGATTATTAACAGCATCTTCGTAGTTTAGTCTTCTGTTCTTCAGATTCAAATATTATCACAAGATCTACTACATGGAGTTCTTCCGTTCAAGTGGAATCATCTTTTACATTGAAGACTGAAGCAGTTACCGACGTTCCCTGCATAAGACGGCGTCTTCCTGCTTAGAGTCTCTGTGT
Organism: Iris pallida; assembly: GCA_029216955.1. Taxonomy (NCBI): domain Eukaryota; kingdom Viridiplantae; phylum Streptophyta; class Magnoliopsida; order Asparagales; family Iridaceae; genus Iris; species Iris pallida. Next base: position 2,876,334 of record JANAVB010026999.1, on the reverse strand, counting down.
CTGTACAAGTCTAGGTATATTTGTAAACACCTAAGGACGGATGACAATAAAAAGAACAAGTCAAAAATCAAATACCTACAGAGCGGCATACCGACGGCATGCTTCGGCATACCGGCGGTATACCGTTTTTAGAGCTCAGAAAGTTGCTGTGACGAATTGTCGGCATACCGGCGGTATACCGCTTTTTGTGTCCAGAAAGTTGCTGTGACAAATTGTCGGCATACCGACGGCATGCTCCGGCATACCGGCGGTATACCATTTTTAGCGACCCAAAAGTTGCTGTGATAAATTGTCGGCATACCGACGGTATGCTCCGACATATCGGCGGTATACCGTTTTTAGCAACCCAGAACTTGCTGTGACAAATTGTCGGCATACCGGCGGCATGCTCCGGCATACCGGCGGTATACCGAGTTTCAAATATTTGGTTTTTGAATTGCCCTGACTAGCATTAATGGCCGCATTTAATGCTCTCGAACGGTCATTAATATGACCGTTACTATTTGGCCAGTATACCGACGGTATACCGCGGCATATCGACGGCATGCCGGTCTGTCTGTATTCAGAGCATTAAATGTCACCAACTCTTGGTTCTTCTATAAAAGAAAGCTCTCTCTCTCTCTCTCTTGAGCTTTCTCACCAACTCTTACCATAAATTTTCCAACAATCAAGAGCTCCACCATTAATACTCTTCCAAACTTTTCATTGTCATCCTCTCCCAAACTGCTAGAGTATTAAAGAGTTGTACATTTCGATCTTCACGTGTTAGAAGATCAACAAGTTCTCTTCTCTTTTGTTTGAAGTTGGCGAGCCTTCGTAAGAAAACTTGTGTGTAGAAGTTGGCGAGTCTTCGGATCCAAACTCGTGTTGAAGTTGGCGAGTTTTTCGGATCCAAACTCGTGTGTACTATTTGGTTAAATAGTGGATTAAAGCCGGAGAGAGTTCCGGGACTGGACTGCCTCAAAAGAGGATACCAGGATACATCCTTGCGTTTGATCTTTCTACTCTTTACTTTCAATTGTCTTTATTGCATCAATTGTTGTAGTTATTTTTTAATTTCCCTATTCACCCCCCCTCTAGGGTTCTACAAAGTCATCCAGCAATCCTGCTAACGCCTGGGCTCGAAGTCTGCGAAGGCTCTCATCTGTAGGCTGTGCCTCCCTGATCTGCTCCATCAAACCTGACTGGATGTCAAGCGCCATCATATGTATCACTGATCCTGGCCGAACTAGCTTGATACCGAGCTTCTCCAGATCCTCCCGCAAATGTCGATCAATCATCAGGTGCCATGCCATCGGATGCCTGCTCAGCGCATCCGCCACCACATTTGCTTTTCCGGGGTGATACTGTAAATCGATGTCGAAGTCTTTCATCAACTCCAACCATCGTCTTTGCCTCATGTTCAGCTCTTTCTGCGTGAACACATACTTCAAGCTTTTGTGGTCAATAAAGATTTTCACACGCTCTCCGTATAAGTAATGTTTCCATAACTTGAGTGCAAAGATCACCGCAGCTAACTCTAGGTCATGGGTAGGTTAATTTCGCTCATGAGTCCGTAATTGCCTAGATGCATAAGCAATCACTTTCCCATGCTGCTGTACGACACATCCTAGCCCCTTCCCAGAAGCATCACTGTATATGGTGAAACCTCCAGAACCTGAAGGTAATGTCAGAACTGGAGCGGTCGTCAGCCTCCTCTTCAGCTCCTCAAACGCTGCCTGGCAGTCCTCTGACCAGATGTACTCTGCGTCCTTCCGCGTCAGCATCGTCAGGGATTCAGCTACCCTAGCAAAGTCCTGGACAAACTTTCTATAATAGCCTGCTAAACCCAGAAAGCTCCTGATCTCTGAAACTGACGTCGGAGCCTTCCATGTCTCAACTGCAGCAATCTTCCTGGGATCCACCGAGATTCCATCTCCAGTGACTACATGGCCGAGAAACTCCACTCGGTCTAAAAAAAACTCGCACTTCGGCAATTTGGCAAACAATCTCTTCTGCCTCAGAATCCCCAAAACTATCCGCAAGTGCTCTGCATGCTCCTCTGGCTGTAGAAGCATGGAAAATATCAGAATAATGGTCCATGCGGCTCCGGATACGAAGCCCATGCGGCTCATATGGGAGCTGTCTTACACGGTTCAAAGGAAGACCCTCAGTCTCATGCGGCTCGAGAGTGTATGCGGTTCAGCAGGAATATGCGGCTCGATTGATGCCACGTGTCCCCTTGTGATTCTTTTCTACAGCTGGCCCTTTGAATAGTGACCTCATTTAATGCTCTGACACGATTTGACGACTGTGACGGCTCTGGCATAAAGTGTCATAATGGCTCTGCCATAATGACAGACTCTTCGGAAAAAGAAGAAGATCTCTGACCCGATCTGTCAGAAATCCTAGGTTGCCACGTGGCAAAATCTCATGCGGCTTAAATAGAGAACAGCTCCATGCGGCTTACTGAGAAGTCACTCTATATGACTAGCAGAAATCAGCCATATGCGGCCTACTGAGATCTCAGCCCCTGCGGCTCAATACAATGCTAGCTCATGCGGTTCGCAAAGACTATGCATATGCGGCTCATTGAGAGTTCGTTTCCTGCGGCTCGATGAAGCATTGTCCTATACGGCTCACGAAGAGTATCTCCCTGCGGTTCAAGTGTTGCCCATCCTATGCGGCTCTGGCAGGACCCACAATCAAAACACGTGGCATAGGATCAATCAAGAATTTAACCGAATCCCAACAAGTATATTTGACATCATCGTCATAATTACTAAGATCAGGGCATATCATTTATTATCAAGCTAATGGGACACGTGGCGAGCAATCGGACATTGGCATAATCAATCATGAAGATTTAAAGCAGTTAGCATTAATTGCTCACAAGATACGGTGCTATCCGCATTAATGGCCTAGATTTATTGTAATCAGGATCAAGGGTTCAGATAGATTGAAGGAGCGCCGACATTCCGAACAAATGATCATTAGCAAACCCTAATGATCACACCCCACTCCTATAAATAGCCAGCATCATTCCCCTGCAACGATGACGGGAAACAAAAAGAATAAAAAAAAGAGAGACAGATATACAGAGAGAGTTCCCCTCTTTTTGATAACCACAGAGAGAGAGAGAAGCCAGGAGAGCAACACGAGGAGAGCAAGAAGAGCATTTCTTCGTCCACGCCAAGCAGATCTTCTACGAGCCAATGCTGCATACCGATCGTCCAAGGAGTAAGGCAGAGCGGCCGTCGCTTTCTCGAGCCTCTATCGTCACCCCCCAGAATCTAAAATAAACAATTGTACTTAGACTGCTGTACCTAGGTTTTCGTCCCTAGGCTTTCTTTGTACAAGCGAGTTTGTATTGTGAGTCTAAGTTCAGTCCTCCCATAAAACTGTTCTGTACTTTTACAATCAATGGCAAACACGATGGTGACTCTGCTGGGGACTAACTTCTCCACGGCTGAGGAGTTGGTGACGAAATCGGATGCAGCCAAACTTGGCTCCACACAACAGAAGATGGTCGTCCGCTTCGACCAACAGGTGTTCGAAGAGATGCTCTCTGAGGGCAGTGCTAGCCCGATCCAGAAGCGCACCCGCACCACGAAGGCTCGCAAAGAGTGGAGGCTAAAATCATTTGCTCCTCCTCAAGTCTTCGATGAGATACCCTCTGTTGCTCAAAACGGCGAGAAGGACTCTCCTGCGGCCCCACTTCAGACCGTAGACAACTCTGCTGTCCCCAAGTCCGGCAGAAGAAAATACTATGATGCTGGACTTGCAGGGGCAAAGAGGAACTCTACGCGATCCGAGCCGCAGAAGGGTATTAGCCACAGGAAGAAAGCCCATGCGGCTACATCCGCCAACCACATGAAGAAAAACTCATGCGGCCACATCTGTCAGCCGCATGACTTATGCGGCTACAGTTGCCAACCGCTTGGATGAGACTCATGCGGCTATCAAAGTCAATCGTTTGCAGAAAACCCATGCGGCCACAGATGCCAACCGCATGCAGCCAGCCTGCATGGTCGTGACTCCTAGCCGCACAAGAACTCAGCCGACGACAGAAGACAACCGCATGCAGACAGCCTGTACGGTTTCCAATCCCAGCCGCATAACATCCGCTCCATGCTCCTCTCGATCAGTTTTCGACCGTCTCTCGTACGGTCCGAACCCTGATGATTCTCCAGACTCTGTGGTATTCAACTTGGACTCTTCTTATTATGTACCCACAGGTGCTAAGAAGAAGAAGTCCAGGGCAGCGCGGGCTCATCAAGCCCAGGCAGCTGCCCCAACCTCTGACTATCGGGGCGTCCCGCTGATTATCACGCGGGCCTCTGATGGGAAGTTGTATCGAACCGCTCAAGTCCAGTCCCCAGCGGTAAACGGACAAAGTGGTTCCTCTGACCTGCATGAGGCTGTCCTCCACAAATGCAAGGAAAGAGAAGGGGCCTCGGCGTACAAAGAGTCCTCACATGGATGTCACTGCACCCAGATCATCGTCAACTGCTGCTGCAACAATACGGCAGTGACGGAAGATCGGCCGTCCGTCTTCCAAAGATTACAGCATCTGAGCTCGGAGGACGAAGCACCTCCTATTGCCTCCTGCAATTCCACGCAGAAAGTCCCCGCCGAGGGGAAAGGGAAGAAGACAAGCATCTCCAGCCCAAAAATATCAACCACTACAACTAAGAAATTGTCGGCTAAACGATTGCCCTCCACCGGAGTATACCAACACACCCGTTCGAAGACAAAATCTGCTGCAATGGGAGATTCATCGTCCGTACCGATGAGGGTCGAGGGAGCTGAGGGTAGCACTCCTCCGAACATCCACAACAATCCGATGTTTCAAGGAGACGAGCCCGGAGAAACAACTCTCCCATCAGGAGCAACAGAAGCTGATGTCCCCGAGGACATCCGTGACTTTCAAGATGAAGCAAGCTCCGAAGCTGGGGGTACTGTTCTTTCTGAATCCGAACCCGAAGAGAATATTCTCACCTACCCCGATGATTTTTCGATGCATGGGTACGATTCGGAGGGCGCACCCTCCACCGTCCCTTCCATCACTCCTCACGTAAGGACAGTATTCATGACAGACAACAATCAAGGTGGCTCCAATGATCGCCAATGCATCGACACTTTGGAGGCTATACTGCATGCCTTGGTCAAGTCTGTAGACGAGATCAAAGCAGCGCTTCCTACTCTGCAGGGAGTGACACCTGGCCAGACAAGTGCGGGTCCCCCAATCAACGTAGATTCAAATTCGGCGGCACCGAACCCGGGCAATAATCCTCCCAAAGTAACGGCTCCGTCTGCGACAGACGAGACCCGAGAAGTAAGAAGAGAAGTTCAAGAGCTCCGAGCCATATTCCACGCCCGAGAAAACTCTCAAGACTTCAGAATACGGCAACCATATCCTGCTGAATGGAGGGATGTTCTATTCCCACCAAGATATAAGCCGTTCAATATCAACCCCTATGATGGCAAGACCTCAGCAAGTCGGTATATCACTTACTTCGAGGTCACCATCGACCATCTGCCCCATGATGACGCTATCCTCACGCGGTTATTCATCGGGGCATTGGAAGGAGTCGCCTTCGACTGTTACCGCAACCTGCCGGACAATTGCATCCACTCCTTCGCTGGCTTCAAACGCTTGTTCTTGGAGAGGTTCTACGAGGTAGGGCAGGACGTCACAATGTCTACCCTCATGGACGTCATCCAAGGAGAGAAAGAGCTGACGAGGAATTACATTGAGCGGTTTCGTCAAACCGCAATGAAGTTACCATCTGGCAATCCGGATTCTTCCCTGATTGAAATTTGCCAAAAGAGACTACTCCCAACAATTAGTCTCTGGATGGGCGAAAGTCAATTCAAGGACTGGAAGACTTTTATCATCAGTGCTACAAGTGCCGAAGAACGATTGAAGAAGGCCCGCCAGCTGGGGTTGCATATCTCAGAAGGAGAGAACAAGGGCAAGCGTCCCAGCACCAACACCGACAATGGGGGTGACCCCTCCAACAATCGGGACAACAGAGGCAAGCAGGCTATGGTGGCCGACACGGCCCAGAAGCCCGAGTCACAACCAACAGATAAACAATGGCCTCAAATCACTTACTCTTTTGAAGACGGCCACGTCAAGCCTATCTTGGACATGCTCATACAAGGAGATAGAATTCAGCTCCCTCCGCCAAGACGGGAGCCTCGGCCGGCTGACTTGGAGAACCCAAAATTCTGCCATTACCACCGTTATGTCCACCATGCTACATACGACTGCTACCAACTGAAACGGTACATCCAAAACCTCATCGATTCGAACGCTCTAGCCATCGATTTCGAGGAGGTAACCGTAGCAGCCAACATAGTATCCGTACAATTCGGCAGCTTCCCGCCAACAGAGACTCAAGACGGTGTTATACCCATCCCTCTGACAACGATAGAAATTGCTAATCTTCCGCCTGCTCGAGATCAAGTTGCCAATCTTGTACCTCTCACTACATCGCGAGGAGAAATTATGTGGGTCCATCCGGACTTGGTCCACGAGGTGACTCAGCCCACAACGAAGAAGAGAAGCGGAAAAGTCAGATCCTGCCGCACCGTCTCGGCAAATGAAGAAGAAGTCACGGCCGTTGTTACTCGATCTGGAGCACAATCTCAGCCCGTGGCTGAGAACCCGACTGATGATCATCCGCCCACTTCTACTGATACTCCGGGACCGGCTCAGCCTTCGACGACCGACAAGCCTAAGACGAAGGAGACTCGCTTAGACAAATTCCTCCGAAAGGAGACACCTCAGGGGCTGGAGAGGCCCTACAACTTCGACATCTTGGCACAATTGGCCAATACACCGGCCAAATTGTCCTTATACGAACTCCTAAGGCTATCAAAGGATGTCCGCACAGCTTTGAGTGATGCACTCCAATACGCCGACGCGTACTTGGCTCAGGTCAACCTCACGGGAGATAACCAACCTGCAGATCTCCAAGATAGTGCGTGTACGGGAGCGATGCCCAATATCGTCTTCTCTCCGCAGGATATGCTCATCAAAACTAACCTGCACGATCGCCCGTTATACTACACTGGATACATTGGCGACGTAAAGGTGGACCGAATGCATATTGATCCCGGGTCTTCCATAAGCATCATTCCGAAGGGTCTGCTACATCATCTTCGTATTCCGATGCATCGTCTGACGCCTACAAGCACCGCCATTAGCGGTTTTAATTCGGGCAGGAGCTACCCAATCGGGAAGATCCGTCTGAAATGCCAGGTTGGCGATCTCCAATCAGAAGTCACCTGCTACGTCATAGACGCCGACACTTCTTACAACATCCTTTTGGGGCGGCCTTGGATACACGATTACATGATCGTGCCTTCCACGCTGCACCAATATTTTAAATATGTCGATAAGCATGGCTTTGTGGGGACGAAATTTGCTGATATCGATCCCTTCAAGGGGGTCGAATCTTATTACTCAGACTCCTGTCTGTACGAAAAATCGAAGAAGCACCTGGTCGAAGAAGATGCACAAGCTCATACCAAGACGGCCACAGGATCAGAAGAACCTCTGACGATCCACCTCCAGGCTCGCAAACCAGGCAATTTTGCACCCCTCACGGCCACTCTGCGTAAGGACGCAATCAGCCTCTCGACACAGGAAGAGCAGTTGAGAATCCGGCTGCCAAGGTCCAGCCAGGTGCCGAGACCCACAACAGGGCCACTTACCATCAGACTACCAAGAGTCGTTCAACCCCAAACAGAGAAACTCAACCCCTCCGATGTACCACTGAACTCTCATCCACCCTATTTCAAATCATCGAGTCATATACCCTTTAGTACCGCTGAACCCACAACATTTCAGATTATCGAGCCATGCACCCACTGGTGCCGCTGAACTCTCACTCCCTCAATATTCTAAATTACCAAGTTATGTACCGGCTGGTGCCTCTGAACTTACATTCCGGTCACTCTTGCAGATAGTAAGTCACGTATGATTATACCTCTGAACTTTCTTCCTGGAAGACATCCTCCCTCATGATCCACTACCCGCACTCCCAGTGCACAAAAAGGGTAGTCGATCCACCAATTTCCGAAACGACCATATCCTCATTACCTCTGAGTCGTCTTCACTTCCACCAAAAATAAACCGCCCCCTCGCATAGAACTTCCACGTTCTCCTACCTCTGAGTCGTTCTATGTACCCACTCTTCATTGAGCCCACTCCTGTCATGTCCTCATTACCTCTGAATGGGAAGGCTCCGTCGAAGAAATCGTCATATTTGCCATGTCTACATTACCTCTGAGCAAGTATGCCGGCCCTCTTTCAACCTATTATCTATACCCACAACCGGAGTACGACAAGGATGATAGGTCCACAAATGTCCTCTGTTGACCACAAATGTCCTCTGTTGACCACAAATGTCCTCTGTTGACCACAAATATCCGCTATTTGCTACAAATAGCTTCCGTGAAGTCTCCCCTGCCATGTCCTCATTACCTCTGAGCAGGAAGATTTCACGGTAAAACCTTCACGTTTGCCATGTCATCATAACCTCTGAGCAAATGTGATTGGTTTCCTTTCATCCCATTATCCGTATCCTGAACCAGGGTACACCAAGGATAATAGGTCCACAAATATTCCTTGCTAAGCCTCTTAGCATAAATCCACCATCTTACCATGCCCCGGGAGCCCAGCTGCTCTACGGCATTCCTTCTCCCAACACCAAGAACACCCATGACCACTTTGCCATGGCTGCTCCAAACATCCAAACTAGTTATCCGTACCTAAAGCCAAGGTACACCTAGGGTAACAGGTCCACAAATAATCCCCCAGCAAGTCCGGTTCCATAAACATCGCAAGTACAAGAAAGAAAAGATGAGTTGAAACATGCTCATTTATTCAAAAATCAAAGGGCTACATCAGCGGGGATCACATCCCTTACAAAAAAAAAGAAGACAGAGGGCGGATCACTGCTCTGGAGCACATAACGCCGTGAGACGGTCCTTTATCAAGGCAACCGACCGCTCAAGCCTCTATTTGGCTCGACGCTCCGCCTCCTGGTTCAGCACCGCCGTATCCTCCAGATGAGCATGGGCTTGCCAGTTGTCCTCAAACTTCTTGAAGGCCCGCTCCAGGTTGACAGAAGATCGGGAAACCCTCTCGGCCTTCCGAGCAATCGACTCCTGTTCTGCATGAGCAGCCTCCCGCTCTGACTCTAAGAAGGCCAACTCCTTCTGGAGTGCGAGAATCCGCTCCTTCGTGTCAGCTATTCCACGAGAGGCAGATTCTTCCCGGGCCCTACAAGCCTGACTCCGACGACCCAGTCGGTCATAGGAGACGGAGAACTTGTCAAGGTCCCCCTGCACAGCCGGTCCGGCAGTTTCTCGAGCGAGCTTGATCCTATCCCGAGCAGCAACCAGGAAGCCCCGCTCCCGTTCAATCGCAGCAGGCAAGCCAGCCTGCCGTATTACCAGCAGTTGGGTCACAAGCTGGTCAGCCTCTGTCAACTTAGGCTCCAGGAACGCGGCTAACCCCTCCCCGCCAGGAAGACCCTTCAGAGTGTCGATTTGACCCCGAGCGCCCTGCAGAGACAGAGAAAAAGGGATCCCCCGTTCCACGGCAGCGTTTACGCCTCTCCCTAAGTGACGATAGAAGCTGTCAACGACATCCCGCGTCACCTCGTTCAGAGCCTCCGAGGAAGCCGGTGTCAACGGAAGTGTGGCTGGCAGCGCGGAAGAAGACGCGACAGAATCTGTCGCTCCTGCCACAAGAGAAACCAACTCTGCACGGAAGGACGCTTGAACATCGGCCAATTCCTCTTCAGCGGCCCGCAGAATTTGGATGCTCGGCAGGGTCGAAAAGTCGATCTCCGGAGCCGTATAAGCAGCCGAAGATGAGGCCGGGGCCAGCACCAACTCCATCCCCATCTGCCCAGAGCTGGCAGGATGTCCCTCAACATGCGATGACGAAGGAGAGGAAACGCTTCTTTCGCCCAGATCACGGCAGACCGGGCCTTCCCCGAGAACATTCGTGGCGGGAGGTAAAGGGTCAGGACCTACAGGGCCAAGGCAACCATGAATCGACTTGACCCGAAGGATATGTTGATAGAGCAAATAAGTCCCCTCGGTGGTCAATATGTGGCTCAGCTTACCAGTAGAGGAGTGTGGAGGCTGGGGTTCGCCTACATACATCACAACCTCTTCACCAACAGCCTCCGAGTCAGAAATAATAGACTCATCCGCCCTTGCATCCTCGGGAGGAGATGGACCGAGAATGGCGTCATCTTGCTGAAGTTTAGCAATCTCGAAGATGGGCCCAAGTAAACTTTCGTCACCCCAGGCTGGGGCCTCAGCGGCTTGGGAATCCTCGGTCGCCGCTGAGAGAGCCCCCGCAGAGAGAACCGCGGCACACATGTCGCTAATCAAAGCAGCAAGGGCCGGATTAACTACTGGGGCAGTAGATGGTTCAAGAGAGCCTGGTTCGTCAGACACCTACAAAGAAAAATGATCAAGTCATATCTTCAAGAGGAAAGAAAACCGCAACAAAGATATAACTCCGACTTAGTCTTACCTCCGGAGTAGCGTCTGTAACTTCACCCTTCTCGGTGATAAGTGATCCACGAGACCTAACAGCGGCTCTCTTCACGGAAAAGGTCGCTCCACTGTCAGAAGACTCGGGTCTGACCCGTTTACGCGAGGGACCAGACACGGCTGAAGGTTGTTCTTCTCTCACTACTCCCTCTTGCGTAGTAAGCAACAGATCTTCTGCCGGGTCGTCGGGTGTGGGAAGCGGTTGATCCTCTACTTCTTCACCCCCACCAGAGAGGGAGCCTTCACTGTCATTATCATCCTCATCCTCAGCCGACTCGGAAGGTTCTGATTCAGGGAGGGGGATCTGGAGCGCCAATTGCTTTCTAGCCTTAGCCCCTTTGGGCTTCTCCTCTAAGCCGGTACCCACGATGAAACTGGTACTCGGATCAAAGTTAATAGGAGGCTTGTTCGCCATAACGTGATACAAAGCAGCCACGTACAAAATTTCCTTCGGCACCTTAGCATCGGGAACCGAGAAGCTGACCCGAGTATGATAAGCGTCATAATAATTCCACGCTCGGACGCCGTCAAGAACGCTGCCTTAAAAACCCAAACAAGGGTTGGGACAATCAAGGAACAACTGGCTATAACCAAACTGGTGGGAAAACCTGCTAGGTAGGTAAGGTTCCAAGTACACATTATCTCGGTTGCGATAAACCAGATGCGCGGGGCGAATATTGCGCAACCAAGCAAGCATATCCGGAGACAGAAAATGAGAAGGTCCAGTACCATCAAGGTGTACCTTCCTCACTTCCTCATCAAAAAAAGGAGGAACAGACAGAAAGAGGTCACACCCATCTACTCTCGCCAGCGCCCTCCGACAAGCTGGCATAGTGTTGTATTCCCAAGACCGGTTATGGCATTTGAAGAGGAAAGCATCTTCGGCTGTAGCATCTTCCGCTACCCCAGGTCCCAGCAAAGACTTGTAGTGCATCGCCAACCACCCCATCAGGTAGTGGAAGGGTAGTTCTACGCGCTCAAAATCCAAAGTCTTCTTGCGAGCAATGACCTTAGACGAGAATGTTCGCAGACCACGGTGTATGCTGCACACCATAGCAGGAAGGAGGGCCAGCCTAACTCCGAATACTAGTTTAACGGCAGGGAGGATGAAATGACGACCAATCCTCTTGATAGAACCCGCTTCTCCCGAGACTACGCAGTTCCGTAGCCATATCATTAAAAATCCAGCCAGAAGTGCCTTCTCCGACATCTGTATGGTCCCGTAGTGAAAATAACTAAGAGAGTCAGCTTGACTCCCGAATATATCGCGCTTGGATCGCGACTTCTTGACACTTGACATCAGATCCCTTACCTCTGCATGCGTTCGAGGGGCTCGGGGAGTAACTTTGCCAGAAGGATCAACTCTAAAAAGATAATTAATCCAGGATGTGGTATGGGGAGCGGTCCCCTCGAAGCTATCCGTCGTTTTTATAGCCATCTGATGACAAGCACTATGGTGGCACAACAACTCCCGATACACCGCAACAGAACCCGGGAGTTGCCTGTCCAAGGCCTCGAACTCCTCATTCGACGGGGTATACACCTCGAAAGGCTCATTCCCCCATGGAAGTTTAGAGACAGTATACATCTCGTGAAGAGCAAGCCCCAGCTCCCCTACTGGTGCAAAGAACGTCCTCGTTCGCCGACCATACATCTCCAAGAGTGCTACGAACAGTGGTTTATTAATGGGAAGCCCGTGACAAGTACCCCGAATGGCATGGTAAAGCCCCATCTCCCGCAAGAATGTTCCATAGGTCTGCAAAACCCAAGTAGTCAACTGGGCCCACGTAGAGGTGGGGTTTATCCAGTTCGGCAGTGCCAGCCTACCAACAGGATAAGACTTCTTGCGAACAAGCCGATTCAGGAAAGTATCAGCTTGAGTAAGTGTGAAGTTGGGACCGTATACATTCATGAAAGAGCCCGGGGCCAGACCTATCATATACCGAAGGACAGAATCCTTACACGCATACGCTGACCGTATATTCGGATTATAATGGATGTTGCCCATCAACATCCCTGATTGAGTGGGAGTTAAGTTACACACCATCTTCCGGTCCAGCAATACCATATTGAACCATGACAAAGGATAATGACGTTCCATGAGAGGAATATGGATTGTCACCCCATCCAAAGAAAAATCCCAGTTCTCGGAAATCTCTAAAACTCGAGGATTCTTGATGATTAAAGCATCACCGAAAAGGAACAAAGGCTTCAGGTATTTTCCATCCAGCTTCCCAGTATTCATCATGGAACGGAGGTAATGGAGGGTCTGATCCTCAATGGCCTTCAACCTCTCCGAAGGCTCATCAGTAGGGAATTGATTCAACACATGCTTAATTAAGTCGTCAAGACGCACGCCCAGGACGAATTGATTCGAACCCACTATAAGCTCCCCAGCAGGATTTACGGGCAGATTCACTGGAGAAAGACGAAAGAAACGAGATTAGGAGATAGTCAAAAAACAGAAGCATTGGAAAGATCATCTGAGTCTATGCGGCTCGGGTCGTCACAGCCTCATGCGGCTCAGCATTAGATACGCCCATACGGTTCGGTGCATCATATCCTCATGCGGCTCCGCGTTAGCCGAGTCCATACGACTCAAATTCAGACGAGCTTATGGACCCATGCGGTTCAGGTTAAGCACGCCTACGAAGCCAGACTCATGCGAGCGGATGCGGATACAAGCAAGCGAGTTTATGCGGTTCAAAAAGTGAACAAGCTCATGCGGCCCCATGGGGCGAAGGGCTTATGCGGTTACATCAATAAGCCCCGTACATACGGCTTGTGCATAAAGTATGCAGCAGAGCCATGGCAACAATTAGGGTTTTCAGACGACCCTTTCCAGCGATAGGCGGGTGAACGTTGGGATGGATAGAACGCACAGCAGCCGGCGGAGGAGTGACCACGTTCATCGCTGCGGTCGTCGTAGAAGCAACCGTCTTACCCTTCGTGGCTTTCGACGCAGTAGCCTTCTTGGGAGCTATTGTCGATCGTTGAAGGAAGAAGACGAAGAGCAAAGTCGGCAACAGGGAATTCGAGCAAAGAAAGAAGGTAAAGAAATCCCCAAGACACTAAAAGACTCCTATTTATAGGCGAAAGAGGTCCATAAAAACAAACAGACGTCTCGGATTACGTGCCGCCTCAAAAGATAAAGGAAAAATGCTTCGGTCAAGGCAAAATCGACCCTTGGGATCCTCCCCCAAAAAAGACGGCGTTAATTCAAATCAAGGGCACTTAATGAAGATTTGCACACGTGGTCAGGACACGTGGCAAAGAGCCTATGCGGACAGATGAATCTATGCGGCTGGGACACTTATGCGGCATAAACGGGACCATGCTTCTTATTCAAAGTGTTTCAATTTTGCAAATTAAAAACTTTGAAGGGGGTCCTGTAGAAGCATGGAAAATATCAGAATAATGGTCCATGCGGCTCCGGATACGAAGCCCATGCGGCTCATATGGGAGCTGTCTTACACGGTTCAAAGGAAGACTCTCAGTCTCATGCGGCTCGAGAGTGTATGTGGTTCAGCAGGAATATGCGGCTCGGTTGATGCCACGTGTCCCCTTGTGATCCTTTCCTACAGCTGGCCCTTTGAATAGTGGCCTCATTTAATGCTCTGACACGATTTGACGACTGTGACGGCTCTGGCATAAAGTGTCATAATGGCTCTGCCATAATGACAGACTCTTCGGGAAAAGAAGAAGATCTCTGACCCGATCTGTCAGAAATCCTAGGTTGCCACGTGGCAAAATCTTATACGGCTTAATAGAGAACAGCTCCATGCGGCTCACTGAGAAGTCACTCTATATGACTAGTAGAAATCAGCCATATACGGCCCACTGAGATCTCAGTCCCTGCGGCTCAATACAATGCTAGCTCATGCGGTTCGTAAAGACTATGCATATGCGGCTCATTGAGAGTTTGTTTCCTGCGGCTCGATGAAGCATTGTCCTATGCGGCTCACGAAGAGTATCTTTCTGCGGTTCAAGTGTTGCCCATCCTATGCGGCTCTGGCAGGACCCACAATCAAAATACGTGGCATCAGATCAATCAAGGATTTAACCGAATCCTAACAAGTATATTTGACATCATCGTCATAATTACTAAGATCAGGGCATATCATTTATTATCAAGCTAATGGGACACGTGGCGAGCAATCGGACATTGGCATAATCAATCATGAAGATTTAAAGCAGTTAGCATTAATTGCTCATAAGATACGGTGCTATCCGCATTAATGGCCTAGATTTATTGTAATCAGGATCAAGGGTTCAGATAGATTGAAAGAGCGCCGACATTCTGAACAAATGATCATTAGCAAACCCTAATGATCACACCCCACTCCTATAAATAGCCAGCATCATTCCCCTGCAACGACGACGGGCAACAAAAAGAATAAAAAAAAGAGAGACATATATACAGAGAGAGTTCCCCTCTTTTTGATAACCACAGAGAGAGAGAAGCCAGGAGAGCAATACGAGGAGAGCAAGAAGAGCATTTCTTCGTCCACGCCAAGCAGATCTTCTACGAGCCAAGGCTGCATACCGATCGTCCAAGGAGTAAGGCAGAGCGGCCGTCGCTTTTCTGAGCCTCTATCGTCACCCCCTAGAATCTAAAATAAACAATTGTACTTAGACTGCTGTACCTAGGTTTTCGTCCCTAGGCTTTTTTTGTACAAGCGAGTTTGTATTGTGAGTCTAAGTTCAGTCCTCCCATAAAACTGTTCTGTACTTTTACAATCAATGGCAAACATTGGCGTCTTCGCGTATATCAGGATGTCGTCGATAAATACTACGACGAACTTATCCAGATACTGGTGGAATGTCTTATTCATCAAATTCATAAAGACAGCTGGCGCATTTGTGAGACCAAATGGCATCACCAGAAACTTGTACTGCCCGTACTTCGTGTTGAACGCCGTCTTCTGGATGTCTGCTGCCCTAACCTTCACCTGGTGGTACCCGGATCTCAAGTCTATCCTGGAAAACACCTTCGCCCCGCTCAACTGGTCGAACAAATCATCTATCCTGGACAGAGGATATTTGTTCTTGATGGTGATGGCATTCAACGCCCGATAGTCAATACACAACAGGACTGTACCATCCTTCTTAGGCACAAAGAGCACTGGCGCTCCCTATGGAGAAGCACTGGATCGAATGAAACCCTTTTTCAACAGGTCATCAATCTACTCTTTCATCTCTATAGCCTCCTTGGGATTCACTCTATAGCAAGCCCGGGATACTGGTGATGAACCCGGCACTAAATCTATGGTGAACTTCACATCTCTGTCAGGCGAAAGCCCTGGAAGATCCTCTGGGAATACATTCATAAACTCCCTAATGATAGGGTGTGGCGGTGCTACGTCCCCAACTGTCGCACAACAGTTCGGCTCTAGGCTGATCTTCGGCCCTGTCCTCCTGACACTGAATGGTGCTGTACCTAGAGGACTGAACAAAATACTACCCTCATGACAATCTATAGATGCATGGGCATAGCTAAGCCAGTCCATCCCCAATATGATATCATAACCGGGGAGTAGCATCACAAAGAATCGTCCCCTGAACTCTCTCCCGGCTATAAAAATAGAACATCTATAGATAGATCTAATAGGCACTGGTCCTCCTCCCGTCATCACTCTACTAATCCCCGCAGTAGGTGTAGCTACTAGATGGTGTTTATGCATAAACTCTAATGATAGGAAGCTATGAGATACACCAGAATCAAACAAACATAGAGCTAGAAAAGTATGCAAATAAACATGACCTGTGATGACGTCAACTAAGTAATCTAGCTCCGAAACCTGCTCCGGCTCCGGCTCAAGGGCTAGGCAATAAACCTTCCCCTGAGGTCCCTTTTGCTGCTGCAGATGCTGCCCAAACCTCTGCTGCTGAGTCGGAAGCGGTCCTTTAGTCTTCGCTACTGGGCACTCTCGAAGCTGATGGGTGGCAGACCCACAAGCTAAACACTGACACAACCTCTTCCTACAGACGAAAGAGTCGTGGCCTACCCTCTTGCAGAAAGTACACAAGGTTCCCTTCTGCTGCTGCTGCTGCTGCCGGGGTCCCGGGGCTCTAACTGGCGGGGTCGGGTGATGTGATGTAGGGGGACGGTAAGTCTGCTGGGGCGGCGTCGGTGTTCTCTGCTGGAAAGCTTGACGCTTGGACGATCCCTCATGATGTACAGAAGCCGGCCTCTTGCATGACAGAAGACGCTCCTCGATGCTCCGGGCTAACTCTAGGCTCTGGTAGTAGTCAGTCGTACCGTTCGCCACTATAAGAATGCCGATGTCTGGAACTAGACCATGGCAAAACCTACGGGTCATCTCCTCTGGATCTGCAACCAGACTAGGAGCAAAATAGCTCAGGCGACTAAACTCTACCGTATACTCATCAACAGAACGGTTCCCCTGCTGGATGTTTTGGAATATAGCTCCATGGCTACTCTAGCAGTGGTCGAGAATAATTTCTTCTTGAACTGGGTCTTGAACTGATCCCAAGTGGCTCTCCCTCTCGCAAATAACGGCTCATTCCGGAACCAGACTCCAGCCAAGTCTATCAGCAGAAATCCCGCTGCCTCGACCTGGAGGTCACCCGACATCCTAACTCCAAGGAGCTTCCTCTCTACCGAGTCTAGCCAGTCATCTTCTACTACTATGCCCTCAGTCCCTGAGAACTCCTTGGGATTCAGACCCATGAAGTCCTTGATCGTCCCCGCTCTCTGCCGTGGCTCTACAGGTGGTGGGACCACGGGACGTTCCTCAGAACGCTCCATGCTCTGGCGGAGTAGGGCAGTCTGCTCATGATGGGTTGTTAGGAACCTCTGGATCATAGTGAGCAGTTGGTTCCCGTCGAGTGTGACGGAAGCCTGGGTAGGTATGGTGATAGGGGGTGGTAGAAGTATTGGGTCCTGCTGGGCCTGGGATATGGAAGGTGGTGGAGGCATTTGGGTTTGTGGATCTGTGGAGTGGGAGAATGTGGTAGGTGGAGGTGGGGGTGTATCAGTCAACTGGTCAGCTGACTGGATATGGAGTGCGCCGTTCTCAGGTATAACATACTGGGATGAACGAGTAAGCACCATCTAATTACAATAAAAAGGACTTATAAGGACTTGTTTAAAGTAAGCAATCATAGGCAAAAAAATCTAATTATAATAGCAAACATGTGATATTTTCCTATGTTGCAATCCTAGCATTCCTCTAGGTGTTCTAAGCGTCATTCCTAATATTGTCTACTTACCTTAAGTTCCTAATTGCAGGCATGCTTGGTACAATAATGTAACCAAACAATTTAGTCAGGACCTGTATGGGCCACCACTAAAAACATGTCACGACCCGCTACCCAAATTGTTGGGCCAGGCCGAGTCATGCCCAGCCTACGTTTGATATAAAACGTAGTAAGCTATTCTAAAGACAACAAGATAAGACTAAATGTGCTAACAGTTCTATAAGTGAATAAAAGTCATAAATGCTCCAAATACAAAAGTCGTCTCATATAGTAAAATGTCCAAGTACAAGTCTGAAATATAAAACTGGATACATGTCCAGTTACAAAATACGTAATCTAATACATGACTACACTCAAAAGTCTAAAGCAAAAAGATAACTAGGCGAGGTTCCCCGCAGGAACATCCTCGTAAAGCAAAGTCGGGTCCTCGGCAGTAACTCCATAATATGTGTCGCAGAGTAACTCCTCCTCAGTAAGGACACCTACAACGTTATCCTGTCAGGACGGGAGCAAGTACTGATTCTAGCAAACTAAATATACTAAGCATAAACAAGAATGTAATAAACTGGAATCATGGCGTATCATGGTTTAATTGGTTTTTAGAAATGACAACATATAGTTTAAAAGTTTAAAACTGTAGCATGTACGTGAATCGGTCAATAGGTGAATAGGATGTACAGCGGTACATATCAAGTTTTTCTGGCATGCACATATGTGCACGAACGGCATCGGTGTATATCCATACAGAAATGCGGGATCAGAACATACGGCAAGGTCATATATAGAATGTCACCGAGCGCGATAAATACATACGAAGAAGGGGGTCATGTTCACGTACAATACTAACAGTTTCCCCTTAACCCGTTATTTAAACATGTGAGAGATATGAGATACTGTCTAAACATGGTAGAGACTAAAAGTAATACAACATGTAAAGTTCTAACTTGCTACCCCAAGGATCAGCATTTAACATGGTTGGTAAATCGCAGTTTATTGTTATAGCAGTATGTAAAGTTCGTAGAAAGTACTTGCCTCTAGCAAAGCAAAGCAAAGCAAACTGCGATAAAAGTGCTATAGATGTCCGGTAACTCGTCACTGTAGAAATAAATATATAAACTTAGTTTTTACACTAAGCTAAAACACTAGGACACTAATTTGTGCAACACGACTTGTGACTGGGCACCTAGCCAAAATGATGACTTTAGCATAGGAGACCAAAGTGGGGTGACACACTACTTTAACTAACTTTCTAGGGTCTTTACACTAGTGAGGGGTGAGGTTCAACACGGCTAAAACTCAAAATAACACAAAAAGTTGCAAGTCGTATTTATTCAATAAATAAATCAAATGAACATTATGTTCCAACAATTTTTGAGATAGACAAAAAGCTTATTTTTACTTAAAGTAAAGTACCAAAATGATCCTAGTTAATCATAGAAATTTATTATAATTTTCCTGGAATTTATTAACCAGTACAAGTATTTTATAAAATCAGGTTTCCTAAGTATACAGAAAATGAGTTTTGGTTTCATATGCCTAATTAGTGGCAAAACAGTAAATTAAATATTATAAAAATTATACTAAATTAGCTAAATTAACATAGTATCTAAATACTATTTTTCTAGAATTTTAGCAATACTTTAAGTATTTATAGAAATCCAAAAGCAGCATCGCACACAATTAAAATTAAAATAATTAATTATCTGCGTATTTTGTCCATGTATATAATTTGAACCAAAGTTCAAATACAGGACCCAAGGCTATGAATCAAGTCCAATATGACTTGTACAGGTCTTGAATGTGTGAAAACACATTTGGGCCCAAAAACCCATGCTAGGCTTGGACACCAAATGGTTGCAGTAATTTAAATATACTAACATACAAATTGGTAAAAAGTGCAAAATAAATATTAATATTTTGATAAGATAAAATTATACATAGTGAATATATACATACATATGTTAAAAGTACATATATATATATATATATATATATATATATATATATATATATATATATATATATATATATATAAGAAAAATACTTAATTATATAGTATATATACAAATATTTTATACATATATATAATAATATATATACATATGAAAATATATACACATATGTATATAAATACTAATATATATATATAAATTTACTAACTATAAAAATACATATACATATATAGAAATACTGCCAATATATATATATATATATATATATATATATATATATATATATATATATATATATATATATATATATATATATATATATATATATATATATAATATATATATATAAAAAAAATACATATATAAAATATATATATATATATATATATATATATATATATATATTTATATTTATATTTATATATATATATATATATATATATATATATATATATATATATATATATATATATATATATATATATATATATATATATATATATATATATATATATATATATATATATATATAATAACAAAAATAGAAAAGAAAAGGGAAAAGAAAAGAAAAAGAAATAAACGCAGTAAGGAGGGCTCGAACCCGAGCGCGCGGGGGCGGGGGGGAGGGGGGTTTAGGCTAGGTTGGGCTGGCCAGGGGGTCAGCCCGACGGTTGTGTTAGAGTTAGGGTTTAGTTTAATTTATTTAGGTTTTAAATCTAATAACAGTAAACCTGATATAACAAATCCTGTGTCCTGACAGTTAGGGACACAGGTGTCGCGTGTCTGTGCTAAGCACGACACGCACAGGTCGAATTTATTGTGTCCAGACTTACCCCTAGGACGCTCGTGTCCAGGCGAACGTCGTGCATGAAAACGAGACACGCATGACACGTATTTGACGCTACCACTTACGTGTCCGACTTCTCGATGGGTTTCGAGGGTGCTCGACGGCGGCTGAGGCGACGTTGTCGTGGCGGAGTGGTGGCGATCGACTCAGCTCGCTGCGGCGAACTTGTCGATGGCGGTGGTTGGCAGTGAAGGTCGCTGTGGAGTGGTGAACGAGTCTCCCCGGAGTTAGGGTTACGGTGAAGGGAAATGGGGGAGGAGATGGGCTGTGGGGGCGTCGATGGTGGTCGTGGGGTCGTTCTAGGGTTAGGGCTGAGTCTAGGGTTTGTTTTATAGGGAAGGGAGGTCGGTTGGTCGCCGGGAAAGACTGAAAATATCGGGGTCGGTCGTTGGTGACGTGGCGGTGAGACGTGGGGGAGGAGAGAGAAGGTCGTGGGGTGTTTTAGGTTTAGGTCCCTAGAGTTTTAGAATTTACAACTAGGTCCCTATCCCAACCAAATGCAAATAAAAATTTACAACCCGACATTTAAAACAATTGGTTATTTATAAACTAACTTCTAAACAATTCTAAATATTACAAACAGCTAATAAAACATTTTAATAAATTGCAAAACTACCTTATAACATTTCAATAAATTGTAAAATGATATTTTAGCTATCAAAACTTAATTAAAAATTATTTAATAATTCTAAAAAAATTCCTAAAAATCATAATAAATATTTTAAGGCTAAAAATGACATTAAAAATTAATTAACACTTACTTAACTAAAATTTGAAAAACAGGGGCTTACATAATGCGACTAGTTTAGTATATAAATATTATTGGTCTATATATGGTAAGTCCATATATGGTATGTCATAGATGTGTCAATGATGGGTGGATGTATATTCTAGAAGAACGTGACGGTGTAACAGAGAATATCGGAGTTGGACCGCAGTACACACAGTTTCAGAAAACATGCAAGTATACCTTGTCGAACTATATAGTATTTTCAGGCACTTCTTATGTTGTTGTTTCTCTTCTGTCTTACTTGATGACCTACTCCTCTTGTTCATGTTATTGTTATTTACCTTTGTTATACGTGCACGTACATTATTATTTTTATTCCATAAACCACTTCTATTCATGTATAGATCATGTTAGTGTTTGCTTAGTCCTATGTTACGATCTTTTGATATGCCTTGACCTGAATTTTGACTTATACTTGACCCGGACTTGACATTTGTACTACCTTAGACGAGGATATTGTTATAGGATTGACTATACTTGACCACTCTCGATCATTAGTAACCATCGGGCTGCGATAGAGACTTGCTATAGGTTGTTAGCAACCACCGGAATATAATTTATAGGGCCGTTAGCCACCACCGGGTTACGGTTTATCCTGATTTACTCGTAGTCACGTTTATTAGCACGATTCTCGATGATATGCCATTTTCTTCATGTTTTATTCATGTATTGTACATTTTTTAGTCTTTATTTTCTGTACTATTTTATGTCATCTTTCCATGTATGTTATTTACTATACAATAGGCTTGTATATTATATATCTTGCTATGTCCCCTGAGGACCTGGTGATCTCTCTAAGTAGTTGACTGAGTAGAGTTAGTTTATGGACCATGATGTTGTTGTTATTTCGAATTCAGGTATCTTTTGTATTTACGTGTTCATATCCTTTTACTTGCATTATGCTTGTTAGTATAGTATTTGTTGACTCATATTATTCCTTTTGAGTCTATTCGGACAAGTGTAGCATGGGGTTCACACCATGATATACATTGCCCATTCTTGTGTTCTATATTTCAGTGGATTGAGACTTAGTGATAATATTGATTTATGATAGATAGCTGGCCATTACTATACAACTTATACGTATTCAAACTAGGCTGGAGTCCACTTGATATGTAGCTCGTATACGCATTTTCAGTCCTACGAATTTTGGGACTGGGACGTTACTGTACCGAGCGGGCCTGCGATAGGATAGTATATTAGGATCTCAATCCACAATTGCTTTAAAAATTCTTTTGATTTCCTCTATCACCCGATCATCTTTCTTGAACTTCTTGTCACGACCCGATCCCAAATAATTGGGTCGAACCGGATCATGCCCAGCCTGCACCGTTGTTGAGACGGCGGCAGTAAGCTGTTCCATTAGCAGGTAACCACAACAACATCTATATTTGTCACAACTCAAAAAAACTGGAAATTTAAAACTTTATTAAACTTTTTACAATGAAATGAAAGATACAACTTAAACCATTTTCTACATACATCAAGAAGAAAAGAAAACTCTAGGCAAACAGCTCATCAGTCTCGAAATCCTCGTCTTCTAGTTGGGATCGCGGAACAAAGCCTCATCAGTGATACCTAAAATATTGGATCTCCAGTCAGGAGGGAGCAAAGTACAATTCATGCTAATTTGACAATTGAAATAATAATAGAATCATGCACTTTTAAACAGTTTTGAAATCAACAATTAAGCAGTTACAGTTTTAAAACAGTTACAGTTCTGTGATGTGAATAGGCAATGAAATATGACCGGCTTGGGCTTGTTACAGTAAAGGATATGGGATTTGTTACAGTAAAGTTACAGTATGGTCATACTCATTACACTATTCCCCCAGTCCCCAATAATTACAGTAGTTATAGTCAGTGCTCGTGTTGCATCGTGGTTTAAATTTGCAATAAAACGATTACTAAATAATTATAAACTAACACGAAATGTACTTGCCTCAGGTTTAACTGGACTAGAAAGGTTGATACGTCGGGATGGAAGTTCAGACTCTTCCTCGAAATCCTACATTCGATAAGCTGTCTCAGAAACCAAGAATCGTCAATGCTAACTAAGCTAGTTGCAATCTCTAAATTGTACCATAGTAAATTTTAAATCTTTTAATTAGCTAACACAAGCAAAACGCGATTATTAGTGCGTTGATTTAATACGAGGGAAAAAGATCGTTTTAAACTTTTGAATTCGGAAAACTCGTCGATGCCAGATTAATTAATGAAAACTTGGCATCTTTATAGTTTATAAATATAAAGCTAATTTTTCTTATTTAGTGAGAAATACATGATTTTTAATTAATAATAAACTTGTCAATTTTTAGGTGAGAAAATATTAATTAATTTTATACGAAAATACTTTTTAGCCAATTTAATCGTTAAATAGAAAAACTCGCAAAACCAGAAATGACAAGAAAATCTAAGCTATCCATCACAGTTACATACCACAGCCAGCTGGGCTTATGCCCATTACAATTTATTTACATAAATTGAAATAAGACAAAACCGCCGTTAATCCTAAACTGAAATATTAATAAATATAAACAGAATTTAATAGTAAAAATAAATATAATTAATAAGTCTCAGATATGGTCCAATCCTCAACTTGGCTAATGCCTCAACGTCCGAGCGGGGCCGGTTTCGTTTGCACTTAGCCGGGTCCATTGACCGATACGGTCGTCACCCAAAACCAAATATTAAATAAAATTCTGAAATTTATTTTAAATTCATTTTTAAAATAATCTAGGATTTACGGAAAAATTCGGCAGCATCTCCTCTATTTTTGGTCAACCCAAAAACTGGGAATTGGCGCCGATAATTTCCTGCAAATCCCAAACACGGGAAAAACCCGAATTTATATATATATGAAATCCACAACCACTCCACAGAATAATCGGGACGACCCGAAATAATTTCGGAAGTCCGATTCCAATCCCATAAATCACAGAACGCTACCGGAAAAATCCGGAAAGCTAAAACATACCAAAAATCAATTTCCAAAATATTTCGGAAATCCAAAATAATTCACAGGACCTTTCCGAAAGTCCCGAAAAATTACGTCGTCGCTAAAACCGAATTCCCAAAGGGAATCGGGGACCATTTCATCATCGACTAAAATAATAAAATGAGCGGGACAGGGGTTATACCTCGGATTGTTCGGCTAGAGCTCTCAGATGAATAATAGAAAGAAAATGAGCTCCGACACAACGAGTAATTCCCGAGAACAGCGCTGGAACAGCAGCGACCAGCAACGTCGTTGCCGAAAATCAGCAGATCGGGAAGTGTGCAGCTAGGGCACGCACCTAGGTCAGCGAGGAAGCCGACAGGGTGCTGTCGGGAAGCTGGAACAGCAGGGAAAGAGAGGCAGCGGCTAGGGCAGCGGCCAGAGGTCGCCGAAGCTCTGGCAGTCGGCCGAGGAGCTCGGCGGAGTCGCGAAGGGGGCGCGCGCGAGGGGACGGACGGCCGTCGGCGGGGCGCCGGCGGGACAGCGGGCCAGGGACGCGCTGGGGCGGTTGCCGAGGGGAGCTCGGCGGAGTGTGGGCCGCACGGGGGCGCGGGCCAGAGGCGGTCGGCCGGAGGGACGCGCTCGCGGGGGAGCGGCGCGGACAGGGGTCGCCGGACTTCGATCGGCAGACGAGAGACCCGCGGGTCGGGCGCCGAGCTTCGGGGAGAGGGCACGGGGAAAGGGTTTGGGGGATGTTGGGAAGAGAGTAAGAGAGAGAGAGTTTTAGTCTCTGTGAAGAATGAGAGGTTTGGTGGGAAGAGGAGAGTTTACTCTCTGTGAAGAAGGAGAGAGAGATGAGTTAGAGTTTTGTTCTCTGTGAAGAAAAGAGAGTGGGGGAGTGGAAGTAAATAAGGAGAGTTGGGTCTGCTTGTGTGGAAGAGAGGAAATTGAGGGGAGAGAAAAGAGTGGCTGACCAAAAGAGCGTGTGTGTGTGTGTTGCTGGTCCTACGGGACCAGCTAAACATATATATTATTTATTTTTATTTTTTAATAATTAAACCAAGTCAAATCAGAATTAATAGGAAGGGAAAAAAATGAAGTTGGGTTCGGGCTCAGGCCTGGGTCGGGGTTCGGACTCGGGTCTGGGTCTGAATTCAAAAATCCTCGTTGTTATTATTTCGAAATCATTTGCACTCAAAAATATATAATAATAATAATAATAATAATAATAATAATAATAATAATAATAATAATAATAATATTAGAAATACTAATATTTAATACAAAACACTAATATTAATAAATCACAAAATGTGGGTTTCACAATCTTCCCTCCTTAGAAAATTTCGTCCTCGAAATTAAAAGGCAGGGTAGGAGAATCAAACAGGTACGGGTACTACACTCGTAACTCAGGTCCAACAATAAGAATTTCCAAGGCAGTCGTGGATGAGACGGTTTATGATATCATCCATGTAGAAAAATACAAAAGCGAACCAAAGTACACGAGGTTGATCAGACCATCATGCACCGGTCCTAATTAGACAATATATTAGTGGGTGTGCACCCAATAAAATACTGTCATGATCAAGCTTGATAAAGAGATAGCTTGCAAAACTAGGCTGACTTAGCAGCATCAGTCAAGTTTAGAACGAAAAGATAAGAAGTAGGAGTTTAAGTGATGGCTCAAATTCTGATCTTCTTCTCACCTCTGACTACGCTTGCAACTGGTTTCTCTGGCACTGAAAGGTTGAGTCCAATCTTCAGCTCTGAATTATCCAATATGGGACTCGGATCCGGAATGTAGCGTCTGAGCTGTGATACGTAGAAGACGTTGCACACTCTCAAGATTAGCTGATAGAGCTAACCGGTACGCTACTTCCAACTCGTCTTAAAACTTCAAATGGCCTGATGTACCTGGCTCAACTTTCCTGCTCTGCTAACACTGATCGTTCCTCTGGTAGGAGAAAATCTTCACAAAAGACGCTATCTCCTTCTTCAAACTCCACTGATTGACGATGCTAACTTGGTAGTTGTTGTAAGGAAACTCTACCAATTTTAAATGATCTTCTCCAAGACCCTCCAATTTCCAAAACACAAGATCTAACATATCTTCAAGCGTCTGGATTATCTTCTTTGATTGTCCGCCGGTTTGTACTCCATAAATCCGGTAGGGGTGCCTCTCGTACAATGCTGCCAACTTCTCGGTGAATAAACTAACCTTGAAGGGAATAAAGTGTGCTGACTTAGTCAGTCGGTCTACTATACTCCAATTGGTGCCCTTCCCTCCTTGGGAACAAGGCAATCCTTACTCAAAGTTCATTGTTATATGCTTCTACTTCCACTCCGAATTGTCCAGCGGCTGCAACAAACTTGTTGTTCTCTTGCTAAATTCCTTATGTTGACAAATTCACATCTAATCCCATACCTGGAATTGTCCTTCTTCATTCCATAGCACCAATCAATGGAGGCATATTCCGATACATCTTATTAGCTCCTGAATATATGGAATACTGCGACTGATGCATTTCTTTCATCAACTCGTTCCTCCGTTTGTCAGCCGATACGCAAAGTCTCGTACCATTTTTCAGAGTTCCACTGCTGATCAATTTGGAAACCCTCAAGTGTTCCTGCCAACACTTGATCTCTAAGCCTGCAAAGTGCCTCGTTTTGAAACTACGTTCTCTTGATTTTGTCCATCAGCCTCGAACTTCATCAATACTGAATCAGCCTCCAACTCCGTCCTTCTATCTCCAGGTAGTATAACCTCCAGTCCAAGCTTCTCGACGTCTTCTAGTAGGTGTCACTCCTTGGTTAAGAACATCGCCACTGGGTATCGACTAAGTGTATCAGCGATCACATTAGCCCTACCCGGGTGGTATAGCAGGTCGATGTTGAAATCCTTCATCAGCTTCAGCCATCTTCTTTGTCTAACATTCAGTTCTTTCTGAGTGAAGACATATTCCAGACTCTTGTAGTCCGTATATATTTTCACTCACTTCCCATAAAAAATCATGCTTCTATAGCTTCAAAGTAAAGATAATTGCAGCAAATTCCAAATTAGGTGTAGGATAATTCTTCTCATGAGTCTGTAGTTGCCTAGATGTGTAAGCAATTACTTTTCCATGTTATTGAAGAACGCAATCCAGTCCTTTTCCAGAGGCATTACTGTAAATTGAGAAACCACCGGTTCCTGCGGGTAGCGCAAGGATTGGTGTAGTGGTAAGTCTCTTCTTCAGCTCCTCAATGTCGCCTGGCAATCTTTCGTCCAGATGAACTCTTTATTCTTCCAAGTGAGCTTCGTCATCGGCTCAGCAATCTTGGCGAAATCCTTCACGAACTTCTGATAGTAGCCAGCCAAGTTCAAGAAACTTCCGAATTGAACTTGGGGTATACCACTTTTCAACAACAGCTATCTTCCATCGAAATTTCTTCTCTTGACAATATGGCCAAAAATCCACCTTGTCAAAGAAAATCCACGTTCAGATAACTTACCATAAAACTTCTTTTTCTTCAAAGTTTCCAGAACTTTCCTCAGATGTTCTTCATGCTCTTCTTCAGTCTTCGAATATATCAGAATGTTATCTATGGAGAAGATAAACTGATTCAAATACTCATAAAAAACTCTGTTCATGAGATTCATGAACACAGCAGGAGCATTTGTCAGTCCAACGTCATGACCAAAGAAACTGTCCATACTTGGTGTTTGAACGCCGTCTTGGAAATGTCCTCCTTTCTGACTTTGATTTGATGGTAGTCAGATCTTAAGTCAAACTTCGAAAACACCCTAACTCCACACAAACAGATCAAACAGATCCTCGATCCGGGCAGAGGGTACTTGTTCTTTAGTGTCTGGTAATCGATGCACATCCGTTGTTCCATCCTTCTTGGGCACAAACAAGATAGGGGTTTCCTAAGGTGAAGTTCCATCTTGGATAAATCCTAGAGCCTTCATTGATCTGGTCCTTCATCTTCTTGGCCTCCTTCGGGTTGACTCTGTAACATCCTTTAGAAATAGGAAAAGAGCCGGGGACTAGGTCAATGGTGAATCCTATGTCTAGATCTGGGATAATCCGGGAAGACTATCAGGAAAAACATCTGCCATAAAGGTGTAACTAAGAATTTTATTCATGTGGAAAATTACAGTAAAAACTCTTATGATTGATCTAAGGACATCCTGTTACAACTTCCAAAATTAGATAATGTTATTCAGCAGTCCTAGGTACTATTCTTCATGGTTCTGGCTCTTGCATGAGCAGTCTCCAAATGCTTCATCTTCTATGAACCTCGAGTATGCATCATGCCTCATTGTAGGAGGCAGGGTCTGCTGGATAGGAAGAGAGTCCCTAGGTTGTGGCCTAACAGGTGTTGCTGGGATAGGTATTCTGGTATGATGGAAAGATAAGGGGCAATCCTTTACCCGATGTTCAGCAGATCCACATACCAAACATTTCTCCAATCTCTTACGACAAATATTGGCTTGGTGACCAGGCCTTTTACAGTAGTCACAAACCAATAGCTTCTTACGATATAACTGCCGGATAGGGCTCAAAATGTCTTCTAGATTTCAGGGGTACCCCTCCTAGGGTGAGGTTCCGCTCCAACTTGGTTTAAGATAGCTAAGGCTACATCATTGACGTTCTTCATGTCTTCTCTCGTGATATTCATCTGTTCCTGCTGGGCTTCATCTTGAGCTTTCTGGGACTCCATGATTACTTGAAATAGGGCAACCATTTGGGGAGGTGTTGGCTGGTACTGGTGGAGCAACAGGAATGGATACTCCACCAAGGAAATGCAACTCAGCTTGAGAAGAGGTAGAATCGCCAGTGTAGTGAAAACTTCACTGGATGCATTATGGGGACGGTCAATCAGCTGCGAGGGAATAAACCCTAGACTTGGTTGAGGAGATGGGGTATGATCCGGAGATGACACCTCATCGCCAGCAGGATTGGTCTTGTCAATGGTCATTCTTTGGAAGGTTTACGATGCAAACATAAGCAAGGTATCCTACCAGTCTATAATCAAACAAAAATATTTATTTAATATATTTCGGTCCTATGTTGTGACAAATTGATGTTCTAGTGTTCTAATTGTTTCTAAATATGTTTTCCTAAGTTGTTGTTCAGACCTGCATGGGCCACCACTAAAAACATATCACGACCCGATCCCAAATAATTGGGTCGAACCGGATCATGCCCAGCCTGCACCGTTGTTGAGACGGCGGCAGTAAGCTGTTCCATTAGCAGGTAACCACAACAACATCTATATTTGTCACAACTCAAAAAAACTGGAAATTTAAAACTTTATTAAACTTTTTACAATGAAATGAAAGATACAACTTAAACCATTTTCTACATACATCAAGAAGAAAAGAAAACTCTAGGCAAACAGCTCATCAGTCTCGAAATCCTCGTCTTCTAGTTGGGATCGCGGAACAAAGCCTCATCAGTGATACCTAAAATATTGGATCTCCAGTCAGGAGGGAGCAAAGTACAATTCATGCTAATTTGACAATTGAAATAATAATAGAATCATGCACTTTTAAACAGTTTTGAAATCAACAATTAAGCAGTTACAGTTTTAAAACAGTTACAGTTCTGTGATGTGAATAGGCAATGAAATATGACCGGCTTGGGCTTGTTACAGTAAAGGATATGGGATTTGTTACAGTAAAGTTACAGTATGGTCATACTCATTACACTATTCCCCCAGTCCCCAATAATTACAGTAGTTATAGTCAGTGCTCGTGTTGCATCGTGGTTTAAATTTGCAATAAAACGATTACTAAATAATTATAAACTAACACGAAATGTACTTGCCTCAGGTTTAACTGGACTAGAAAGGTTGATACGTCGGGATGGAAGTTCAGACTCTTCCTCGAAATCCTACATTCGATAAGCTGTCTCAGAAACCAAGAATCGTCAATGCTAACTAAGCTAGTTGCAATCTCTAAATTGTACCATAGTAAATTTTAAATCTTTTAATTAGCTAACACAAGCAAAACGCGATTATTAGTGCGTTGATTTAATACGAGGGAAAAAGATCGTTTTAAACTTTTGAATTCGGAAAACTCGTCGATGCCAGATTAATTAATGAAAACTTGGCATCTTTATAGTTTATAAATATAAAGCTAATTTTTCTTATTTAGTGAGAAATACATGATTTTTAATTAATAATAAACTTGTCAATTTTTAGGTGAGAAAATATTAATTAATTTTATACGAAAATACTTTTTAGCCAATTTAATCGTTAAATAGAAAAACTCGCAAAACCAGAAATGACAAGAAAATCTAAGCTATCCATCACAGTTACATACCACAGCCAGCTGGGCTTATGCCCATTACAATTTATTTACATAAATTGAAATAAGACAAAACCGCCGTTACTCCTAAACTGAAATATTAATAAATATAAACAGAATTTAATAGTAAAAATAAATATAATTAATAAGTCTCAGATATGGTCCAATCCTCAACTTGGCTAATGCCTCAACGTCCGAGCGGGGCCAGTTTCGTTTGCACTTAGCCGGGTCCATTGACCGATACGGTCGTCACCCAAAACCAAATATTAAATAAAATTCTGAAATTTATTTTAAATTCATTTTTAAAATAATCTAGGATTTACGGAAAAATTCGGCAGCATCTCCTCTATTTTTGGTCAACCCAAAAACTGGGAATTGGCGCCGATAATTTCCTGCAAATCCCAAACACGGGAAAAACCCGAATTTATATATATATGAAATCCACAACCACTCCACAGAATAATCGGGACGACCCGAAATAATTTTGGAAGTCCGATTCCAATCCCATAAATCACAGAACGCTACCGGAAAAATCCGGAAAGCTAAAACATACCAAAAATCAATTTCCAAAATATTCCGGAAATCCAAAATAATTCACAGGACCTTTCCGAAAGTCCCGAAAAATTACGTCGTCGCTAAAACCGAATTCCCAAAGGGAATCGGGGACCATTTCATCATCGACTAAAATAATAAAATGAGCGGGACAGGGGTTATACCTCGGATTGTTCGGCTAGAGCTCTCAGATGAATAATAGAAAGAAAATGAGCTCCGACACAACGAGTAATTCCCGAGAACAGCGCTGGAACAGCAGCGACCAGCAACGTCGTTGCCGAAAATCAGCAGATCGGGAAGTGTGCAGCTAGGGCACGCACCTAGGTCAGCGAGGAAGCCGACAGGGTGCTGTCGGGAAGCTGGAACAGCAGGGAAAGAGAGGCAGCGGCTAGGGCAGCGGCCAGAGGTCGCCGAAGCTCTGGCAGTCGGCCGAGGAGCTCGGCGGAGTCGCGAAGGGGGCGCGCGCGAGGGGACGGACGGCCGTCGGCGGGGCGCCGGCG
Source organism: Iris pallida (assembly GCA_029216955.1). Taxonomy (NCBI): domain Eukaryota; kingdom Viridiplantae; phylum Streptophyta; class Magnoliopsida; order Asparagales; family Iridaceae; genus Iris; species Iris pallida. The sequence goes on along the minus strand of JANAVB010026999.1, from coordinate 2,844,661 downwards.
GGACAGCGGGCCAGGGACGCGCTGGGGCGGTTGCCGAGGGGAGCTCGGCGGAGTGTGGGCCGCACGGGGGCGCGGGCCAGAGGCGGTCGGCCGGAGGGACGCGCTCGCGGGGGAGCGGCGCGGACAGGGGTCGCCGGACTTCGATCGGCAGACGAGAGACCCGCGGATCGGGCGCCGAGCTTCGGGGAGAGGGCACGGGGAAAGGGTTTGGGGGATGTTGGGAAGAGAGTAAGAGAGAGAGTTTTAGTCTCTGTGAAGAATGAGAGGTTTGGTGGGAAGAGGAGAGTTTACTCTCTGTGAAGAAGGAGAGAGAGATGAGTTAGAGTTTTGTTCTCTGTGAAGAAAAGAGAGTGGGGGAGTGGAAGTAAATAAGGAGAGTTGGGTCTGCTTGTGTGGAAGAGAGGAAATTGAGGGGAGAGAAAAGAGTGGCTGACCAAAAGAGCGTGTGTGTGTGTGTTGCTGGTCCTACGGGACCAGCTAAACATATATATTATTTATTTTTATTTTTTTAATAATTAAACCAAGTCAAATCAGAATTAATAGGAAGGGAAAAAAATGAAGTTGGGTTCGGGCTCAGGCCTGGGTCGGGGTTCGGACTCGGGTCTGGGTCTGAATTCAAAAATCCTCGTTGTTATTATTTCGAAATCATTTGCACTCAAAAATATATAATAATAATAATAATAATAATAATAATAATAATAATAATAATAATAATAATATTAGAAATACTAATATTTAATACAAAACACTAATATTAATAAATCACAAAATGTGGGTTTCACACTTCTTACCATGAATTCTCGCATTTTCCTATTTCGGAAGGACGAATGCTCGTGCTTGACACTCCTTTGGATTGTATTTTATCATAAAATAGAAGGTAGTTATTAGAACATCTTAAGCATGATTGATTGTTTAAGGTAATAGAGGTAGGATAGACATCTCTATTAGATAGACCATGTGGATTAGACTGGCAATATAGAATTCATATAGGCGACTTAATCCAATGAGAGACTCTAGGAGCAATCAACTGCAACCATTCTACAATTATACCTATGATTAGATAGAGATGGGGTAGAAGTATAGCACGATTTAATTTGGTTTATTGAGGAAGATAAGACAGGATTCTCAATCGAAATGAATGGAGTAACTTAGGAGAATATAAGAAAGTATTTTAGAATAAGATACGGTTCCCTAGTCATTGATGATAAAAGAATTATGGCTTATGTACGAGAGTTTCTATTATCATTTATGTTATGTTTCTTTATATCTAAGTTGTATTCATGTGCATGGTCATGGACAACTTATACACAAGGCATAGTTCCTCGAACGGTACTCCGGGGATACAAAAACAATTCAACATAGAGGAACAATAATGGTGCTAACGTACTAGCATCGGAATATACGAGACTTTCAGTGAGGCTAGCTACCTGCGCTGTAAAGGATACCAAAATTGCATTTATGTCAAGACGGCTCATGGCTAATGACCTTCCTATAGACAGGTACCATAGCTAACAATGTCTTATGCAGGCAGAGTAAGTATTATTCATAAATGTACAGAGAAGGACATATATCATGGGTAAGATTCACCAAATTGGTGAATAATATGAATTGCTTATGTTTTCTATCGTATAAATTGTTAATGGACCCTAATGAAAGATAGCAAGGTTACAAAATCAATAGTGTTACTTTCAAATAATTTACTGCTATTGATTTGTGGTGAGGTTGTGTCACGACCTGCACCCGAATATCGGGCGAGCTCGTGGGCCACGCCCAGCCTACGCCGTAGTATCGACGGTAGTACGCTGTCAAGTACCCAGCAAACATCTCAACATCTAAATGATCTATAACAACAATATGTACTCAAATCACAAATATCTAAGAAGATATGAATAAGAAGAGATAACAGTATCACTAGAACAATTAGAATCTACAAAATGATCATATAAGACAAGAATGTATTGGAGACAAAACAATAACAAAACTAAATCAAACTACCAGGGCCTAGAACTCCCGGGAGACAACTCACGGTGAAAGAATATTGAGATCCATCTCAGCTAGCATCATCCTGTAGTTCAATAATGTGGGGCATAATAATTCCTAAAATTTGTCAACGTATCCAGTCAGGATTGGAGCGAAGTACATAAACTAATAGCAGTTCCAATGAATTGAAAAATACTATAAGAAATAGTTATAATAAAATACAAAACATAATATCAAGACTGGAAGTAAAACAATATAAGGCAGACTGAATATCATGTCATGGTGTGAGATATAAGGTAAAACTGAAATGTAAAGCAGTACAAGTAAATCTGATGTAAAATGTAAATATAAATGGTACCTTAAGATATTAGAGCGTTATGTGATCGGCTTGGGTCCAGATCAGGCTGTTCCATTTGACCGGCTATGCACAAGTAGTATAGGGGCTCAGGCCGGCCAAAATGGAAAGTTATGCACAAGTAGTATCAGGTCAGGCTACACCCTACATGTGGTGAGGGTGGAGCTATGCACAAGTAGTAAATAAGAGGGGGTATTTATCATATAACCTCTAATAACTCCCCATCCTCGAGTAGTACAGTGGATCCATCCATAGCACGTTATGACACGGGATTCTCTAAGAGGGTAGCAAATCCCCATAGGAATCAGTGTCAATATAAGTACACGAACAATAGTCAAGAACGAGACATGTACCAGTATGCCAGGATAACCAGGAGTAATATCTCATGACGGGATCCAACGTATACTAGTCCGTGTATCCTCGTGTGGAGAATCAAGTAAAATACTACAACTGAACAGATATAGTAAATATCAAAGCAATGAAAATTATCAAAGAATGTACTCACCTCAATTTAGTTGGAAGTCGACGTGCACGACACGGACGTATCGACACATAATAGGTACAATGCTAAGCTCCACAAAATGATCCCAAACGACAGTACAGGCGGTTCCATTGATTCTAGAATAGTCTAAATAGCCTAGTTTGGTATATAGAAGTCCAAAATCAGAGTTCGACACGATAATCGAATCAGGAAACAAGAATTGACTATAATAGTCGCGACTTACGATTTAAGGAAAAATAATAACTATATATACATATCTATATAAAAATCATTTATAATATTTAAAAAAACTATAATTTTTATTTATAAAATATTATTAGGTAATACTAGAAACCCAAAAATTATTTAGAGTTTTACAAAATCCAATTATATATATATATATAGCGATCCACGTGGTCATCTTGTCAATTTCAGCGATGTGAGATCACTGGAATCGACTGATCTCAGTTTTGATGCACGGATTCTGAAATACGAATATAATAAGAATAAATTATAACTAATAGTGATACATAAAGAAAAATATATAGACGTTGTCGGATGATGAAACAAATATAACCAACGTGTCCAGAATGATTAAATTAGCTAGGATAGCCTACCCATGAGTCCAATTTGGATACAGGGGTAAAACGGTAATTTTAGGTCAAAATACAGTCCACCGTTGGACCCACTTTGCACCAAAAAACGTGTCAGGATCAAAGTCATCAAAATCTAATAAATTATATATCCACAAATCTAGAATGACGATACAAATCCAACGGTACATCCGGAAGTGGATTTCGATGAGTCAATCTCAAAATGGTCTGCTAACTCAGATATTGGAATCCGATTTGCACGAAAATACGTGTCGGAGCCCAAGACTACTAAATTTAGCAAAGTATTTGTTAACGAGTCTAGAATGATGATACGAACCTAACGATATATCCGAAAGTAGATTTCGATGAGCCGATCTCAAAATAGCCCGTTGACTTGGACTGTAGGGCCCGTATTGCACCGAAATACGTGCTGGGGTCCACGTCCCCTAAATATATCAAAATTTATATGAATTTGTTCCAGAACGATGCCACGAGTCTACTAGTGGTGTCAGAATTGGAATACGGAGTCCCGGGTCCAAAATTAGAATTTTACAAGTTGGAAATTATGAATTCGGACGACCAACTTTGACGTCAAATTTAACCAATCAAACGAGCTCACAATGAAACGAAACTTTAGGGACAAGAAGTTGGTTATAACAGCTGTGCATAGAAATTAGTGGCGCATCAAACGAAGCTGTAACGACGGAGATACAAGTCCACGAAGTTGGCTCTATGAAATTGTCCAAAATAAACACAATTATTCGGACAAATTGGCGGCCGATTTTGACATATCAAATGAATAAATTAACGGCCGAAACTTTAGGTGGAGGTAGAGATATATATCGAGATTGCAACAGAGGAAAGAGTCGACGATCCAATAGACGGATTGTCCAAAAAATGCTCCCAAAGTTTCTACGACGAAGCACAAATTCTGAGTTCAAAAACTCGCGCATCACGACGGGATCTCGTCCAAAATGCACGAATTGACTCTTTCACTCATTGTCGTTGAGAATGGCCGTCAGGGAGGGGTTAGTCGGAGTTGTACACGGGTGGTGCACGACCACCGTGTGGCGACAGATAGCATGGTACGGTGCGAGAGGGCACACATCAATAGCTGCTGCCCCCGGCTACTTCGTGCCCGGCCAGGCGGACGTTGGGCTCGACGGGGTAGCACATTAGATGGTGCATGGCCGATCCTGGGTAATACACGATGGTGGCGACGATGGTCACAGCAGCAGCTACCACGGGCAATTGCAGATATCTGCGTACGGGAGTGGCCACACGCGGTGACTGGTGGCTGTCGGTCGGCCACGCGAGGAAGGAAGCAACAACTGTAGCCACACGGCAATAGCCACAGTGGTCGCAGCATGTGCAGCTACTTCTGGGGTCATCGGTCGTACCTATAATAGGAAGTAGAGGGGGAGAAGAAGGATTAATGAAGGAGTTAGGGAATGAGAGGAGGAGGTTTAGGAGAAAATAAAATGGAGGTGATGGTTGATGGAGTAGATATGAAGGTTGATGGAGTTTAGTTAGGGGTGAGGGGAAGAAGGAGCTGTCGGCTTAGAGTTTAGAAGAAGAGCTGCTGTGAAGAAAAGGAAAAGGAGAATGAAATGTGTGTTTGTATGTGTAATATGTGGTTGGTGTGAGTGTGTTTCTTTAGGAGGAGAGAAAGTGTAAGCTTTTCAAGAAGCAAAAGTTGTGTTGTTGAGTTGTGATTGGATAAGGAGTTATTGTGTCATGGTAAGCTTTCTCCAAGAATCTTCTTGCTTGGCCAAAATAGGCTAATTTTGCATGAAAAGGGTTTAAATGGGTTTAAATAGGGTTTTCTTCATAATCTTTTGGTTAGTGAGTTGTCCATTTGGTTTAGGGGTGAATTGTGCTAGGGTGTTTGGTGTTTTGTAGGGGTGGGATGGTGTTGTGTGTGTAGGTATTAATAAGGGGAATGACATGGAGCTTGGGTTGAGTCTAGTTGGGTCGGATCGGGTCACAATTAGTCTTGGTAAAATAAATGGCTTAATTTAGTCATTTATGATCATTGATGAAATAGTAGCATGCAGGAGCTCAATTGGATGGCACGCAAGTGGCACATGCGTAGTAGACTCAAAATAGGTTAAAACCATATATTGGGTTGATTAGGTTTGATCGATGTCGAGCCCCAAATTTAAATTGGAAGTTGGATCACATTTTACGGTAGATGGTCAAATGGCCTAAATTGATCCGAAAGTTGTACAATGCAAATAGAATACAAGAAAACAAGTTTGAGTGATACATGATATATCAACATGAAGATAAACTTATCTAGATCAAAACTCTTGAGTACGTTTCGAGAGATTGACATCTCTGGCACTCCAAAAATCAAAGTCACAGAAAAGAACATTTAATAATAAAAAATAATTAAAATAAAATATTTATTAAAAATAATTTATTTAGAAAATTTTAAAATAAACCCTAAAATTCAGGGGACTCACAGGTTGGTTAAGACTGCTCACAAGTACACGATAATGTACCGATCCACGTCTCCACAGGTGCCGGAAACCTAGTAGATAATCGAAGATGCTGAAGGCTTGTTGTCCAGCTCTTTAGAAGCTTCATACTTCCTTTGAAACTTTCATTTGAAGAAGAAGGTATTTGCTGAAGGTAGTTTATTATCATTTTAATAAGGGATATGATGTATGAAATGGTTGTATCTCATTTCAATATTTTTGCAAGTTGTAAGCTAAGTTTCACATTTTATCTCGACGGTTTAAGAACCTTATATTTTTCGCTGCAAGTTATTAATAAATAGCTTATTTCTATTCACATTTGTGTATTCAATTTCTTTGTGAATCTGTTGGAAATTTTATGCAAAAATATCTCTTTTATAAATTGAGCACGAGCATGCCTTGTACAAGTGCAACTCTATACTTGTACGATATCACATCCATGCGAGGATGATCAATTCAGCAAGAGTCAAGACAAACAATTTTCCATAATCGGGACGTGACATAATGGTATCAGAGCATGACTTTACTTTCTTGGAAATTTCTTTGTTTTACAATTTTCGAAAAGACACAAGTTTTATTGATTTTGAGGACCGCAGGTATGTTGCAACCGCTTCCCATTCCTGAATGGAAATGGGAGCATATTACCATGGATTTTGTTGTTGGATTTTCGAGGAGTCCCAGTAGAAAGGACGCAGTTTGGGTGATTGTGGATGGACTCACGAAGTTGACATATTTTCTGCCGTTTAAAGTGGGTCAGTCCACCGAGATGTTAGCTGACTTGTACATGAGGCAAATCGTAAAACTTTATGGGGTACCAGTTAGTATAGTCTCGGACAGGGATTCTAGATTCACCTCGTATTTCTGAAGGAGTACACAAGAGAGCTTGGGTACGAGACTCAAGTTCAGTACTTCGTATCATCCACAGATGGATAGTCAGTCGGAACACACTATACAGACCCTAGAAGACATGTTGAGGGCATGCTTATTGGACTTTGGAGGCTCTTGGGAGGATCACCTGCACTGGAATTCTCCTACAACAACAGTTACCAAGCTAGTATACAAATGGCACCATATGAAGCATTATATGAGAGGAAATGTAGATCACCCATATGTTGGAGTAACGTGGGAGAGCGACAGGTACTTGGACCAGAGCTTGTGACGTAGACAGTCGAGAAAATGAAGCGGGTTCAGAGTCATCTTCAGGTAGCTCATGACCGGCAGAAGCATTAGGCCAATATACATCGTCGATCGCTGGACTTCAAGGAGGGAGAGCATGTATTTCTGAGGATCTCACCGACACGGGGTACCATTCAATTCGGAAGTAGAGGAAAGTTGAGTCCATGGTATATTAGACTGTTCGATATCATTGAGCGTGTAGGAGAGGTGGCATATCATCTTGCATTACCCCCATCACTAGAGAGAGTACATGATGTATTCCATGTCTCACAGCTGAGAAGGTATGTGACTGATCCCAGTCATGTGGTCGATCACTCTGAGATCACGGTGGGACCCAGTTTATCATATGAGGAGCAGCCGATAGGTATCTTGGATATGAGTGAGAAAATGCTCAGAGGGCAGACAATTAGACTAGTTCGTATTGCATGGAGGCACCATTCTCCGGAAGAATCAACTTGGGAGCGTGAAGATTCTATGCATGAGCGTTATCCCCACTTATTCGTAGATGTCGGTAAGTTTTAGCTTAATTATTCTTATGATAAGTTTTTTTTATAATTGTTTTATTTTTAATTTCGAGGACGAAATTTAATGTGGGTAGGTTGTAAGCCCCCACATTTTTGGATCTTATTTTTAATTATTTTATATAGATATTTTAATTTATTAAAGTCAATAATGGCTATGTTATTAGTTTACTTTAGCTTTGATTTTGGAAGCATAACAAATATTGTTTTCTCAAATCCAGCTCCATATTTGAATTCTAGACTCTTCCACCTTGAGTTTGATATATCATGTCCCATCCAATTTTGCTTTTCAACATTCCTTTGACTTCACGCAATTTTGGGCCAACTTAGGCCAATTTGAGCTATTGACGTAATTTTAAGCCAACTTTCAATTTGATTTTTGGACTTGACATAGATCGAAATCGTATGACCCAATATATGGTTTTGATCCATTTTGTGTCTACATTACACATGCCTAGGGTGTACCATCCAATCGAGTTCTCATGTGCTACTTATTTGCAAATGGCACATGAGACTCATTAAATTGATTTTTTGGGTCCAATTTGACTAGTAATGCTACTCGAACCCTAACCTAGTCAACCCTACTAGTTAGAGCCTAACTAGGAGTACCAAAACCAAGTATACATATATTTAAAAGAATTTTAGAGGTTTAATTGAAGCCATATGCAATATTCCCTTATATATTTGCCTTGGTCAAACATCTAACCAAAAAAAGAAACCTATTAGTAATAGTATGATTTGGAGAACCAAATCCTATCCAAATTAGATCAAACCAAAGCCAATACACTATATATATATATATATATTTTACACTATATATTTTATATATATATATATATATATATATATATATATATATATATATATATATATATATATATATATATATAAATATATATATATATATATATATATATATATATATATATATATATATATATATATATATATAAAATATACCTATCAAACCCTTACTATCCCCTCTCTCATAACCGCCCACTACTCCACAAATCCCCCCAAACCTAGCGGCCACCACTCCAAACCCGAAACCCTAGCCGACCCCCTTTCCTTCTCAAAATTCCAATTTTTCCTCAATTTTTGTGCCATCACCACCACTCACACGACCCTCTCAACATCCTCTTCTTCCCTAGAAACTGTAGGAGTAACCTTACAGCCGTTAGAGCGGTGCACGACGCGCTACTTGGGCCGAAACACCGTCGAATCGAAGTCTGAACGTCACAGCATGTTAGTCAACTTGTAGATGATGTTTCATCTACTTTTCTCATCTGTTTCTCCTCAAACCAAATCTGAAAGTTACCTTTATATGTCTACTCCAACCTCTGGTTGCCGGATCCCCTAGTTCCAAACGGTTTGCCCGTGGCGTCGATTCTACGACAGGATATCCAGAACCAATGAATTCTGTTGCAAGCCATTTTTTTACCTATCTATGTTCAGTTTCTTACTTTCTTATATTTTTATTCAGAATCTAGACGTAGATACCTTTCCAACGCATATCTGAAAGTTAGGTTTCGCATCCGTTTACTATTTTTAAAAATTTAAGACATTTGCCGTGTTATCGAACTCCAAAAAATTCTGCTTTACTTGTGTCCAAAAGTGTCAAAACTCCATGGATCCATATTAAACTTCATGTTGTGCAAAGTTTAACATTATAAGTACTATTTTAACTAATTTCTGGGATATTTAAAGAATTTAGTAATTTAATTTAATCGTTGTTTCGGGGCTAAATTAATGGGTCGAATTGAGGAAGTCATATGTGGCATTGACATAGGACCTCTTGTGAAAGGGTTCCGCTATTGAAATTATATTATAGCAATATATAAGTATTTATAGATAAATTCTAAAATTTAAATATATTATTTTGTTATAATTGTAAAGTATTTACGAGAGGTTTTGGTACCTATATGTACTTATATAATAGATGCAGTGTCGTACCAACGTTATGGCAACTAGGAGGCGTAGATACTCATATAATTTATATATGATATATTGAAATAGAATATTAAATATAGTGTATTATTATAGGTGAGCATGGAAGGATCGACAAGGACACCAGAGTTGGACAGGCTTACCCGCAGACATCAGTTACAGGCAAGCGTGCCTTGCATTCGTTACAGATTATTCTTTTCTATTTTGTTGTTCTTTTTTATTAGCATTGCATGACGTAGGACGTTGATACTTATTGTCCGTTTATAGATGGGTGCCAATGTCATGATAGTGACATTAGACATTACGTACATACTGATGTATCCATTGACTCAATTGACCACAGGACACCGACACATTCATGATGCAAGATTTACATGACTATTTATGGTATTGACCTCGTATTAGCATTCTAGATTTCTTTATCAGTAATGCTTGTACTTTCGAGATGACTGTACAGACTTGACATTGCTAGATTCTAGACATGGGGATTAGGGAGAACTTGACTACAATATCAGACTATTGTCGTATGGCCCATTGTTTAGTGACCTTTATCTCTGTAGCAGAGTAAAGGATTATCACTATCAAGAATTGATTGTCCTTGGTGCCACGACACAGGTACTGGGGACAATACCCTGCTGAGGTGCTAGTGAGCCTTAGTGGAAGGGGTCTGGTATTCTAGAAAAGTATCTCACTTGCATAACACATAGACGAATATAATAGATTGCCTTAGTTCATATTTTTATTTCTGTACCTTGGCATGTATATTATGCACCTTTCTAGTCCTCTGAGGACCTGGCTATTTCCCAGGCTTAGACGAAGCTGAAGACTACCCGGAGGTTTACGGTTTGGGAGCTGAGACCGGAGGCGTTCTGGCACAGGAGGACGAGATAGTGCCAAAGGATTTCTCGTGATCATGTTACCTTCATATTTAGTTTTGCTACATTATTCCATTTTCTTTTCATCGGACTTGTAGTTGATTTGTACTTTGTTTCTATCGTTGTGGTTTTGGGATGTTTTATCCGCACAGACTTCATTACTTTTATTGCTGGATATTTGAGACATTTCCTTATTTATTCTTGATCTCTTTATGGACTTTGTGGATGTGATTATATATATACCTATGGACTGTGTTGTATTTCTTGGTGTTATCATGATTTATAGCTTAAGTATTTCGCTAATGGGCATGTTGTGTAGCTTGGCCCATTGGTGAAGTGCTGCTGGCATGTATTCGTATACCTGGTCCTACGTATTTTGGGATTGGGGCATTACATGTTTTTGTGGTGGCCCATGCAGGTCTACGTTAATCACTTCGGTTACGTTACTGTACTGACGTGAGCCTGTAAATAGGATAGAGAGACCCATAGGATCACATCCCCATGCTTTATACCTTTCTTGACTTTGTTTCGAACTCTCACTTGACTTTTCGATTTGCATCCAGTTTGATTATATTCTACCATAATCCTTATTTATTAGTGCTAGTAAGACGAATCTTCTTAGTGGGCGTATCTTCCCCTTACTATCACATCAGTATGGGCATAGACACTAGAAGCCATAACTGCAGGTGGAGTCTTCGAGAATTTTGTGAAGTCATGGTGATACCTAGGATAGTCGTACTGCTACGAGCCTGCAACCGATTAAGGAATAGGACTTAAGGATACGTCCATAAACAGGAATATAGACTTCTCTCAGACTTTTCAACATGATTGGTTTCCATGTTATCTTCTTTTTCAATATGATTGCTTTTGTGCTCTTCCTTACTCGAGATTTGACTAAACCCTTCCATGTTGACTTCTTGAGTAATTCTTCTCGTTCTTTTCGTGATAAGTTATTGGAAAGTGTCTTATGGATTGGTCCAAGGAAAAGATTGAGGAATTATATTTAACCTTGTATTATGGAATCAAAGTTTTTGCATCCAGAGAAATACTGGCGAGGCAGGACTTCAGATAACGGTATCATGGCTACATATGTTTCTCGAATTCTACTTGACCTATAACCTATGCATGTTGATCTCTTACCCTGTATTTTCGTAAAAAGTCAATTCAGAAATCTTTTATGGATTTGGCCAAGATAAGCTCAAGAACCTGTATTACCTGGCATAACAGATGTGCACTGCAGCCATTCATCGTATTATGGAACAAGAAAGTTATTTGCAGCCAGATGCATACTGGCGTGGCAGTAACTTCACGTGACATAATCATGGAGATATATGGTTCTCGAGTCTTACCTAGACTACGTCCTATGCATCTTGTTTGGTCTCACGTCGTTCTTGGAAATAGTTCGACAAACTCTCCTGTTTTGCTTGACCCTACCGTTGTTTGAAATTGGTATATAGGTTTGTTTGACCCAGCCATAGGCTTCCGTTACCTTCTATTTATTAAATAAAAAAATACACAAACCTTATAGTTATATTATAGAATATAATTAAGCTAGATTATTGGTGTGATTGTAAGGATGGGTAGCTAAAAAATGGGTAAGTTTCTTAGAGTTGGATCCTAGTGAGATTATGAGTTGAGTATGAGTGCCTGGATATCGGATGCATAGAGCCAATTAAGAGAAATTTCTAGGAGTGAACTGACAAGTATCATTGAATAAGTTATAATACTATACCCACGATAGAATTAGTTGTATTGGGAGTATTGAGGAAGGAGAAGTGGTATGCCAAGCTTAGTAAGTACAAATTTTGCCTTGATAAAGTTCCTTTTCTGGGACACATTATGTTGGAAGGACTTTCAGTTGATCCGAAAAAATAGCTATCGTAGAGTCTTGGCCGACACCAACATCGGTTGCAGAAGTTAAGAGTTTTCTCGGACTTGTCGAGTATTACTGCAGGTTCATAGAAAATTTCTCACGGATTGCAGAGCCCATGACGCGGTTGACGAATAGGAATCAAGTATTTCGATGGACAAAAAATTGTCAGAAGGCTTTTGAAGAATTAAAAAAGAGGTTGACCTCAGCACCTATTTTGACGCTTCCTTCTGGATCGGGAGGATTCGTAGTTTATAGTGATGCATCGGGTAGTAGACTTGGATGTGTTTTGATTCAACACGAAACGGTCATAGCCTATACATCGAGACAGCTGAGGGTACATGAGAAGAATTACCCTACTCATGATCTGGAGTTAGCAGCGGTGATCTTTGGATTGAAGCTATGGAGGCATTATTTGTATGAAGAATGTGTGGAGATATTTACGGATCATAAGAGCTTGAAGTATGTCTTCACGCAAAAGGAGCTGAATATGAGATAGAGGCGGTGGTTGGAGCTCATGACAGACTATGATATAGAATTGCAGTATCATCCTGGCAAGGCGAACACAGTGGCGGACGCTTTGAGTAGGAAGCCTACTGCATATTTCTTGACAGCCCAGCCACAATTATTAGAGGATCTTCAAGAGCTTGGAATAGAAGTCATTATGCCGGGACATCAAGGAGTACTTGCCAATTTAGAAGTGCAGTCGTCGCTCGTCGATAGGATCAAGACAGCTTTGCCTACAGACGCAAGATCGAATACCGTGGGTGGATATCAGGCACCAAAGCGTCCGAACCACAATGGCTTTCAGCAACACAATCAAGGAGGACCGTTTTGTAACAAATGTAATAAAAATAGGTCCTAGAGGGGGATGCTTGAAGTGTGGACGTCGTGGCTACATAGCTCAAGACTGTCAAGGATGGAGATCCCATCAGAACCCTCTAGGACATCAATATCATCACTAGTTGTCACGATCCGCACCCAGAAATAGGGCATGAGTCGTGTGTACGTCCAGCCTACGCCGCAACATCGACGGTAGAAAGCTGTCTAGACTAGCAATATATCTCCCTCTCACAGCATAATATCTGGATAAACACTATATCAAAGATAGCAATGAATATGTCTAAAATGATATCAACTCGGAAATCGAATACTCAATCACGAATGCTACGATAGATGAAATGATATATATATATATATATATATATATATATATATATATATATATATATATATATATATATATATATATATATATATATAGTTTATATAAAAAATATATATATATATATTTTTTTATATAAAAAAATATATATATAAAAAAATATATATATATATTTTTTTATATAATATATATATATATATATATATATTTTATATATATATATATATATATATATATATATATATATATATATATATATATATATATATATATATATAAACAAACTATATATATATATATATATATATATATATATATATATATAGTTTGTTATATATATGATAGTATATATGCATAGGCATATATAGGTACTGATTTATGTGAATTTTGGGACTGCTCGACATCCCCTTCAAACACAGCACACACCCTCCTTTCATTCTATGCCTATATACATATGTTATATATACACAAATCCTTTATATTCATTGTTAGATACTTATATATATAGTGTATATATGTATTTATATATATTATGATAAGTTTATTCTCAGGTTTTGACCCCCACAGCAGCCTATAACAGCAGCCCCATACTCATCCCTCACACAACACACACACACACACACACACACACACACACACACACACACACACACACACACACACACACTCTCAATCCCTTTCCTTTATATATCTATGTATATGTGTATGCATGTATATATTATATTGAATGAATATATATATATATATATATATATATATATATATATATATATATATATATATATATATATATATATATATATATATATATAATTCTGGCCTCTTCCCCCTCCCCTCAGCTGCCGACGCCGGGATCGCCCCCTCGTCGCGACTGTCCCCCTCCCCTCTGGAGTCGACCTCCCTCCCCCTAGTTTTCCCTCTTGAGCTGACGCCGGGATCGCCCCCTTGCTGCTGCTACCCCCCCCTCCCTTCCGGTCGACGGATCCTTCCCCCCCTACCCCAACCCCCCCGTTTCCCCTCTCCCCTATTCTTCTACGGGCTGGCCTCCTTCGCCGGAGTCCCCATCCCCCTCTCGGCCCCCCCACTGGAGCCCCGGCTCCGGGCAGCACACCGGGGGGGGGGCGAGGCTCCTCGAGCCGTGCGCCCCCCATTCCCCCTCGGGCATAGCGTACCCTACGCCCCTCTCTCGGGCATCGTGAATTCCTTGGGCTGCGTGCCCATACCCCCCCCACATCGGGCTGCGTTCCCGTCCACGTTTTTACGAATTTTGCATATTTTTAAAATATTTTGAAATTTCGATTTTTGAAATTTCAAATTATTTTGAAACACAGTTGTATTACGAAATTTTGGTTCTCCAAAATTTTGAAATTTCGTATTTCAAAATATATATATATATATTTGAGATCTTGCTATTAGATATAGCCTAGGGATTTGTGAGTCAGTTTAGGATTGACCCAATGATCCTAACTTGGCCAAGTTGACTAGCGAGTTGACCAAGTTGACAAAAGTCAACTTTAGGTCAAACTTGATCCAAATCGACTCAAACGGACTTGAAATGGTTAGATAACTTCAGTTTGACCTAAGACAAATTGACTATTTGACTTAGGTTTGACCTAGTTTGACCAGAATGGTTGACCAGAGTTGACTAAGGGTTGACTTTGACCTAGTTTGACTAGAATGGTTGACCAAGAGTTGACTTTGACATAGAATGACCTAGAATCATATAGCATGTATTGTAGATTACGTTTATTTCATATTAGACACTTTATAACCTGTGGTTGCTCTCAATAGGACATTGTGAGTCCGGTTCGGACATCTGTATTCATCAGTCACTCAGGGTAACAGACGAGTACATTCTCTGATAGTTCTTTCATTTACTTATCGATTTGTATATTTCAGTTCTAGTCAGTTCTATTTAATTCTCTGTTACAAACACGGATTGATATTTATAAAATTTATGTATACGACACACACACCTTACTTGTCTAGCCTCTATTACAAGAATCACTACAAGAATCACCTACAAGCACCTTCATGTTATGGCTAGATTTATTCTAGATTTACGTGTCGTATTATAGATTCACTCGTACTAGTTGGGCGGGGAAATACTTGAGTAGGCATGTAAACATTCCCAAATACTCGAACCACCTCCCTGTGAACTATACAAGAACGATAGCTATCCCACACTTGGCCAGTGTTTGATGTGTCGGATTACCCCTAGCCATTTACATGTCGATCTCAGTTATTTTAAAACACACTGTGAGTATTATCAAGAATCTTTACTAGAATCACCACAAGAATCTTTACTAGAATCATCGCAATGATCATTAAAGAATCTCCCTATTTGAATCATTGATTGGAATCACACTTGACCTACAGTGTATCACCTGGACTCATATCACATTATTCTAGTTCAGCTAGCTTTTATTTACAGTCTTCATTGACATGATCTTCTGTTTCACAGCATTTACTTTCCTTATTTTTAACTGTTGCTCTACATCTTAAACTGTCTAAAACTTTCATGTTTCATCAATATAACTGTCTATAATTATTTTGTAGTCTTAGGCATTTACTTGAATTTTCTTGATGAGATGTATTCGTTCCTGTCCTGACTGGACCTGTTGAAAATATTACAGATGATAGCCCTAAGGATACATTCCCTACTTGCTATGGATCTGGAGAGGGATTAGCTACCTTTGGCCCCGACCCTCAGGAGTGATCGGGAGACTAGTCTAGTAGACTTTCTATAGAATTCATGTTTAGAACTTGAATTGTAATAATCTGAGACTTGACTTGTTTTGAGTTGTCTTGATATATTATCATTTAGTAGTTTTTATTTGTTTTCTTTTATTTATAGAATTCTGTGTTTTCCTATCGTGCTTAGATTGTGATTGAGTTATATTATTTCTATACTTGTCCTCCGTTCGGAGTTGAGATTTAAGACAAGTAAATTATATATTTACGTGAGTTATTTTAGATAGTGACCTAGAACAACGTTCTACCATCGATTTCGTGGCGTAGGCTGGGTATTGTTACGCATTTGTACCCTTACACTAGGTGCGGGTCGTGACACGTTTTTAGTGGTGGCCCATGCAGGCCAAGATTCGCATTATTGCGATATCTTGGTAGTACGGCGACTTAGTTGTACTGCTACGAGCCTGCGATAGGAATTAAGAAATAGGCTTTAGATGAGAGGGTACTCATTCACAACTAGGAAATTTCCATGGATTTGAATCTATTGACACTTGTTCAAATCTAAATAATCTACTTCATACATGTCTTTCTTGATGATATCATCCTTGCACCGTTACTGACCTCTTGTTTTATATGTCCTTCTTTTTTTATCTTGTTGTGTATGATTTCATTAGTACCTATCAGGATATTCTTGTGATATGCTAGATAGTATAGTGACCCTGTTCGAGACTGTGAATTATGACCAGTATGACCATGTTTTGTATGTTTTAGATATAATTTTCTTGATCTTGATTGTCGGGGGTTTGACCAAGGAGTACAACCATCTTAAATTTCGAGGACAAAATTTTTCTAAGGGGGGTAGATTTGTCACCACCACTTTTCTGGATTAGGATATTTTAGTAATTGTGTGATAATTTGAAATTTTATTATTTTATTATTAAATTGATTGGTGTTTAGTCCTTGATTAGTATTTTTGGTAGTAGCAGATGGTTTAACCATAGATAACCTTGATTAGAAGACTAACCATGTGATTATAAACTTATTTGGCTAATTAGATTTTAATTTGGAGCATTAGTCCTAATTAGGAAACAAATTGACTTATTTGTAGGCTATTTTAATACGTAGCTTTTGGCCTTTTTACTATTGGGCTTTCCTTGTACATTACTTGCATGGTGGCCCATCCCAAACCCTAACCTAACCCTAGATACACCCCTTGGCCGCCCAAACAGCAGCCCCCCTCTTCATGTGCATATGAGTAGTAGCCACCTATTTGCAAAAACTCTAAAAATTGCCTTATCCTCCAAATAGCCTATTTTTCTTGTTTCTTATCCAAATCCTTCCAAACGAAGTGCGTTGCGATCATTGGGAGGAGAGGAACCTGCTGGAGACTTGCTAGCGAGGGATCGGAGGCGTTGGACAGGAGGAAATCGGCATCAACGCATTTGGAGGCTCATTTTATTGAGATATTGACTCTCAATAGGTAAACCCTTCTAAACACTTGTTAATCCTGATTTTTCTGCATAGATGCATCCATATAGGTACCCCAGACCTGTGTATGAAGTTTGGTAGGTTCTGGTATTCGTTTGATAGACGTTTCAGAGACGTGTCGGTTCACTGGAACACGTATCGGTGAAATGCCGCTTAGAACTGAAAGTTGGTATTTTGCGATTCTGTTTTCACAAATTTATTGCTGTGATTATTTAAAGTAACTTTCATGAAGACAGATCTCAATTTGACACATTTTTAGTGTCCAAATTGGACACGGACACGCGTGTACGAGGCCCGTGCACAGCCCCGTGCATGCCCTGCTGTCCGAGTATCATAACTCGACGTACAGGACTCCGTTTCGCATGAAATTTGATGGACGCATGGGGGCAACCTCTGCCCACATGCTCCTAAAATTTCACGATGTTTCGTGGAGCGTGCGCAGAGAAATCCATCGCGTACGGTTCAGCCAACACTGTGCATGCGGCCAGAAATTACCGCTGACACGGCCTTCGTAAGCGAACACGATGCAACGAGGACTCGTTCCAGGAGCACGAGCATGAAGCCCTAGACCTAATCCACCCAGGGACTTGAACACGTGGCACGTCGTAGCTCGTGTCGCGAGCTACGAACGTCGACACGCGCCCACGAGGCCGCGCGCACGCGTACGTGCAGTCTCTGCTGTCTTAGTGTCATAACTCGATGGATACGACACGGTTTGGTGTGAAATTTTATGGACACGTGGGGGCAACCTATGCCCACGTTCTCGTATAATTTCACGAGATTTTGTTGAGTATTCGCGAAGTTATCGCGTCTGCACTGATTCGACTGATACCGTGCACGCGTGTACGTGCCCGTGCGATTCGCACTGACCGGACACGATACGGACACGGGTTTGACCCTATGAGTAACCGATCATGTCACACACACATATATACCTTCGTGTTTACCAAGTTTCATGAGTTCTAGTTGTGTATTTTGAGATTTGGTATCGAGTTGGTTTTCGGGTTTTCGGTTGAATTGTTCTTGAGTTGATTTTTGATTGAAATCGATTTTCTGAGTTTAAACTCAGATTTCTGAGTTTGGGGTTGGATTTAGATTATTTTGAGAGTTCAATTTTGTACTTAGACCTATGTTTACTTTCAATTATATGTAATTTATGTGTTATATGTATTTTCCTCTTTGTGTGTGTGTGTGTGTGTATATATATATATATATATATATATATATATATATATATATATATATATATATATATATATATATATATATATATATATATATATATATATATTTGTTATATATATATATATATTTGTTATATATATATATATATATATATATATATATATATTTTTTTTTTTTCCTCTTTGTGTGTGTGTGTGTGTGTGTATATATATATATATATATATATATATATATATATATATATACACACACACACACACACAAAGAGAATATATATATATATATATATATATATATATATATATATATGTTGATGGCATATGAATATAGGCCTATATATGTATTTGGTTCAGATTTGTGAGTTTGGGATTAGGTTTAGTTCAGTTTTTGAATGCTATTTTGTAGATTAGACTATGGTTACATTCATTTGTATATAATCTATATGTTATATATAGTTTTCTTGTTTGTATCTCTATATATATATATTAACTATATATATACTTTGTTATATATATGATAGTATATATGCATAGGCTTATATAGGTACTGATTTCTGTGAGTTTTGGGACTGCTCGACATCCCCTTCAAACACAACTATACACATATGTTTTATATATATATATATATATATATATATATATATATATATATATATATATATATATATATATATATATATATATATATATATATAAAGTTTATTCTCAGGTTTTGACCCCCACGACAGCCTATACCAGCAGCCCCATACTCATCCCTCACACAACACACACACACTCTCAATCCCTTTCCTTTATATATTTATGTATATGTGTATATATATATATATATATATATATATATATATATATATATATATATATATATATATATATATATATATATATATATATATTATGATAAGTTTATTCTCTGGTTTTGACCCCCACAACAGCCTATACCAGCAGCCCCATACTCATCCCTCACACAACACACACACACACTCTCAATCCCCTTCCTTTATATATTTATGTATATGTGTATGCATGTATATATATGTATATATTATATTGAATGAATGGATATATATATGGGGCGGCTATATACACCCCAACTATTTCTAAGGACATCCAATGTTCTAAGTTTACCCCAATTAAAATGATTTAAATGATGAATATTGCTAAGGGCACCCCAACACTTGACTAAAATACCCTTCCTATTAAAACATACAATCTATCATTTTTCACATCCCACACCCCACACCTCACTCCACCCCCACATCGATTCCCCTTTTCTCCAACCCTAACCGCCCCCCCTACTCCCTCTCTCCAAACCTTTCACAACCCATCAATCGAACACCTTAATCAGTTCAAAATCTTCACTATTTTTATTTTTAATCACTGTTTGTGATTCGAACTCCATAAACTGTTGTTGAAACAAAAAAAATTCAAAAAAAATTGGATGTATTCACGGATAGGTTTGACCCTGGTTTGTCGACCTAACTGAGGAATATTCGACCCACGACAGTCGAACTATAGCGTATACGTTCGACCAGAATGTGTCAAACAGAAGATGGCATGTTCGAATATAATTTGTTCGACCAGTGTTTGTCGAACAGAAGAAGACATGTTCGACCAGTATTTGTCGAATAGAAGAAGACATGTTCGACCAATACTTGTCGAACGGACCATTGTCTGTTGGACCAATATTTGGCGTGCTCATCGTAGATTTTTTTGTGGTGGGGTGTTCTTAGAAAGCCTTAGGGTATATTGGTCTTTTAACATGAATCTATTTTTTTATTTAAGTTATGTGGGGTATCCTTAGAAATGGTTGGGGTATGTATAGCCAGTATATTTGTGATCTTACTATTAGATATAGCCTAGGGATTTGTGACTCAGTTTAGGATTGACCCAATGAGCCTAACTTGGCCAAGTTGACTAGCGAGTTGACCAAGTTGACAAAAGTCAACTTTGGGTCAAACTTGATCCAAATTTACTCAAACGGACTTGAAATGGTTAGATAACTTAAGTTTGACCTAAACTTAGACTAATTGACTAGTTGACTTAGGTTTGACCTAGTTTGACTAAAATGGTTGACCAGAGTTGACTAAGGGTTGACTTTGACCTAGTTTGACTAGAATGGTTGACCAAGAGTTGACTTTGACCTAGAATGACCTAGAATCATATAGCATGCATTGTAGATTACTTTTATTTCATATTAGACACTTTGTAACATGTGGTTGCTCTAAATAGGACATTGTGACTCCGGTTCGGACATCTGTATTCATCAGTCACTCAAGGTAACATGAGAGTACATTCTCTGATAGTTCTTTCATTTACTTGTCGATTTCTATAGATAAGTTCTAGTCAGTTCTATTTGATTCTCTGTTAGAAACACGGATTGATATTTCTGAAATTCATGTATACAACACGCACACCTTACTTGTCTAGCCTCTATTACAAGAACACTACAAGAATCACCTACAAACACCTTCATGTTATGGCTAGATTTATTCTCAATTACGTGTCCTGTTATGGATTCACTCGTACTAGTTGGACAGGGAAATACTTGAGTAGACATGTAAACATTTTCAAATACTCGAACCACCTCCCTGTGAATTATACAAGAACGATAGCCATCCCACACTTGGCCAGTGTATGATGTGTCAGATTATCCCTAGCCGTTTACATGTCGATCTCAGTTAGTATCGTCAAGAATCTTTACTAGAATCACCACAAGAATCTTTACTAGAATTATCGCAATGATCATTAAAGAATATCCCTACTTGAATCATTAATTGGAATCACACTTGACCTGCAGTGTATCACCTGGACTCATATCACATTATTCTAGTTCAGCTAGCTTTTATTTATAGTCTTCATTGACATGATCTTCTGTTTCATAGCATTTACTTTCCTTATTTTTAACTGTTGCTCTACATCTTAAACTGTCTAAAATTTTCATGCTTCATCAATATAACTGTCTATAATTGTTCTATAGTCTTAGGCATTTACTTGGAATTTTTTGATGAGATGTATTCATTCCTGTCCTGACTGGACATGTTAAAAATATTACAGATGATAGCCCTGAGGATACATGCCCTACTTGCTATGAATCTGGAGAGGGATTAGCTACCTTTGGCCCCGACTCTCAGGAGTGATCGGGAGACTAGTCTAGTAGACTTGCTATAGAATTCATATTTAGAACTTGAATTGTAATAATCTGAGACTTGACTTATTTTGAGTTGTTTTGAGATATTATCATTTAGTAGTTTTTATTTGTTTTCTTTTAGTTATAGAATTCTGTGTTATCCCATCGTGCTTAAACTGTGATTGAGTTATATTATTTCTATACTTGTCCTCCGTTCGGAGTTGAGATTTAAGACAAGTAAATTATATATTTGCGTGAGTTGTTTTAGATAGTGACCTAGAACAGCGTACTTCTGCCGATTCCGCGGCGTAGGCTGGACGTTGTTACGCACTTGTACCCTTACACTGGGTGCGGGTCGTGACACATATGTCTTACAAGAGAATTCTCATGTAAGGCCTGAACCAATCTTACTTATCTACACCACATGATCCCATCACCTACCCGATGTGGGATTAAATTACCAACTCCATTGTCACCTCCCATTTGAGCGCTCAACCGGAAACGAGATACAACCCAACATTTTTTTATTGGGAGAAGCTCAGCATTATCTCGTTATAGTTTTATATAATATATTGCTCATTTAAATATGATATATAGTAACTTCCTGATTAAATATGCAATAATATATGTAATTTCAAAATTGAGAAACTATATAAGTAACTTGTTGAGAGTTGTTCTGTTTCAGCTGTATACTATGCAACTACTTATTATATAATTCTATTTTTTTCAATGGGATAAGTTGACCCAATTTGTGTCGGCACTTGCTTACCACGAAATTTTTTAAAGTTTCTCAAAATTGGTATTAGTTTGGATGCAATTCTCTTTCATGTGTCGTTTGTGTCACGAAGTTTGAACAAAAAATGTTATGTGGACGTGTCCGTCCAAAATCTTCTATGCACCAATATTATATGTTATGTATCAATATTACATGTTAAATACAAATTAAAATCACGTCCATTTTCGAATAAAACCCAACACATAAACGAAAAAACTAAAATAATAATTAGCTTGATATAGAATTACAACTTGATATCCTGATACATTAATTGGGTAGACGAGTTTAGAAAAGTACTAATCCTTCTAAAATATCTACTGACTTTTAACGACATTGTTTAGATTGAGTGTACCATACACATATCCTTCAACTGATCTCTACACAACGACACATGCCCACAAAATCCAGTAAAAACTTGGGAGAGACCATGATCATTCGTGGGCCACGTGAGGCGGAAGCGGCGCCGGCCAGCTGGTTGACGTGTCCGGACATGTGGCTTACCACGTGTCGATCGTATCGTGTCCGACCGAACTATATCGGTCCTATCCTTTTGTAGAAGATGAATAGTTGATGATTGCCACTACTTATAGAGGGTCCAACCCCTCTTCATAATACATCTTTCGATGTGGGACTAAAGTCCCTTATTGGTTCTCAACACTTCCCCTCAAGATGGGCGATAGATATTAATCATCCCCATCTTGTTACATAGCTTTGACAGACTCAATGAACTAAGACCTTTAGTCAGACAGTCTGTAACTTGTTCTTCTGAGTGAATATGGTCAATCTTCAGTATCCTTTGTTCCAGCTTCTCCTTGATGAATAATCGATCGATCTCGATGTGCTTCGTTCTGTCGTACTGAACTGGATTATTATATATACTTATTGCAGCTTGACTATCGCTCAGAAGATGTAACGGTGCTCTCTTGTCTAGCTTCAACTCTGTCAGTAGTGCTCTCACCCATAGCAACTCTTACACTCCCAGAACCATTGCTCTATATTCTGCTTCAGCTAACGACCGTGCTACCACTGACTGTTTCTTGCTTCTCTATGAGACCAGGTTTCCTCCTACAAAAACATAGTACCCCATGGTAGACCTTCTGTCGTCTATGCAGCTCGTCCAGTCTGCATCATAGTATCCCTCAACTTCTATGCGTCCATTCTTCTTGAACCATAGCCCTTTTCTCGGCATCCCTTTCAGATATCTCAAGATCTGAAATACTGCTTCCATATGACCCGTTCTTGGATCATGCATGTAGTGACTCACTACACTCACTGTAAATGAGATATCAGGGCGAGTGTGCCCTAGATAAATCAATCTCCCTACAAGTCTTTGATATCTTTCACGATCAACAAGCTCTCCTGCTTCTGCTCCTAACTTGCACTTCTGGTCAATTAGAGTGGCTGCTGCTTTGTATCCCAGCATCCCTGTCTCCTGTATAGTGACTTCTTTAGTTTATACACTTTACCATGCGACGTCCCTCCGTCTGATTCTGTCGTATAGTACCCTGGCGGGGGTTCCATGTACACTTCTTCTTGTAAGTCTCCATGGAGAAAGGCATTCTTCACATCTAACTGGTATAGCTTCCACCCATAGTTTGCTGCAATGGAGACCAGAGTTCTTACCATGCTTATTTTTGCTACTGGGGCAAACGTCTCATCATAGTCGATGCTATATGATTGTGTGTATCCTTTTGCAACCAACCTCGTCTTGTACTGTTCTACTTTTCCTTCTGGTATCTCCTTCACTGTGTACACCCATTTGTATCCCACAGCTTTCTTCCCTTTGGGTAATGGAACCAGCTCCCATGCCTTATTTTTTTCTAGTGTTCCAAGTTCTTCCATGATTGTAGCTTTCTACCTTGGATCTTTCTTTGCTTTCTGCCAACACTTAGACAAAGACGTGGAGTCTAACGATGCAATAAAGGCTCGATAATTCGAAGAAATGTTAGAATAAGACAAGAAGTTGGCAATGTCATGTTCATAATCATCATAACGACTAGAAGCCTTACCCGCATTGATGCGAGAAAATCTCCTTAAGGGAGCAATAAATAGAGGAGAGATCATACCATCCAAGTCAGAGAGATCCGCATCAGAATCAGAGTAATTCGGTGCGGGGGCAACATCTTCAAGAGTTGGGGCAGGAGTAGACGAGGGACTTGGTACAGTAGGTAATGGGCTTGGTACAGTAGACGCTAGACACAACACAACACTGGACTTATGTTGTCTCCCTCTGTAGACTTGGAGCTTATTTTCCCTTGTCTGCTTCTTCCCCCGCGTAACATATGTATCTTTTTCTTCATTCTCTGTATCGGAGTCACTGCTTTCTCCCCATTTCGTCCAATTTTCCACGAACGGGCACTGGACCGATCCGACTACCACTTTTGGACTTATTATCTCCCCCTCACGTCTAACACCCTCTATGTTACGTGTGTCACCAAACGCTGAACCTTCATCTGAACCATAGTATGGTTCCAGTTCTCTGAATGTAACGTCCATGCTTACAAACAGCTTCCCCTCGACTGGGCTCCAACATACGTATCCTTTCTGAGTCACTGTGTACCCGACATATATACACTTAACCGCTCTAGGATCCAGTTTTCCAACTCCTGGCCTATTATCTTGGACAAAAAACACACACCCAAATACTTTCGATGGAACAGTGTATGTGGTTGCACCAGTAAGCATCTCCAACGATGTCTTCCAGTCCAATACCTGAGATGTTATTCTGTTGATGAGATAAGAGGCCGTCAATACAGCCTGCCCCCATAAGTGTTTCGGGACCTTCATAGCCAGCATCATCGTCCGTACGACCTCCAGCAGGTGCCTGTTCTTCCGTTTGGCCACACCATTTTGTGTCGGTGTATAGGCACATAAAGTTTGATGTAGTATTCCATGAGTAGATAAATACTCAGCAACCCTCTTATTAGTATACTCCGTCCCATTGTCAAACCGAAAATACTTAATTTTAACGTTATATTGTGTTTCCACCCGGCGATGAAAATCCTGAAAAGCCTCAAGGACATCACTTTTATTCTTCATAAGGTAGACCTAGGTCATGCGGGTATAACAATCAATAAAAGTGACGAACCATCTAAAACCGTTAATAATGGTTCTAGGACAAGGGCCCCATACGTCCGAATGTATCATATCAAATGCAGCAGAACTTCTATTCTCTGAGCTCACATACGAGCTACTGGTATATTTTTCCAACTCACATGCATTACAAAATAATTTCTCTTTATTAGCCCTTTGATATAAGGATGGATACATTCGACTAATAACTTTAAAGGAAGAATGCCCGACACGCTGGTGGTGGAGTAGTAATTTGTCTTCTACAATGCGACGTGAAGCGTCCAGTTGTGCATCTGCTACTAGAGATGCCAATACTTTGTCCAGTCCGGTCCTTTCCAAGTACCATAGCCCCTTATGCCATGTGCCAGTCCATAGTTGTCGTCATGTCCCCTTCTCCTGAAAAGTCACCGTAGGAATGACAAAGGAAGCATACAGTTTAGGTCAAGGATAATGACAGGGTGGGTCTCAAAAGTCTCCCTCCAACGATCGAGAGCAAGTGCTTTTACTAGCCTCGGATCAGGGAGCAAACATGATACCTACGCACGCGTGTGCTCGGGATACCCGAGTCCATAAATTGGATGCAAAGGTAGATCTGTTTGCTATCGACCTGCGAGAGGTGATTACTCACAAACTCAAAGAGAAAGAAGCAACCTTGGCATGTGATGAGCCCTTTTCCGGACATCATTGCACCCAAGTCATCATCAACTGCTGCTGCGACAAGTCCAGCACCTGAAGATCGACCGTCCGTTTTCTAACGACTGTACCGGCCAGCACCTGTCCGACAATAACTTGAGAAACAGGTGCAAATTTTGGAAGACAAGGAATTTCCTTTTGCCTACTGTAATTCAACTCGGAAGGTTCCTCCCGGCAAGGGAGGAAAGAAGACAAGCTCTTCCAGCCCGACAATCTCAGCCAACACTGCAAGAAAACTCTCATATGGAGGATTGCCGCCGATAACCACAGGGGGTGTCTACCTAGGCACTCGATCCAGAAAGAAGCTTCCAACACCCGAGGGTGCACCTTCGACCTCCTTGGGGGTAGATTAAGCTGGGGGTAGCAGTCCCCTCAATGTATGCGACAACCCGGTGTTCCAAGAGCATACACAGGGGGAAGCGATCCACTGGAATTATACAACAGACTTGGAAATCCCCGAGGACCTTGGTGTTGGTCCCCTCTGTTGGTGACCTCTCTGCATGTTCTGAATAAGTGCTTGGGCCTGAGCATATTATTGAGCCTGAGGCGGTAACGGCCTCAGAGGCTGGTACTGCTGCTGCTGCTGCACTGGTGCTGGTGCCCAAACCGATGTAATGGTTAGAATTGATGAAGATGAACTGGCTCTATGCGGGTAGGACCCAATTTTGTGATCTGGTGCCCCACAAGCCAAGCACAATCCATGTGCCCTACGACACTCTGAAACCACGTGCCCAGGCTGTCCACAATGAGTGCAGCCCATTGAGGAAGACTACTTCTGCCTCTGTTGCTGAGGATACGTCGATGTCGAGTGCTGAATCGACGAAACTGTGGTCGCCCTCCTAGGAGCTCCAATAGTCAAAGCCCTAGCTGCCGGGACTGGTACTGACATCTGAGATAACTGACCATGAGGCCTCTTCCGTCCTCCAGTTCGATCTACTATCCTCTTGGAGGTATATTCATGCCTCCTAGATGCTCTCAAAATAGCATCAAAGGTCTGGTGCTCAAACTGCTCCATTGCTAAAATGATATCTAGGTGGAGCCCTTGTTGGAATCGTTGCGCTCGGTCCAATTCGGTCGCCACCAAGGTGGGAGCAAACTGACTAAGCCTAGAAATCTCGGTCGTATATCCATCGATCGCCCTTCCCATCTGCTTGAGATTGCTGATTCTGGTCTACAGATCATACCGAGCTATACTGCATCAAAGTACTTCATTTGAAACTTGTCACTGACTACCGCCCACACGACAGGTGTCGCCAATCCAACTACTAGCATCGTCCACCAGCTAGGGGCTATGTCCAATACATGCAGGCGCACAATGGCCACCTTCTCTTCCTCTGGAATCCGAGCTGCCTCTAGAATAACCTCTATATCCTGTAGCCAAGCATCAGTAACAATAGCGTCTTCACTGCCATCAAAGAAAGGAGGGTTCAGATGCTTGGAGCTGTTAGCCGTATTGTTCCCTTGATAACCAACTCTGTCCATAGCATCTCGTACTGTCTGCTGTAGGGCATCATCCCGACGATCTTGTGATGTAAGCAAGTCCCGGATGAGTCCCACCAGGGTTCTACTGTCAGGCTCTGCAAGATGGGCTGGCTGAACTAGCGGCTCTTGCTCCCCAGAAGGCATGACTCGGGATGCTGTCCCTGAGTACTGGGTTTGGTTCCTAGGTTGCGGCTGGTTCACTTGTTGCTGGTTCTCTGGGGGTACTCCACCCAGCTGATCGGTAGGACCAGGAACTATGCCACTGAAGAAATAACATGGAGAAGAATAAGGAATGACCGAGATAGATCAGGGATATAAGCATGTGATCAGGTTAAGATTTTAAAAAGATTAGAAGGCACGAGTAGAGATCAAGGAAAATGCTGATTGAGACATCTATTCAGTAAAACCCTCACATATCTTGATTTTTAAGACCTGCATGGGCCACCACTTAAACTGTATCATGCCTCAGAACCAGAATACTGGAGAGCGAGGGATAGGGACAGCCAGCTACGTATTTTAAAGTGCAACCTACCTTACAATACGGTTATGGCAGTCTAGATACATGAGGATAAACTACAATCCATCAGTCTCTATGGTCAGGAACAAGCCTAGTGTCTCAATCTCAAGCAAGCAAATAAATATACAAGATGTTAGACAATCAGACATACAAAGTAAGGCATCCCAAACATTACATATTCAGATGGTCATGAAGCTAGTCATACAAAATATGAGACTAGCAAGAGTTAAGTCATACATGATCAACCCTAGGATTTTTCAATCATGTTACAGCCCTTAGGCAAACAGAAATTAAGTTTCAACAGGAGCTAACACTTGCTCGGCGGCTAAACGCCTCAAAAGAATAATTTACAATAGAGTGGGAGAGCAAAATAAGAAACACTCGTTATCAGAATTATGTCTAGTGTTCACCATCTGGCTGACAAGCAGGAAGATCCTCGGGTATTACTCCGAAATCTGGTCATACAAAGCCAGCTGGGTCAGATCCCAGAAAGAGCAAGTGCCACAAGGGAGGCTTCATTAAGGAACTAAAACCAACAGATAATAAAATAGAAAAATAAATAAATGAACAAGCTTAAATGACAAGAAGACAGGGTTAAAATAAAATAATAGCTTGTATTAAGAGACGAAATATAATTCTCATGCTAATCATAAGCAAGTATTCAGGCACGGCCAATCAACTCCTACGGCTTGCTATCATTAGCTAACTAGGGTTATCACAGGCCTAGTTACTAGCAAGATGTAATAAGATATTTCCGCAGTCACAAGTCCTGGATCTATCCAGGTTATCCAGACGAGGTGATTTACAATAGTTATCAAGATTACTGGTGTACTTTCAGTACTTATGTTTTCAATGTGCCCCACATGACAGTAGGCTGAAAATGTGCCCTACTCGTCGGCAGTGTAACATCCAGTTTTCTAAATGAGGGTAATTATAAGATTTTATAATTTTAATCTTTTAATAATAATATTTAAATTATGATATGATTTTTGGTGATTTTTAATTATTTTAAAACTATTTAATTCTATGACTTGTGATTTTGATGTTTTGCTAGTGAACCCTAGAGACTACTTGACTTAGAGCCTAACCATGTGATTAGGATGTTTTATCTATCATTTTTTTTGCCTAGAAGTATTTTGGTCATTATGAATTATTTTAATTTATTTATAATTGTTTGATTGGTGATTGCTATTTTTTTGACTTTTGCTAGTTGTGACTTTAGAGACTAACCTAGATGTTGACTTTGACTTTGGTGACTTGGTTAGCATGGTGTGGACCCTAGTCTAACTTAAGTCGACCCAAGTTGACTTGGTTTGGACTGAGTTGCATGGAGAGATTAAGTGCTTTAGGTGCTTGAACTAATAGCTAAGGGTTTGAACCTTTTAACATTTAAACTTGGCCCATAGCCCATTGGCCATCAACCCTAACCCTAATTTCCCTAATGTAGCGGCCTAGGGCTCCCCCCTTTCTATTTAGTTTCTCCTATTCATTCTTGCCTCTTTTTACACCACTTTTACTTTTGGCAAGAACAAGGTTTGTCCCCTTTGCAATCTTTTCTAATTTATTCATTTCTCTTCCTTTTGACTCTAGTCTTTTGCATTAGGATCTAATTAATGTCTATTTACTGTTGATGGTGAGTAATCTCAGCTTTGGTGTAATTTGGGGCTTTTGAGTTGCTAGAGGGATTCTCCTATATTGAGCTTTTTTTATTGAGTTTGACACTCAATAGGTAAACCCCTCAAACCACCTCCATTTCTTGATTTCCTTGCATGAATGCATAGATCTAGGTGTCCCCTAGCTGTCCCTCGAGTTTGGTAGGAAACTGTTGAAGAAGCATGGAATTCCAGGTGCATCTACAGGCCAGAATTCCTATGCGCTTAACACAACATGCGCGGAGCTCAAACGAAGTACTTGGCACAGCAAAAGACAGCAAAAGTATAGACATTAAAAGAAGATTTTTTATTTCATATAAAAGTCTATTACATGTCTAAAAAAAGGGCTTTATAAAGGAGAATTTCTACAAAAAGAAAGATCCCAAGATACAGCCAGGCGCTGCAAACTGCCATGCGCCCCATGCCAAGCGCATCATCAGTCAGGCGCGCCTCTTCAGCGTCTCAGTCAGGCGCGTCTCTTTCAGCGTCTCAGTCAGGCGCATCTCTTCAGCATCTCAGTTAATCGGATCACTCATTATATGCGCTCTACTTCGACCCGATCAAGTGTTGCGGCTAAAGGAGCAGCTTTGAGCATAACCAGAGTGAGAAGCCAACCCCACTCTAGCTGGAGGAAGAGCTCTCCAAAGCCCAAGGAAGAGGAGAGCACTGCAATTTCGATATGCGACTCTTCCGGCATAACGGAGACGGGGATCGAGCATCCCGATCTTTGGATGCAACAGGCACCTTCGGCCTGCCTCAGAACCCCGCAATTCCGACTTTTGGATGTAACAGTCACCTTCAAGTGCATGAACGAAGACAACTCGTTGCATCTTCACCCTCGGGAGCATCTTGTCAACAGAATGTACTCGAGCAAATAAGTTCATCCGAAAAGACGTGAGAGAATGAGAAGCAAACTCTCTCCTTGCTGCTATTTATAGGCCGGGCAAATCAAACCCATGCGCCAAGTGGCGGGCTCTCCAAATCCCGTGTAATGAATTTGCATTTATGGTGATGAACCTGACTCCTTGAATTCAGCCAAGTAAAAACGGCTATTTAAAGCATTTAAAGAACTCAACAGTCGGACCAATAAAGACTCGTCATACAAACGGATGTGCCGGTCAGATACCGCGCATCGAATAGACGCGCCCGTCAGTAACAAGCGCCCTGTATGGATGCGCCCAACAAAGCACAGATCCGTGTATCCCAATCAACATGGCCCCATGCGCCCAGTGGGGTACAAATCGATGCGTCACCCCACCAAGCAATTAATGCCAAAATGACAGAGTTGGCAGCACATCCCCCGAGGACTGAACAGTTGACAGCTTTTGCAGAAAACGAAGCATCGCTGACGTCAGCGTATCATTACTTTCCTCCGACGGTTACAACCCACGTGGCCGACCAACCACTCGTATGTGCCTCAGCAGCCATGCGCCTGAAGATTCGCATGCGCCTCAAAAGCCGTACGTCCAGACTGGTTCGTAACTCCTGAAGGTTACGAGCCAAAGTCTTCTCATGTGCCCAATCCCAGGCGCATCCTATCAGATTACCCTCCAACAAATCCGAGATCATTGAGCTACGGACATGTGCCACGTGTCCTTTGACTCAATTCGGCCTATGAATGGGTGCTAATCATCGAAGATCTCAGCAACTGAAAGATCCTCTCCCTTGCTACGTGCCAGTCCACAAATACAGCGTGAAGGATTCAACCCACAAATGATGGTACATCATCCATGTGCCTCCCGCAGCTTCAACCACATGGCGTTCCCACGTATAGGCGTATCCTATATATGCGCGCATGAGCAGCCCAACCTGTTGCTTATAAATAGAGAGATTGTCTCCTTCTTCCACACACACAGAGGGACAGACATATACAGCAAAGACAGCCGCAACCAGAGCATCAGAGTTCACTCACAGAGATCGGAAGAGACACTCAACGTCTTCTTCCTCTCCGCAAGCTCCAACACCCAGAGCAACTCAGACCTTCAGAGAACCAAAAATCGTTGTCAGATCGTCAACGGAGTCAACGTATTACCACTCGCTCCATCGACACAGGACCCAGATAAAAACAAAAGTGTACTCCTAAGACTACATCGAAGTCCTATATTGTAACACTGTTCTGTTTGTAATTGAAATTGCAATCAAGAGATTTTAATGGCAAATAAGCTGGCGACTCTGCTGGGGACCTCTTTCTCCTCCGCTGAGAAAGCTGTGTCGCAATCTGACGACGTAAAGGTGGGCTCCTCCCACAAGACGCTGGTCGTACGCCTCAATCAACAGGCGTATGAGGAGTTCATCTCTGAAGACAGCGCAAGTCCTTCGAAGCGGCTGCCAAAGTCGAAGAAGACTCGCCAAGTCTGGGTGCGCAAGGTCGAGGCCTCCGGCACCACCACTGAAGGGGATGCGCCGATGCAGTCTACCCTTCCCGCTGACGTCCTCAGCAACCAAGATGCGCCTGTGGGTGCAGCATATCCCTCGGGGAAGCGTGGGGCCGACCACATTCTCTAACCTTCTTCTTCTCAGACAAAGAAGATGCGTCGACGAAGCAG
Source organism: Iris pallida (assembly GCA_029216955.1). Classification (NCBI taxonomy): domain Eukaryota; kingdom Viridiplantae; phylum Streptophyta; class Magnoliopsida; order Asparagales; family Iridaceae; genus Iris; species Iris pallida. The sequence continues at coordinate 2,811,985 of JANAVB010026999.1, read as the reverse complement.
GGGCACAGCTAACGCCCTGCGCATTAACTCTGATGTGCCACAGAAGGCATCTGTCTTTGACAGACTCATTCGCTGTCCTGGCGAGGATAATTTGGACTCTGAGTACTATACGCCCCAGAGGGCAGATACGAAAAAATCCAAGGCAGCACGGGCCATGCGTCTCGAACGTGCTATGCCAGCAGTGAGCCAGAGGCATGAGCTCACAATCACGCACGCTGCCAATGGTAAACTGTACAAGGTTGACTCGGGTGCTTCTGTGCCGCGAACGGGCCAACCTTCAAAGACCTCGTGTCGCTTGGGCGCATCTGCTGCATTTTCAACCAAGCCGTGTGAGGCAACCTCTGTAGTCTTGAACCCCAGCGCCTATATTAGTTGTGCGTCTGAGGCTGATTCAAGTCACTCTAAATGCTGCTCCCTCACTATTGATCTGGGTGCATCTTTTGCGTCGGATCAGGGGGTACAGCATTCACTTAACCACCCCGGCGCTTGGCCTTGCCATACGCCTGATGGGGGTATGAAGGTGGCACTCTCCTCCAACGATTTGCGTAATGTGATCATTCATAAACGCCAATCAGGAGAGTCGACTGACAAGCATAATGCGTCCCTCACAGGGCACACCTGTGCTGTAGTCACCATCAACTGTTGTTGCAAGACAGCAGTCCTACCAAGGCAGTCCGTATTCCAGCGGCTGCAATCATCAACGCCCCTCCAACATCGCTTCGGGAAGAAGGTGTCAACTAAAGAGGAGCCAGAACTAAAGGTTGCTTCTTGCAACGTAGTCTCTAACTCCCCATCAATTTGAAAGGTGACTGGCAACTCCTCGACCTCGTCCTCCTCCAAGAGCCAGCCGAGGAAGACCAAGACGATCGTCCCGTCCTCAGGAGTATTTGAGGGCACCCGGGGGAGAAAGAAGATCTCAGAGGAAGCTGGGGGTAGTCAAGCCCCTATGGATCTTCATCCCGAAGACAAATTTAGCCTCCCGAACATAGCTGGGGGTAGTCAAGCCCCTGTGGATCTTCATCCCGAAGATGAAGACATCCTCCAGAACATAGCTGGGGGTAGCCAAGACGAAGCTCCAGGGGAAGTTCCTCTTCTGCAAGAGAGCTAGGCTGAAAACGAAGCTTCAACCGATCCATCCACTTCCAGTCACGTCATGACAGTATACATGACGGGAGGCGGTAATACGGAGTCAGATGCGCCACCAGCAGATATCGTTCAGCGCATGGATACCTTGGAGGGAGGACTCAAAATCCTTTTTGTCGCCATACAGACACTGACTCAAGCAGTGTTTGAGATACGGTCAGCTTTGGCCAGAGCACCTTCCACTAATCCTGACCCAGGAGTCAACGGGGAATCAAGTGTGTCCCTTCAACGGGCATCCTTGAATACCGATTGCCGCGAAGCATCGCGTGTGGGAACCTTCGAATGTACAGCTCCAGACTGTACCACCTTCTCCGACTCCCAGCTCCACGAAAGACGTGGTGGAGATGATCAAGGACTTGTGTGAGCGCTTCGAGTCGAAGAACAGACAGAAGGAGTGCCAGAAGATGGGGATCCCGCGACCATACCTCCTCGAATGGAACAAAGTGGTTTATCCTCCCAAGTATAAACCATAAACATTAACGCCATATGACGGAAAGGACTCTCCATGCTGTTATCTGACGTACTTCCAGTCTCAAATGGGACATCTCCCGAAGGAAGCCGCGCTACTCACCTGCTTGTTTGTCGGGGCATTGAAAGGAGTGGCTTACGACTGGTACTGTAATCTCCCTGACAACTCCATATCCTCCTTCGATGACTTGACGTGCCTCTTCCTCGATCGTTTCTATGATGGAGGGAAAGACATGACGATGGCGTCCCTTATAGAGGTACGTCAGAAGGAGAAGGAGACAGTTCGAGCATTCATCGAACGATTCCGACAAGCCTGCTTCAGACTGCCCTCGGGCATGCCAGAACATGCATTTCTCTCCTCCTGCAGCATGAACATGCTTCCTGCGATCAAGCTCTGGCTCAACTCCACCCCTCCTCCTGATTGGAGCTTAATGATTATTGAGGCTGAAGCAGCTAAAAATAAGGCATGCAATGCTCGCCTTCTGGGAGTCAGTTTTACTGCTTTCGAAGACAAGGAAAAATGGCCTGCTACCAACAACTCTGGGCATGAGACGAAGGGGAAGCAGGCGTTTACTGTCAATGCCTCGAAAGGCGTACAAGCACCTACTCAGAAGCCTCCGCTTGCGCCGAGGCCAAAGGAAGTCTATTCTTTTAACGATGAAGACACCTTGTAACTCTTTGAGATGCTGAAGCAGGGTGATAAGATCAAATTGCCGGACCCAAAGCGTCCCGACGAGGTTGGGAGAGTGGACAATCTGAGGTACTGTCACTACCATCGGTTTGTCGAACATCCAACTCAGGACTGCTACGTCCTCAAGAACTACATCCAGCGCATGATCAATACGAATGTTATCTCCGTCGACTATGAGGAGAAGACAGTCTCGGCCAACCTGGTTTCGCTCTAATTTGGAACCTTGCCGCCAACTACAGCACAAGATGGCGTCGTCCCTATCCCAAACGCGACAATGGAGGTGATCAACCTACCACCTACTCGTGACAACGTGAGTGGACTCATCCCACTCACCACATCTCGGAAAGAGATCTTATGGGTTCATCCCGATCTCGTCTCTGAAGTTACTCAACCGGGGGTACGCTCTGTCTCCAAAATCAAGGGCAAGAAGATCAAATCTTGCCGCATGGTCTCTTCCTCCGCGGAAGAGGCATTTCCTGTATAAATGCGTTCACAGCAGAACGCCCAACCCGACGAAGCTGCTGTCGACGTGGTGCCTTCCTGGACCGCCCCTGCTACCCAGAAAGAGGGCCCATCCAGACCTCCAGTAGCAAATAAACAGAAGCACGTAGAGGCCCATTTCGACAAGCCTTTCCGAAGAGAAAATGATTCGGGGCTAGCCAAGCCCCACAACTTCGACATACTGGCACAACTTGTCGGTACCCCTGCCCGTCTATCTCTGTTTGAGCTTCTTCGTCTTTCCAAAGACACCCGTGAAGCTCTCTGCGAAGCCTTGAAGGATGCTGAGTCCTTCATCAGTCAGGTTAAGCAGTCTGAGGACCTCCCAACAATATGTACATACTGCTATTGTGCGGATGATGTCATCCCCAATATAACCTTCATCCAATAAGATATGCTGCTCAACCACAACCGGCACAACAGGCCACTGTATTACACAGGGTATGTGGGTTCCGTCAAGGTGAAGCGTATTTAGATTGATCCAGGGTCTTCCCTCAGCATCATCCCTAGGACTCTGCTATCAACACTGGGGATCTCGATGTACCGTCTGGCGCCTTCCAACACTACAATCAGCAGTTTCAATGCTAGCAAAAGTGAACCGATGGGCAAAATATGGCTGAAATGTCATATCGGTAACCTCCGAACCGAGGTGACTTGCTATGTCGTGGATGCCGACGTCAACTACAACCTCCTGCTAAGTCGCCCGTGGCTGCATGAGTACATGGTGGTGCCATCTACACTCCACCAATGTATAAAGTACGTGTCCACCAACGACATCATCCGGACAGAGTTCGTGGACATTGACCCTTTCAAGGGGGTCGAAGCCGACTTCACCGATGCTAGCTTATATAAGTCGCTCGATGAAGGGGAAGCCAATGATGCTGATGACGAAGCAGAAACAGCGGCAGAGCTGGACATGGAGCCAGAGATGATTCTCGATGCTCCTTCGAAAATTTGACTCAAAGGGAAACCGCCTCAGATGCTGCCTCCCATGGCAATGAAGCTACCTGGAAAAGTACCGACTTCTCTAGGTAGAACACCCACTGAAGCTCCTTTGAAGATACGGCTCAAGAAAAAACTACCTCAAACGTCGGCTCCCCTGGTGGCAAAACTACAAGGGAAGGCACCTGTCATCGAAGGCGCAATCGAGGCACCCCTGAAGGTGAGTCTTAAAGGCAAGCCTCCGCAATCATCCAAGCTGCAACAGAAGGCGCACACAGCCCTCTCGGATTCCAAGGTCAAATCTGCGGTGGGATCTCCCGAACCAGCCCCAGTGCTCACAGATGAAGAGTTAGGAGAGTACATATCTGCTGATATAGATGCACCTTCTCTTGATAATGTAATCCCGCGGGACAAAATCTCATATTTTATCAATAATAGAGTATCTTTCAATTATTCTAGTCTTCCATATTAGAATGCCTTGTATACACTAGATAATGCTCTACGGTCATCACAAACACAAATAACGACCGTCAATCATGTAAATCGAGTAGTCCCATCCCAAGGAGTCTGTTTTAAAGTCCCACCGCGAAATCGGGATAAAGAACCCATCATCTTCGACAAAGTTGAGCATCATCAAGACCTCCCACCACTCGAGCTAGAACCAGATACCGGCAGAATATAAGTCTATCGGTACACAAACAAGGCAAAGTACCTCATCCAAAAGATGGGTTACGATTTAAAAAGCAACAAAGGCCTGAACTACGGTAAGGGTCGACGTCTTCCTCTCCGGCTCCCAACACCAAAAGAAAAACTGCAGGACTACTATCATCATACTCGACGTCGTCGGCAACTCCAGAGAGTTCGGAGGCAGAAGAAATAGAACACTCTCATTCGTCCGAAGCATCAACTTAGAATTCTGATACCAGTATCGGCTCAGTCCTCAGGAAGGTGCTATCAGTCAACATGGCATCTGCACAATCTCAAGAGGATGAAGGCAATAACCAAACGTTGAAATTCTTTGAGGAAGAACCTTGGGCTCAATGCCTAGGAGCACAGTGGGAGTCTCATTTTGAATTACGCGAACCCTCTATCGAAGACGAGGTCGAACAAGTTGACCTTGGAGATGGATCTCCTTCCAAATCCATCTTCACCAGCAAGAGTCTAAAGGGAGAAGACCGGGAGTCTTTGGTCCAATTGGCCAAAGAATATATCGATGTCTTCGCCTGGAGCTACGAAGATATGCCGGGACTTGATCCCCAGATCGCAATGCATAGACTTAACATCTTGCCTGATGCTAAGCCTGTAAAGCAACAGTAATGACATTTTTGTCCTGACATCATAAACGCTATCGATCAGGAGGTGGACAAACTCCTGAGCAGCGGGTTCATCCGTGAAGAGCAACATCCGGATTGGGTGGCCAATGTCGTCCCTGTCACCAAGAAGAATGAAAAGATACGAGTCTGCATCAACTTCAGGGATCTCAATACTGCTTGCCCGAAGGATAAATTCTTGCTCCCAATCACTGACATGATGATCGACAATACATGTGACTTCGAACTCATGTACTTCATGGATGGGTACTCGGGCTACAACAAGATCAAAATATTCCCCGATGACGCAAAACACACGTCATTCAGGACTCCAAAGGGGGTTTTCTGCTACACAGTGATGTCCTTTGGCTTGAAGAACGCTGGTGCTACGTACCAACGAGCTATGAGTACCATCTATCGTCAACATCTGTGCAAAACAGTTGAATGCTACGTTGATGATATCGCAGTCAAGAGCCGTCTCAGAGGTGATCACCTACAAGACCTAAAGACAGTCTTTCTTGGGGTTTCTAGCAAAAAGTTCTTGGGCTTCATTATCATGGCGAAAGGCATTCATGTTGATCCCGAGAAAACCAAAGCCATCCTTGACATGGACCCTCCGAAGAACCTCCGAGAACTTCGAGGCCTACAGGGGCGTCTGGCATACATCCGAAGGTTTATAGCGAACCTTTCCGAAAAATGCCTACCCTTCACCCAGCTCATGAAGAAGGGAGTCTCCTACGTCTGGACAGAAGAATACCAGAAAGCTTTCGATGATATCAAAGCTTACTTGACGAGCCCGACAGTCCTGGTGGCACTCGTCACAGGCAAACCATTTCTCCTCTACGTCCGTACCATGGATCATTCCTCGACGCTTTGTTGGCTCAGAACAACGATGCATGCTACGAGCAAGCAATCTACTACCTTAGTAGAACGATGATCGGGGCCGAACACCGGTACAACCCTGTTAAAAAGGAGTGTTTGGCTTTGGTATTCGCCATCCAGAAGACACGTCATTACGTTTCGGGCCAGACAAATCATGTCATTTCCCGAGTCAATCCACTCAGGGTTCTCATGACGAAGCCAGGATCTTTGAACACCCGACTAGCTACATGGGCGATCATTTTGACGCCGTGCATGGTGTTCGTTCCATAAAAAGCTGTCAAAGGTCAAGCTCTAGCCGACTTTTTAGCCGTGCACCCCATCCCAGAGTCCTCCAGGCTCTATAAAGACATCCCGGATGTGGTCCAAGAATCAAACGTCATCGAAGAAAACTCCGTCTGGCGGGTGTTTTTCGATGGCGCTTCAAGAATAGGCCCCAAAGGCCAAATCATCGCCAGAGTGGGGGTGGTCTTAGTCTCCCCCGATCAGCTGGTCATCCAGCATGCTTACTCCCTTTCGAAGCCGTGCTCCAACAATGTTTCCGACTACAACGCTCTCATCATGGGACTCCAGCTGACGCAACAGCTGGGGGTGGATCATCTGGAAGCTTACGGCGACTCAAAACTCGTCGTTAATCAAATCCGAGGGCAATACAAAGTTCGCCATGAAGATTTGGTTCCTTACCATGAAGCTGTATTGAATATTATTTCAGCCTTCACCAAGTTCCTCATAGAACACGTACCTCGATTACAAAACCTGGAGGCTGACGCTCTGGCCGGCCTCGCAGCTTCATTAGCAGCACCCCTCGGGACTTAACACTACGTCACGGTAGTTGGACGAGACTTGGTCTGTCCCAAAAACAATCTATACACACAAATGGCCCATGCTACGACGACAAGTGCCGGTGTTAATGTTCGAGACTGGAGGTTCCCATTCATCGACTTCGCTGTCTATGGAATTCTCCCAGAAGACCCGAAAGAAGCCGTCTCGGTCAGAAGGCGTTCCCTTCGGTTTTATTATGATACAGCCACTAAAACGCTGTACCGACGTTCCTTCGATGGACTTCTCCTTCGATGTCTATCCAACGAAGAAGCAACTGAAGCCCTTCGAGAAGCTCATGACGGAACTTGCGGGGCTCATCAACCTGGCCCTAAGTTACAGGATCGACTGTGACTAGGGGTGTGCATCGGTCGGTGGTCAACCTATTTGGTCACAACCGAAGTCGAACCGAAGTTAGTCGGTTTGAAAATAATCAAAATCGAACCAAACCAACCAATTGGTCGGTTCGGTTTTGAAACCGACCGACTTGGTCCGGTTTGGTTCGGTTCGACTTGGTCGGTTTTGATCACATGAAAAAATGGACTACCATTAATTTAGGTATTGTTGCTTATTTTGTGGTGTGGAACTTCAGTCAATCACATGGAAAAAAAATAGACTTGATCTGATTTGGAAGTAACATTGTCAATCACATAAAAAAAATGGACTACCATCAACTTTTGTGTGGTCTTGTATGGCTAATTTATTAACTACTGTGGAACTTCAATTGGAAAAAAAAAAAAAAACAACAACAACCGCTGCCAAACAACAACCCCTAGCATAAATCATTCAATTTCAAATTTCAACAATCAGTACAATGAAGAAGATGCATATTATGGAATGAGAGTGACCTATGTCATAATCACCATACATGAAAATATGCACAACAATTATACATAAGAATAAGAAGAAAAGTTTTCACTTTTCTTTTCATTCACTGCTGCTTAGTCCCAATTATTTAACCCTAGCCTAGTAGTCTCGGTATCCCCCACCAACCGGTCCAACCCAATCCTAATAATCTAACACTTACATAGGGTTTGGTTCGGTTCGGTTTTAATCGGTTTTGGAATAATGAAACCTTGAACCGAACCAAACCGGTCGGTTTAAAATGTGTAGTCGAACCAAACCGATCGAACCATCGGTTCGGTTAAAAATCGATCGGTTCGGTTTGGTTCGGTTTGATTTGGTTGGTTTGACTTAAATGTGCACAACCCTAACTGCGACGCATGGGTTACTACTGGCCAACTATGGCAGCCGACACCGTCGACTATGCTAAAAAGTGCCATGCTTGACAACTTCACGCTGACTTTATCCATACACCATCGAAACCACTACATCCTTTGGTCGCCTCTTGGCCCTTCGAAGCTTGGGGCATGAACATTGTAGGACCTATCACCCCTCCCTCATCGAGGGGATACCGCTTCATCCTAGCCATCACCGACTACTTCTCCAAATGGACAGAAGCAGTTCCACTGACGGAAGTGAAAAGCTCTAGGGTGATCAGCTTCATCAAGCATCATGTCATCTACCATTTTGGGGTACCCCGCAGGATTATCTACGACAATGGTCCTCAGTTCATTATCCATATTTTCAGTAGATTCTGTGACAAGAACCGCATTCAAAACGTGGCATCAACCGCCTACAATCCGACAGTAAACGGATTGGCTGAGGCTTTTAACAAGACTATCGTCAAGCTACTCAAAAAGGTCGTGTCATCCAACAAACGCGACTGGGACGAAAAGCTCGGCGAATGTCTTTGGGCCTACCGTACAACGGTATGGACTCCGACGGGCAACACCCCGTTCTCCTTAGTTTACGGAAGCGAAGCGGTACTGCCTCTTGAGATCCAGATACCCTCCCTCCGTGTAGCAATCACAAATCAATTGACAGAAGAAGACAATCAACGCCACCGTCTGCGAGAATTGGAGGCACTTGACGAAAAACGTCTCCTAGCTCAGCAGCGCATTGAACTTTATCAAGCCCGTATATCACAGACTTTCAACAAAAAGGTCAAGCAGAGGACTTTCCAAGTAGGCGACCTTGTCCTGGCAGTCAGGAGGTTAATGGTGTTGACTCACAAAATACCAGAAAAGTTCGAGCCCAAGTGGGAGGGACCTTTTATCACAGAGACGGTATACTCAAACGGTGCTTACCGCCTCGCTCGACCGAACGGGGACTTGTTCATGATGTCCATCAACGGCAAGTTCCTAAAGAAGTACTACTCATGACATCTTTCAGACATGTACTTCCATCTCTACCAAACAAGAGAGTCAGTGGGCCTGATCATCAGAGCTCACGTACATCTCCCCTTCACAAAAATCCTATGCTTTCGGAACCCAGTTGTTCCGTGGCATTCTATCCTCAGTAGAAGAACAATCACATCCACATTACCTCTGAGTTGCTCCTCTATGCCCTACAAAGTAGAATCTTACACTCCGTAAGATTTTGCTAACTATCATGTTTACCACGTCCACATTACCTCTGAGTACACACCCCGTACGGACAACCCCTGCATTGCCGTACATCGATCGTAGAACTTCCATGTCCATATTACCTCTGAGTAGTTCTGCGTATCCCCCCAGAGTCACTCCTACCACGTCCATAACACCTCTGAGTAGGAAGACTTCATTATTTGAACCCCATAGTTTCCACGTCCACATTACCTCTGAGCAAACATGTCGGTTCTCTCAAACTTATTATTTGTACCTAAAAACCAAGGTACGCAAAAGATAATAGGTCCACAAATCACTAGTTCATGACAGCAAAAATGAACACACCATAAAATTCTTTATTTTTTATTTTAAAGTAAAGGATTACATCCCCAGCAGAAGTTACAAACTATAAAATAATAATAAAAAAGACTACAATCCCTAAGCATCACTGGGATTGGCAGAAAGCTCTTCAATCCGATGCTTCAAGTCTTCCGTCCGAGTCTCTGCGGTCGCTAAGACCCGACGTTCGGCTTCTTGACGCATTACCTCTACAGCTTCAGAGGCAGTATCATTTTCATACTTCTCGTCTAGCTGTTGTCGCTGGTGGGTCAGGGAAAGAATCTGGCGGGTAAAAGCTGCTTCCTCCTCCTTAGATGCTACATGTTCAGCCTGGACTCGCTCAGCATCTAACAAGAGTTGGGCTCGCTAGTCTTCAAGGAGGCGGATCTTGGCAGTGACCTCCGCTATGCTAGCTTCCAACGAGGCCCGTAACTCCACCTTTTCCTGAGTAGATTGAGATAGCCTCTCCACCGCAGCCTCAGCTTCGGCCACCTCGCGGTCCCTGACAGCCACCGTGGCCTGATACGACGACTCGACTTCAGCTATCAATTTCTCCTTTTCTGCTTCTATCAGAGCAGAAAAGTCATTTTGCCGGATACTCTGAAGCTCGGAAAGAAGATGGTTGAGCTCGGCCATCGATGCCTCCAGAATCTCGGCCATATGATCGTGGCCACGGTACGAACGTATCAAACCAATGGAAGGGAGCGCCATGGCTTTTACCGTCGCGAAACTCCCGTTCGCATTCAGCACCGTTGATACACTTTTTTGCAGCATCTCGTACACTGCTTCACTTCAACAACAAACTGTACATACTCATCCGCGTCTGCCAACACTTGAGACATCATAGCAGGAGTTGTAGGAGCTGCGGTGAGGGACTGCGGACCTGAAAAAGATCCACCGACTTCAATCTGCGAGGCTGAAACCTCGACATCAGCGGACTCTCCCTCGACGGGGACTTGAACTTCGTCACTAGCCCGAGGTGCCAAGTAGACGGAAGGAGCCGGATGGGGCATCGATACTGTCCTCCAAGTGGAAAGAGCAGGAGGAGTGTCCTCCATAACAGGGCCCTTGCCCTTATCAGAGCCAATGACGGATGGTCCCCCGACATCCGGGTTAATGATATTATCCCCGTCCGGGGCAGGGCGGCTCTCCCTTTCGTTTGAAGCGACAGGGTATGCCCCTGACAGTTCAACCTCCCTCGGAGCCGGGCTCGAAAAATGAATCTCATCACCCGCATCAACTCCCCCTATAGGGACAGGTGTAGGGCTCGGCAGTGACGTCGACCCTACCACATCAACCCCTACTTCCGGGGCAGGAGTAGGACTGGGCCACGAGGCATCATGTACGACCAGCGCCTCGGTACCATAACCAGGAAGAAGCCCAGCCGGCAAATCCTTGTCAGAGACGTCTCTGCTAGACGCGATCTCTCTGGCAGCTTGATCAACATCTTCTTGCGAGCCATCGTCAGAAGAAGACGAGCTCCATACTTCCTCCTCGTCTGGAAGGATTTTTCCCACAACTTCCTCTGAGGCCCCGAAGCTTTCAGGCACCCCCTTAACAGTCGGGTCTACTCCCGGTCGAGGCTGCATGCCGTCTTCTTGATGGATCGACCGAGAGACCTCAGCAACCTGAGGCGCTAACACATCTTCAGCCTATCTTCCAACATAATCTGGAGACACCAAAATCTCCATAGAAGCGACGTCATCAGCACTCCCTTCCCTGAGAGATGCTATAATCGGAGGAATGCGCTCGTCGGAAGAGCTCGTCACCTCCTTCGGCCTACTAATACTCGATTTTGAAACCCGAGATTTCCTCTTCGGCACCTTCTAAAAGAGAAAGGAGGACATAAGTCATAAAAATCAAAGAATAAATTAGACTATGTAGGACGTCTTTACCTCAGCGGGAGATGATTCCGATGGTACTACAGGTGGCACCTCTGGAGCTTCTACCTTCGGAGTCGTCGCTTTCCTCAGTCTTTTTGGCACAGACGAACCAGCCTCCACGTCAGCCCGCCTCTTTCCAGCTGGGAGCTTGTCCTGAGTACCCCCCGTTGATGCTGCAGTAGCAGCCCGATAACCTGTAACCTCCGGTGGACAATATGACCGGGCCGCCGCCAGCATGTTTTTCGTTGCCTCTAGTTGGGTGCCAACAATGAAACTAGTCTTTCTGTCATAATCTGGGGACACGGTATTCATGGTGCAATACAGCTTCACAGCCGAATATAAGATTTGCGGCCGAGGGTTGTGAACTGGAGTAGTGAAACGAACTCCAATACATCCGGCGTTATAATATTGCCAACCCCGGGCCCCATCCAGTAAACTTCCAACAAACCCCCGACTATTACTGGGGTTCCTTAACATCAGCTGGATGTTACCAAACTGGCGCACAAACCGGCTCGGTAAATACGGCTCCAGATAGCACTTATTTTTGTTGCGGTAGACCAAATGGGACGGTCGAATACTCTGCAACCAGTGAAACCCCCATGTCGGCAGGACGATCGCATCTTCACCGGAGTCTTCCAATTCTTGGTCAGCCTCAAAATCTGTGAAGACGGGACTTGTAATGCCCCGCTCCGCATCGGTACATTACGATGAGTCGTTGACTCGAAGAGTTGCGTTGACCCGATGAAGTATCGATGCGAATCGATACGAGTGTTACGTTGGTCAAAGGTAAGCTTTGAGTCGGTTGGAATCTATGAATCGAATCGATACAAAGGATAAGTTCCGTTGAGCGAGTGCTAATGTTGGTTGATCTGGTGTGCAGGCTTTGCCTTTATACTGGATTACGGAACGTGGTATGGGTGCGATAGGCCAAATCAACCGAGTAGTTTAAAGGAATGGCTAAGTCCAGGAGTTAGCTATGCGATCGAGTTATGGAAGCGATACGCTTCAATCGGCAAAACGGCAAGGCGTATCGGCTTAAGGTGGGCGGGTTCTTGACTCTCTCTCCCTATTCCTTCACGTCTAATAAAATATGTTATGGTATGCGTAAGATATTATCGAGTTAGCGAGCATGGATCGACAATTGAAAGATCTAAATATGCGTTGAACACTAAGATAGAATATTGAACAATCGAACAATTGAAGCGACGTGCATCAAGTGTACGAGTCGCGGTAGGAAAATGATGGTAGAACATTGAAAGACGATATTGAGATGTGCATCATGTGCACGGCTACGAGAATATTGAACACTAGGCGTAGAACATTGATTACGGCGCTGAGCGTGCCCTCGGGCACTTATGCTACGAAAGACTAAGTAACTATGGAACTAGGCTATGAGAATGACTTGCGAATGGTACGTGTTGAATATGAGTATGAGATGACTAAGCCGTTGGGTGTCGTGCATCAATATGGATGTGTTGGGGCATAACGCCGATGGAGCTCCCCATATGAATGGTGGATTATGTTTATGAGACGCGAATATGTTTATGGCACGGGAAACCGTTTATGGCACGGGAAACCGTTTATGGATCGAGACTATGTTTATGCAACGGAGGATTTGGTTGGAATGTTATATGTATTTGCTATGGCGCGTATTGCATGGTCAATGGACTCGGATGGCCCGTGCACGGGTACAGCTTCCCTCGAACGGTTACGCCGGGGCGCCGGGACTGTTCGGCCTAGGAGGGAATTATGTGTTGTATTTATGGTGCACAACATTTGGACGGATTGCGACCGTCCAGTGCTGTGATAAGCTATGATATCCGTAAGTTTGGGATCCTTCGGATATTGGGCTAGCAATCTGTATCGAAGTGATTGTAGGCTTACACATAAGAGATGCCAAGTCCATTACGGTGCGAAACATCGTGACCTTTATGTAGATAGGGCCGGTGGACTGAGATGAGAGTTGGGTGCAGGCGTAGGGCCTGCGACCCTTATGCATGGTCTAAGTTTATGGTTGGCTGTTACGTGAATGATATGGTTCTATGTTAAGTTCTAACCCGTGCAGGCTAGGCAATATGGGACGGAGATGAGCACGAACACTATGTTTACGTTCATATTATGGCTAACTGTATCTGCTGTAGGAACACGGCATGGGACACATGTATGATAACGTGCTATGTTTAAGTATTGCTATGAAACTGATCCTAAGGGCTAAATAGAAAGATCACCAAATAAGTTGCATGTTTCACTAAATGATTAAGTGTTTGGTTTGGGTGTGAGCGGGTCTTGATCAGTGCGAAGCGAGGACGAAAGCACTAATCCCCTACTAGTTTATATGCAGGCTCAGGTTATGATCGGTTCGGGGCGGAGCTTGGCTTGGACGTGCCTAGACATGGAGTCCTTGGCGTTCAAAAGGAGTTTCCGCATAGGCGTTCGGACTTGTGACATGGAGATGTTCGGCCGAAGACTACTTGGTGGCTATAAAGAGGCATAATGTATGGAATAATGTAATCCTTTGTAAGCTAGAGAGATCATGAGCATTGTAGCCAATTGGCATGTATGTTGGGCTATTCAGAGCCTTTGTAATCTTCAGTTCATTATGAATAAAAGAGATTCTTGTGTTATACTTTGTTTCCTTCCGCTGCTTATGTTACAAATTTGAGATAATCACTATATGAACCGTTATCTTGCCTTGCACGAGCGCAACTCCAGGCTCGTGCGACATCACGCCCCAGCGAGGACGATGATTCGGGTAAAATCTAGCGAGGACGAGCGATTTCCCGGATCGGGGCGTGACAAGTTGGTATCAGAGCGGTTCCATCCTTTGGACCGTACATAAATCTCTTTGACCCTCAGTTGCTTCGCTATCGAATTCAGTTGACTCTAAGTTGTTTCCGCAACTGCATGGCTCATGGATCTGCTCGACGCTATATTGGATGTTCCATACAATAAGTCTACATTAAGTTGCGTACGTCTGCCACAAGTATGTCGTGACTATCACGCTATCTCCGGGTGCCATCGGAGAGTGTTGGTTGCACGAAGTGCAACAAGTTATGGAATACTGGTCATATGAAGTGCAACGAATATGGTGATGTTGGTTGCATGAAGTGCAATGATATACGTATTATTGATCGCACGGATGCGAGATGTTATGTGTTGTTGGTCGCACGAAGTACGAGGAGATATGTGTCGTTGGTTGCACAAAGTGCAACGGGTCGATATGTGAGGCGATACGTGTTATGTTGATACGAGAACGGTTATCCGTTGTTGGTTGCACGGAGTGCAGCAAGTCATGAATCGTTCGTTGCATCGGTACAACGAGTCGATATGGTATGATGCGTGTTGTATGGCTATGCATATGGATAGCAATATGTCGAACAGGATTGTGACCTTAAGTATCGAGAGGAAATTGTTGTACGAGTTGCAACAAGCGAGATTGGAAAAATCGTGGATGCGATGATAACGAGTCGAGTTGAGTAGGCGAACGTTTATGTTGGCCATATGTCGCGTTGAGCTTGAATAAGCAAATATTACGGGTGTGATCGATATGATCGCCATGGTACGGCTAGATCGAATGTATGTCAACTTAAGTGAACGATGGTGTATGTTGGTTTAGTTGTTGTGCCAACTCGAGTAAGCAAACGCTAGAGCTGGGATCGGAAGGATCGCCATACGGGATAGTTGATCGGAAGATAGGTGTTGGATCTATGCGGAGTGTAAAGTCGAGTAATGACTCGATTTCGAGTGGTATATGCAATACCAATTATGCGAGCAAGTGTAGCGAAGTATTGTATCGATAAGATAGGCTCGATCCTGAGTGGTATATGGAATACCACTTGGCGCTAGCTATGTTAAGCCGTTTGGTGACTTGCGATAGGTTTCGTCGAGACAATTTTGTTGTTACGATATGTTGTCCTCAACGGACGAAGTAGTACCGAGACTTGAGTGGGAATGACTTGAGAGAAGTCGATGCAAGTATGCCTTGAGGAAGTGAGTCAAACGATTATGTGCGAAGTCATATCCACGGAGGATATGTCAAACGAGGATTCGTTAAGTGTAAGTCGAACGATAAGTTAAGCATAGCGAAAGAAATGTTACGTTGAGGAAAGTCGACCCGGTCGAATGTACGTGAGTTAGTACGAAGAGTTGTTCGGAACGTATTGAATAAGTACGGAGAAATCGTACGAACGAAATTGGGTTAGCGCGAGGAGTCGGTAGCACGATTGGAAGTACGAGTTAGGGATATGAGAATGGATATGTGAAATTGAAATTTGTGTCGCGACGATGTTAAGTAGTTACAACTGAATGGATCTTGATAAGTGCGAGACTTGATTCGTATTCGAGTTCGGATAATGGCAATGATTGCAACGGGTTTGAGCTTATGAGAAAGGAAGATGTTCAAGTTATGCATATCGACGATGGTATTGAGGCGTATCAAAGACGATATGTAATAACTCGGGGATACTCTGATCGAATGAACGAAAATTATGTTGAGCATTGTTGTTGGATGAATAAGATGCAAGTTAAGTTGATGGCAATTTGTATGATAACGGTAGGGACGCTTCGGAGAATTTGAGAGTCGATGGATATTGCTTGGATGAAAATGAAAGTGTCGGGATTATTTTGCGGATCACCACTATGTTAACATTCTTGTCTTGAGCGAGCACAACACTAGCCTCGCACATGCGTCACGTTAAATTAAAACGATCATTCCACGTGAGCGCTGGTATGGTGATTCATCCAGTGGGGATGATCGAACTTGCGAGGCATGGCAAATTTGATATGGACTTGTGGTTTGATGCGAAAGTTGTTCGAGGATGGTTTCGAGGAGTATGGAATGTGTCGAACTGTGATTACGGATAGGTAAACTCGAACTTGAGGCGAGTAGATATCATATGACTGGCAAGGATCGTCGACGGTAATATATGAGTGATTCGAGTAGTAATGGCATGCAATGTGCATAAGTGATTCGAATAGTTAACGGCGCATCAGTTGCGCGAGTGAGTAGAGAAATTATGGATTGGTATGTCGGATTGGATAAGGTCTCATAGAAATTGTCGGGAATTGATTTAGCTTCGCGATAGGATATAGCATGGTTCGTTGTAACTGTCCCTCGTTGATGATCTTTAATTATCGAGCGTAGTTTCGGGACAGATGACCCTAGAAGACTTGACCGCCAAATCAAGTGAATGTTGAACTCCCATAGGATGACCCTAAAGAAGTCGTATAAGAAATTTTATCGAGGATCAAGGATGATGTAGTGCATAAGGATACGTCTAAGCGAGTGAGTATCGTGTCTCGAAAGTTAGCGAGTACTAGAATCGATGTGGGCAAGAAAACTTATGTTGGATCGAATAGATGTTGAGGAACGTGCTTAGCATAGCGATGCGGTAAGGCGATTGCAAGGATTTTGCAATGTGCGAGAGCGATGAATAATAAGAATGACCTTAAGAGTTGTGTCGCAGACCGATTGAGTAACGGTTAGGCTATGTGTGTTGAGCGCGCCATCTATGTTACGAAATGAACTAGTTGTGATTGATTCGAGAATTAAGTAAACGAATTCGTACTCGGTCGAGAATCAGAGACGAGTGTATCGTAAGAGACCTTGGGTCGGAAAGATTGTTGCCTTTGAGCATCGGAGACTCAAGTTGACCTCTTGTGTCGGAAAAGATTAAGCACGATGTCTGGATAAGTTATCTAGTGGGGGTAGCCCCAGACGCAAGGCATAGGCAGTTCGAGAACGTGGATCGTGTTGAGATAACTGTGTGTGAGACTTAGTGCAAATGGTAGGCAAGGAAATCTGTGACATGTTGGACTTAGTCCATGTCGTTAAGGCAAAATGATATGAATGATTGGATGAAAGACTTGGGTCATGTGAGATATAGGCAAACGGTTGGGCGAATAGGCGTTGCGGAGAATTGTTGTGATCGGATGCGCAATGACTTGATGCAATGCGAGAGTTAGATGGCCGGCGAGAAATGTATGAGATCGAAGTTATGGTTTGAATTAAGTTATGCGTAAGATGTTGGAAGAGGATCGCATGTTATGGGATGATGCATACGAGGAGTATTTTAGGAATAGACGCTAAGATATGACTAAGTTGAGAACGGACTGATTGGTGCTTGAGGATTAAGTTGAGCTTGTTAGTTGTCCCGGTATCCTACAACTGAGCTTGGCTGAAATACATATATTGGTGGGACGCCTAAAATATGTGTATGATCCAAACTAAGTTGTATGATTCAACAATAGTAACACGAGATCGTGAAGCGATCTATGCGAGGCACTTGGATTAAGTGTTGGTTTCGGTTCGAGGACGAACCTGATTTTGAGTGGTATATTTTGTAATGCCCCGCTCCGCATCGGTGCAATACGATGAGTCCTTGACTCGAAGAGTTGCGTTGACCCGATGAAGTATCGATGCGAATCGATACGAGTGTTACGTTGGCCAAAGGTAAGCTTTGAGCCGGTTGGAATCTATGAATCGAATCAATGTAAAGGATAAGTTCCGTTGAGCGAGTGCTAATGTTGGTTGATCTGGTGTGTAGGCTATGCCTTTATGCTGGATTACGGAATGTGGTATGGACGCGATAGGCCAAATCAAACGAGTAGTTCAAAGGAATGGCTAAGTCCGGGAGTTAGCTATACGATCGAGTTATGGAAACGAGACGCTTCAATCGGCAAAACGGCAAGGCGTATCGGCTTAAGGTGGGCGGGTTCTTGACTCTCTCTCCCTATTCCTTCACATCTAATAAAATATGTTATGGTATGCGTAAGATGTTATCGAGTTAGCGAGCGTGGCTCGACGATTGAAAGATCTAAATATACGTTGAACACTAAGGTAGAACATTGAACAATCGAACAATTGAAGCGACGTACATCAAGTGTACGAGTCGCGGTAGGAAAATGATGGTAGAACATTGAAAGACGATATTGAGATGTGCATCATGTGCACGGCTCCGAGAACATTAAACACTAGGCGTAGAACATTGATTACGGTGCTGAGCGTGCCCTCGGGCACTTATGCTACGAAAGACTAAGTAACTATGGAACTAGGCTATAAGAATGACTTGCGAATGGTACGTGTTGAATATGAGTATGAGATGACTAAGCCGTTGGGTGTCGTGCATCAATATGGATGTGTTGGGGCATAACGCCGATGGAGCTCCCCATATGAATGGTGGATTATGTTTATGAGACGCGAATATGTTTATGGCACGGGAAACCGTTTATGGATCGAGACTATGCTTATGCAACGGAGGATTTGGTTGGAATGTTATGTGTATTTGCTATGGCGCGTATTGCATGGTCAATGGACTCGGATGGCCCGTGTACGGGTACAGCTTCCCTCGAACGGTTACGTCGGGGCGCCGGGACCGTTCGGCCTATGAGGGAATTATGTGTGGTATTTATGGTGCACAACATTCGGACGGATTGCGACCGTCTAGTGCTGTGATAAGTTATGATATCCGTAAGTTTGGGATCCTTCGGATATTGGGCTAGCAACCCATATCGAAGTGATTGTAGGCTTACACATAAGAGATGCCAAGTCCATTACGGTGCGAAACACCGTGACCTTCATGTAGATAGGGCCGGTGGACTGAGATGAGAGTTGGGTGCAGGCGCAGGGCCTGCAACCCTTATGCATGGTCTAAGTTTATGGTTGGCTGTTGCGTGAATGATATGGTTCTATGTTAAGTTCTAACCCGTGCAGGCTAGGCAATATGGGACGAAGATGAGCACGAACACTATGTTTACGTTCATATTATGGCTAACTGTATCTGCTGCAGGAACACGGCATGGGACACATGTATGATAACGTGCTATGTTTAAGTATTGCTATGAAACTGATCCTAAGGGCTAAATAGAAATATCACCAAATAAATTGCATGTTTCACTAAATGATTAAGTGTTTGGTTTGGGTGCGAGCGGGTCTTGATCAGTGCGAAGTGAGGACGAAAGCACTAATCCCCCACTAGTTTATGTGCAGGCTCACGTTATGATCGGCTCAGGGCGGAGCTTGGCTTGGACGTGCCGAGGCATGGAGTCCTTGGCGTTCAAGAGGAGTTTCCGCATAGGCGTTCGGACTTGCGACATGGAGATGTTCGGCCGAAGACTACTTGGTGGCTATAAAGAGGCATAATGTATGGAACAATGTAATCTTTTGTAAGCTAGAGAGATCATGAGCGTTGTAGCCAATTGGCATGTATGTTGGGCTATTCAGAGCCTTTGTAATCTTCAGTTCATTATGAATAAAAGAGATTCTTGTGTTATACTTTGTTTCCTTCTGCTGCTTATGTTACAAATTTGAGATAATCACTATATGAACCGTTATCTTGCCTTGCACGAGCGCAACTCCAGGCTCGTGCGGCATCATGCCCCAGCGAGGACGATGATTCAGGTAAAATCTAGCGAGGACGAGCGATTTCCCGGATCGGGGCATGACAGGACTGACCTTGGTGATCTCCCACCCTTGAAGATAAGAGAAAACCTTCCTACAGACAGGGACACCGGTGTGCAGCCACTTCCTCTTATAGAAGCAACGGATAAAGGCGTCACCTTCAACATGATCCTCTTCAGAGCCTGGGCTTATCATATTTGGATGATGCAGAATCAACCATCCCATCAAATAATGGAATGGTAGCTCAGCTCGGGGAAAGTTGTCTTTCTTGCCCCTTTCGTGGACCACATCGTCGGCAAAATCTCTCAAACCCCGTAACAGGTTATACACCATCGCGGGAAGGAGTGCCAGAGGACGACCAAAATCACTTTTACCGCTGGGAAAATGAGGTTCATGCTCACCCTCTCTACGGATCCAGATCCGCCCGAGAACACATAGTCCAGAGCCATATCATCAAGTATGCAGTCAATACTGCCTTGGAAGACATCCGGTGTACGCAATGCCAAAAACAACAATATACGTCGTCACCACTCTCGTTTGAACGAGGAGTCTTCTCGCCTAATTGGCTCATTTCGGAGGTCACCTCCGTGTGACTTAGTCCCTGCGGAGTCACAAACCGAATCTTGGAAGGATCCGTCAGGTCCTGCTTGAAGATATAATCCCTCCAAGCAGTCACATGGGGTTATGACCCGCCCTTCTCCCTTCGTTGCAACAGATAATGGTGGCTCGCCACTTCCTTGAAAACAGCTACGATTTCTGGGTCCTTGTCTTCCAGAACTTGAATCTCTTCATTTGTCAGAAAATATTCCTCATATGGCTTCGAGCCCCAGGAAAGCTTGGATACCTCATACATCTCATGGAGGGCCAATCCCAACTCTCCTACCAGAGTAAAAAAGGTACCAGTCTGGGTGTTAAACATCTCCAAGAGAACAAGAAACATATGTCGATTAAGGTCGACACCTGCTTGGGTGGCGGAAAGAGCAGCGGTCAGCCCAATCGCTTTCAGCTCGGTCTTGAACTTCGTCAAAATCCAAAGGGTCAGCTCGTCCCACTTCGACACGTGGTGACACCAGCCCTCAATCTAAAAAGCTTTTTTCGGATACATAACCTTCGATGTTAGCATCCGGCTTGCAAAGGTCGAAGCACCGAAGGCGAAAGTGTCGGGGGGAACATTACTATAAATGCTTCCAGGGCACAAAGTTCGACAATGGTATGAGGTCCCGGCTTGCGAGGAGGCCAAGGTATCTCTTTGATTTGAAGTAACATCAATATGAAGGGTACCCCTACTTCCCCTCCTTGAGAAGGAGTAAGTTCCCATGGCATCCTCCTCTTGTAGGCCAAACGGTAGAAAGCCGTCAGTGGCAATTGACGCTCAGACTGCTGCATGTACAGGGCCACACCCTTCGCTGTGAAGAACCCATCTTCCTTGATCTTCAGTATCTTCGCCTCAGTGGAGATCAAAGCGGTCACCAAACAGAAAGGTCGGTTTCAAGAAAGTCACATTCTCGGATTCAGCAGATTTCAGTTTGCCGCTCTCCATCATACTTTGGAGAAAAATAGGCGACTGATCCCGGATTTACGACATCCTCTCGGGAGACTGATCCAGCATGATAGCAGCCTTCGCTGGGTTAATAACTTCCTCGTTGAAGTCAACCCCTATTTGGCAATACGACGCATCCAGAAGGACTTCGTTTAGCAAAGGGATAGTCATTGACACTGACACAGCAAAAACAAAAGACAGGCAGCAAGAAAAAATTTTAGGCTTCAAAGACGAAACATTTGGGGCGCATCAGAAGCTTCGGCGCATAATCAGGGCCCAAGCCCATGCGCATCAGCAGTGAAGCTTTGGCACATAATCAGGGCCTAAACCCATGCGCGTCAGCAGTGAAGCTTCGGTGCATAATCAGGGCCTAAACCCATGCGCGTCAGCAGTGAAGCTTCGGCGCATAATCAGGGCCTAAGCCCATGCGAGTCAGCAATGAAGCTTCGGCGCATAATCAGGGCCCAAGCCCATGCACGTCAGCAGCGAAGCCTCGACGCATAATCAGAGCCTAAACCCATGCGCGTCAGCGAAAGAACCTAAGCGCATCATGAGGACAAAAGTCCATGCGCGTCGGCAACAAGGAGTTAGGGCACAACAACAGGATGCAACTCATCCGTATGCCCCAAACTCGTCTAAAAAAGTTGGAAACTATAAATTCAGAAGACACCCACCCGTCACCGCTGGTCGAACGTCGACGGGAGTCACAGTGACGACAGGAGCATCCTCCTCATCGAACTCTATCGGCTCCTAACCCCGGCCTTGTCCTCGGCCATCACCACCGCGTGGAGTCTTGGGAGCCATTTCATAAAAAGAAGCTAGGGTTTTTGGAAGAAGAACTCTAAAGAAGAAGAAATCAAAGAGAGGAAGAACTCTCTCTCTCTCTCTCTCTATCAGACGCCTATTTATAGGCTTGGTCACACGCGTGAACCGATGAAGGGTGACGTCAGCCGTCGCCTGGGGTTCTACAAAGTGATAATAGTAGATATACAAAAAGATCCTTTATTTATTATAAAACGTTATCATTTGCATTTAAGACTGAAGAGGAGCATGCGCCTCATCACAGATGCGCGGAGCAATCATGCACCCCGAACAGTCATGCGCCCCATTAAAGACACCACCATGCTTCTTATTCAAAGTATTCCAAAACTTGACGAAAAGTTTTGAAAACTTTAAAGGGGGTCTTGTAGAAGCATGGAATTTTAGGCGCATCTACATGCCAGAATTCCTATGCGCTTAACACAACATGCGCTAGGGAGCTCAAACGAAGTACTTGGCACAGCAAAAGACAGCAAAAGTATAGACATTAAAAGAAGATTTTTTATTTCATATAAAAGTCTATTATATGTCTAAAAAAGGGCTTTACAAAGGAGAATTTTTACAAAAAGAAAGATTCTAAGACTACAGCCAGGCGCAGCAAACTGCCATGCGCTCCATGCCAAGCGCATCATCAGTCAGGCGCGCCTCTTCAGCGTCTCAGTCAGGCGCGTCTCTTTCAGCATCTCAGTCAGGCGCGTCTCTTCAGCGTCTCAGTTAGGCGCATCACTCATTATATGCGCTCTACTTCGACCCGATCAAGTGCTGCGGCTAAAGGAGCAACTTTGAGCAGAACCAGAGTGGGCAGCCAACCCCACTCTAGCTGGAGGAAGAGCTCTCCAAAGCCCAAGGAAGAGGAGAGCACCGCAATTCTGATCTGTGGCTATTTCGACATTACGGAGACGGGGCTCGAGCATCCCGATCTTTGGATACAACAGGCACCTTCGGCCTGCCTCAGAACCCCGTAATTTCAACTTTTGGATGTAACAGTCACCTTCAAGTGCATGAACGAAGACAACTCGTCGCATCTTCACCCTCGGGAGCATCTTATCAACAGAATGTACTCGAGCAAATAAGTTCATTTGGGAAGATGTGAGAGAACGAGAAGCAAACTCTCTCCTTGTTGCTATTTATAGGCCGGGCAAATCAAACCCATGCGCCAAGTGGCGGGCTCTCCGAATCTCGTGCAATAAATTTACATTTATGGTGATGAACCTGACTCCTTCAATTCAGCCAAGTCAAAACGGCTAGTTAAAGTATTTGAAGATCTCAACAGTCGGACCAATAAAGATACATCATTTAAACGGATGCGCCCGTCAGATACCGCACATCGAATAGACGCGCCCGTCAGTACCAAGCACCCTGTATGGATGCGCCCAACAAAGCATAGATCCATGCGTCCCAATCAACATGGACCTGTGCGCCCAGTGGGGTACAAATAGATGCGTCACCCCACCAAGCAATTAATGCCAAAATGACAGAGTTGGCAGTACGTCCCCCGAGGACTGAACAGTTGGCAGCTTTTGCAGAAAATGAAGCGTCGTTGACGTCAGCGTATCATTAATTTCCTCTGACGGTTACAACCCACATGGCCGACCAACCACTCGCATGCGCCTCAGCAGCCATGTGCCTGAAGATTCGCATGCACCTCAAAAGCCGTGCGCCCAGACTGGTTCGTAACTCTTGAAGGTTGCGAGCCAATGTCTTCTCATGCGCCCAATCCTAGGTACATCCTATCAGATTACCCTCCACCAAATCCGAGATCTTTGAGCTACGGACATGTGCCACGTGTCCTTTGACTCAATTCAGCCTATGAAGGGGTACTAATCACCCAAGATCTCAGCAACTGAAAGATCCTCTTCCATGCTACGTGCCAGCCCATAATTACAGCATAAAGGATTCAACCCACAAATAATGGTGCATCATCCATGCGCCTCCCGCAGCTTTAACCACGTGGCGTTCCTACGTACAGGCGTATCCTACATATGTGCGCATGAGCAGCCCAACCTGCTGCTTATAAATAGAAGGATCGTCTCCTTCTTCCACACATACAGAGGGACAGATATATACAGCAAAGACAGCCGCAACCAGAGCATAAGAGTTCACTCACAGAGATCGTAAGAGACACTCAACGTCTACTTCCTCTCCGCAAGCTCCAGCACCCAGAGCAACTCAGACCTTCAGAGAACAAAAAACCGTTGTCAGATTGTCAACGAAGTCAACGTATTACCACTCGCTCCATCGACACAGGACCCAGATAAAAACAAAAGTGTACTCCTAGGACTACATCAAAGTCCTATATTGCAATACTATTCTGTTTGTAATTGAAATTGTAATCAAAAGATTTTAATGGCAAACAACCGTATCCATTTCGTGTCCGTATCGGACACGTATCATACATGTGTGTATGTGTTTGTTGAAATGCCACAAAGGATTTTTAATTGATATTTTTGAAAAGTATTTGAATAGATTTGTTGAGTTGTATGTATGCTTTGATTCTCCACACGACTGAGCAGATTTTCGAGTCGTGTCCGTGTCCAAAACGGACACGAACACGCTCGTTGCACACACGAACAGTATCCTGCTTCTCGGGGCTCACGTAGGACACGACACGACACGTGAAGGGCTGAGACTTGGTAGACACGTTGGGGTACTGACTGGAACGACACACTAGAAGTTTGACACGGTATCATGTCGTGTCGAGGGAGCACGGACACGTGCACTGGTTTTGTACTACACATGCACAGTCGATTTTGTGCCTCTGATACGGGCTTCATGTCCCTCGTGGACACATCGTGGTGACGTATCAGGAACACGATCATGTAGCCCTACCCTTGGCAAACACGTAGACACATCCACGAGGTATCTCGTATCGTGTGTCGTGTCATGAGTTCGTGTACTGCGTGCACGAGGATCCTCTGTACACTGTCTGTACACCCTCACTTTGACACATTTGGAGACACTTTGATTCACACTCTGTGGCACTCTTGGACTTGTGGGTGACATCACGACACATTAGACATTTGTTGACACACTTGGACACATCACCTTGTTGTTTGACACATTTGCATGTCACTACACATTAACCCTATACACTGAACACTTTGGTAATGTTTTGTAATGATTGGGGTTTCTAGTTTACATGAAGGTTTTACTTGTTTGCACATCTTTAATTCTGCAGCACACACAAATACTACACTGCTCTACACTAGATGCCTGCATTCATATATACTATCCTGCAAATCCTTTTAGCCTTCACTGCCTTGCCACTTGGACAATTGTCCTGCACTAGGACATGGTTGCACCCCTTCATTTCATTCACACTTGGCATTTCCTTCATTATATTTGCATTCAAATATCTGCACTACTTCATATTGTCCTGTACACACACATTTATTTGTCCTGCTTCTTATTCACTAATACATACCATAGTATCAGAACACTCATGCCCTGCATGCATCATCCACATTTGCACCTTCAATTTCGTATTTTCCTTTTGTATTCGAGATTTTAAAAACCCTATTTCCCCTGTTCTGATACTTAATTACTATACAGTATGTATATTAAGTTTAATTAGGTTTATTTGGTTAATTAATAATAAATTTAATATTGTTAAGATGTAAACATGTGTATTATACTAGGTTTTGCCTCTGTGATAACTTATAATGTCAGTTTGGTTGTTACTTGGATTTCGAGCATTGATATTACATTACCTACATTAAGAAACCTTGCATTTCATTACACTACCTAACCTAAGCATGTCTGAAACTAACCTGAACTAAACTATGCATAAACTGAACACATTGGTACATTGGTTGTATTGTCTGAATTTACCTAAACCTGCACATTCCCTGGCCTTGCATTAACCCTTTATAGCAAGCATAACCTGAGCATTTCATACTGAACTGTGCATGAACTGAACATTGGTGCATCCTAAATTAAGAAACTTGAAATCTATTGCATTCATAATGACTGAACCTATTGCACTTATCTGTGTATTGAACCTTGGTATTTCACTAACTTAGCATTTCATAACTTGAACTAAAACCTACTAGCCTGAACAGTAAACTGAACATTGACCCTTACATTCATTGTATTGCATTCACTCTTGACTGAACTTGGCATTGGCGTTAAACTAAAACCTATACACTGCATATTACCTAATGACTGAAACTTAGCATTTCATACTAAACTGAACCTTGCATTGCATTGTTAACCTACTGTCTAAATACCTATCATTGCATTACCTATTAACCTAAACTGGGACCCTATCATTACATTGCATTAATATATAATTGAGCCATTAACCTATATAACTAGACACATTGCACTTGCCTAACATTTCACTATACATTGCATTGCCATTACCAAATTGCAACATGTATTGATAGCTAGTTGACCCTTTACATATACACACACATAATGCATATATACATTGAAACCTAACCTGTGTCATATGTAACCTATATTGAACCCTGTCATGATAGCTATTTGAAACCATTGTATACATTTGCACATTGATTTATTCTTTAACCTGTTAACCCCTTTTGCATAATCTATACATGGTGTATATATGTGTATGCCTATATATATATAAATATATGGTGATGTGATGATATGCCTATGTATAATGTATACTCTATGTACAATGTGTGCATATAGGTAAATATGTATAAATTAGAATTTTGCTAACTAGTGTAACCTTGTATTGTGTGTGAATGCTAGACCAGGCTTGGTTAGGCTTAGTGTAATGCCTGTGGTTCGTATTACGTATTTCTGGAATACGTGTACGTATTTATTCTTGTATTGCATAATTTTTTTGCTTAATTTCCGCCCTGGGCTTGATTTATTCTTGGTTTGGGTTGGCTTGGTTCGGTTTGGGATTGCTCTTGGTTCATCATGAACCAAGGGGTGAACCCCCTACCTACCACCACCACTACCATTTATTAACCCTTCTCCTTTCTCTCTCTTCATTTACCATCTTCTCCACCATTACTTACTTACCTACCAAAGAGAGGGAGAAAGAGGTCTAGGCAAGTGCAACTTGCTTCCACAAGAGAGCCCATTTTTATTGTTCCATTAGCTTCTCCTCATGTTTCTAAGACACATTAGAACTTGTTATTTTCCATTTTGAGGCTTTAATTTTTGTAGATCTAGAAATTAGTTATTTTCAGATTTTGGTGGTTTTGATCTATCAAACTTCTTTGTTTTCAAGTTTTGATGGTTCTATGTTGTAGAAAATTTTATTCTACCCAATTTTGACCTTTGAAAAGTTGGATTTGGACTTATTTTGACCAAGTTATGGACTTTTGAAGCTTTGCGTTCAAACCATGGAGTTCTTACTGATTTGGAGAAGACAGAGAGCAGTGCGCGAGCTTTTAGCTTGCGCCACTGAGCTGCGTGCGCTCTTTAGCGCAGCGCAGTCTGACTCATACGCTGCCTTGATAAGGAGTCGTATGGACCTCATACGCTGCCTTGATAAGGAGTCGTATGGACCTCATACGCTGCCTTGATGAGGAGTCGTATGGAATACATACGCTGCCTTTTGGAAGCATATGACCTGAGCGTAGCCTGACCTGAGCGTAGCCTGACCTGAGCGTAGCCTGACTTGAGCGCAGCCTGACTTGAGCGCAGTATGACTCAGGCGCAACCTGATGTTTAGGCGCAACTGGACCTGACCCTACTTATCCTGGATCTTCTATAGCCCTGTATATTGATATTTTATTAGATATTTAACGTCTATTTTATATCCTTACGCCTTTTATCCTGAACTTGATGATCACGAATTTACTTGATATGTTTGGAATTGATAATTGAGCATGACGTGATAGTGACCCGTAGTGGTGCACTCCTGACATAATAACCTGACATGACCTGATAGTGGCCCGTCGTGGCACACTCCTGACAAGTACACTTGGCATGATAACCTGACATGATTATCTCGAATAGCTGTTGCGACGGCTACCTGACATGACATGACCTGTATAATTAATCTGGACACCGTGGGTGATTGTGTTTGTATAAATAAACCAGTCCTGTCTTGCATCATGTCTAGGACAGGGACTCCTGAGTACCACGGTCAGGAGTACCTACTAAAATGGACTAAGGCTAATAACTAGATTAATACATTAGTCATGACGAGATTTCCCAGCTACAGGCAATTCCGTTACCTGGGCACGCCTTGGGATCTGTAGCCTGCCGTCGAGTAGGGCACATTTCCAGCACACTGTCATGTGTTGCACCCTTCAAGCTACCTAAGGGTACATTCATTTCCTGGACGATGTACCCACCTGAATTCAACTCTAATCTTTTAACCCGGGTAACCTGGATGGTCTGCAGGGCTTGTGGCTGTGGAATAATCTGTCACCCTTATTTCTCGTATTTCCCGTATTTCGTATTTATACTCGTATCTGGATTTTGGCATATATTTTTATTTTTTCTCAGCTTGGAGAATTTCGGTATTTCTCGTATTTTGGGTTTTCTCATGGCTCGGTTTTATTGGGTTGGTCTGGTTCGGTTTATGCATGGAGCACCTTAACCTATGCTACCCCTCCTCCCCACCACAACTCTCCCTCTTTATATCCCCACCTACCACTCTCTCTCTTCATAACTTCCACCATTAATTTCCTTCTTTTTCTTCTTCTCCTTCCTCCACAACTCTCCCAACCCTAGGCAAGTGCACCTTGCCACTTCATGAGAGCCCTATTTTCTTGGTCCATTTGCTAGATTAGGACATGGTGATCAACATTAGAACTTGGGTTTTTGTGATTTGGAGCCTCCATTTTTGTAGATCTAAGTTATATCTATTTTCGGATTTTGCATGGTTGAGCTACTTAAGTTGGATTTTATGGGTTTTTGATGTTTCCTTGTGGAAGAGCATTCAATTCCACCCTGGTTAGAACTTTGGAAATCTGGATTTGGAGTTCGGATAGCCAAGTTATGAGGTTTTGAAGTTTTGGAGCCATTGGAGCTTCTTCTCAGCCATGGAGAAGAAGACCCTGACCCTGCGTGCGTGTTTTTACGCGTACGCAGCTCTCTGCTTGCGTGCTTTTCACGCAGCTGCTTCCCTCTAGCGTGCGTGATTTTTCATGCAGCTGCTTCCTTGAGCGTGCGTGACTTTTCACGCAGCTGCTCCCTGTAGCGTGCGTGACTTTTCACGCAGCTGCTTCCTTGAGCGTGCGTGACTTTTCACGCAGCTGCTTCCTTGAGCGTGCGTGACTTTTCACGCAGCTGCTCCCTGTAGCGTGCGTGACTTTTCACGCAGCTGCTTCCTTGAGCGTGCGTGACTTTTACGTATGCTGCCTCCTTGAGCGTGCGTGATTTTTCACGCAGCTGCTCTCTGTAGCGTGCGTGACTTTTACGTACACTGCTCTCTCAGCGTGCGTGACTTTTCACCTACGCTGCCCTTAGCGTGCGTAACTTTTCGTACGCTGCTCCCCTGACCCCTTGGCTCTTGGAGTTTTAGTTTTATTTCTTTAAGCTTGGCTCTTCTATAGCCCTGTATATTGATATTTTATTAGATATTTTACGCCCATTTTATATCCTTACGCCTTTTTGTCATGAACTTGATTTTACTTGTTATGTTTGGAATGACCATTGTACATGACTTGTATGGCAAGGAACTAGCATAACGCGACAGTGACCCGTAGTGGTGCACTCCTGACATGACCAACATGACTTGATAGTGGCCCGTGGCGGCGCACTCCTGACTTGACATGACTTGATAACCTAACTTGACCTGTCTTGACACCGTGGGTGGTTCTTTCTTGCTTGCTTGTTAATCCACTTGTCCAGTCTTGCATCATGTCTAGGATGGAACTCCTGAGTACCACGGTCAGGAGTACCTACTAAAATGGATTAAGGTTAATAACTAGAATAACTCAATAGTCATGAAGAGATGACACAGCTACAGGCAATCCCGTTACCTGGGCGCTCTTGGGATCTGTAGCCTGCCGTCGAGTAGGGCACATTTCCAGCACTCCGTCGCGTGTTGCACCCTCTAAGTCACCTAAGGGTACATTTGTTCTCGGGCGATGTACCCACCTGAATTTAACCCTAATCTTTCGTCCTGGGTAGCCTGGATGGTCTGCAGGGCTTGTGGCTGTGGAACAATCTCACTGCATCTTGTTAGTAATTAGGCCTGTGATAACCCTAGTTAGTTAAAGTAGTAAGCCATAGTATCTGCTTGGCCGTGATTGATTGAATGAAGTATAACCAGTCCGGGCATGTCTTGATCCAGTACCAGATTGTTTCCTGTCTTGATTGCTTACATTATTATCTTGCCGATAAATGGTGGGAAACCAAGCTCTGTTCAGATGAAGGGTTACAACCCCGGTCCTTGTTTGGTTTACGGGTTGTAACCTGGCTATCGGAATAGTTCCATGGTTATCTCGTCGTATATCATCCTGACATGTTTTCATACTTCTAGTTTTAATATTATATCTTCTTGTGTTAATGCTGGCTTTTGTTCTTATTTCGTGGCCCCCTTGTGGCACTTGCTCTTTCTGGGGTTGACCCAGCTGGTTTTGTGTGGCCAGATTTCGGAGCAGCTCCCGAGGATCTACCAAGCTTCCAGTCCGATGGTGGCGACTAGAAGGAACCCGGGCTACGAGTGGGTTTTCTATTTTATTTTCGCTCACTCTATTGTAAATTTATTCTTTTGAGGCGTTTAGTCGACGAGCACCTGTTAGCTCGATGCACTTTTACTTACTGTCTGCCCATGGGCTGTAAACATGATTAACAAATCCTAGGGTTGATCATGTATGACTTAAACTCTTGCTAGTCCTAACATTTTGTACGACTAGCTTCATGATCAGCTGATATGTAATATTTGAGACGCCTTTTATTGTATATTTAATGATCATACATCTTGTAATTATTACTTGCTTGAGATTGAGACAATAGGCTTGACCTTAAGAGACTGTTGGCTTGTAGTAGACCATCATATCTAGACAGTCGTGACCGTATAGTTGAAATGTATTCTATTTTATTATACGTAGCTGGCTATGTCTGCCCCCGCTCTCTAGTATTCTGGTTCTGGGGCATGACATGGTTTAAGTGGTGGCCCATACAGGTCTTGTAAATCAAGATGTGTGGGGGTTTACCAGATAGATGTCTCAATCAGTACTCGTCCTTGATCTCTGTTCGTATCTTCTGAATCCCTGGATTCTTGCCCTGATCCTGTGCTTATATCATTGATCTGTCCTGGTCCTTTCCTTATTGTTCCCTGTGTCGTCTTCTTCAGTGGCACTGTACCTGGTCCTACCGATCGACGAGGTGGAGCATTTCCCGTGGACCAGCAGCAACCTGGGGATCAAGCCCAACATTCCGGAGTCGCCTCCAGAGTGATACCCACTGGAGGAGAGTCACCAGTTCGGCCCATCCAGCCCGCAGAGCCAGATGATGGTACCTTAGTAGGCCTCATCAGAACCTTGATAGCTTTCCAGGATCGTCGAAGTGACGCCCTGCACCAGACAGTTCAAGATACTTTGACCCGAGGCGGACATCCAGGGAACCAGGCAGCGAACAGCTTCAAGCGATTGAACCCTCCTTTCTTCGACGGCAGCGAGGATGCGATTGCCGCGGATGCATGGCTTCAGGATATCGAGGTGATTCTGGAAGCAGCTAGGACACCCGAGAATGAGAAGGTGGCGGTGGTACGCCTGTAGTTGTTGGACCTAGCTCGCAGTTGGTGGGCGGCGCAAGCCATGGGATTAGTGGCACCCATTGCTTGGGCAGTGTTTAGAGAGAGATTCCAGGCGAAGTACTTTGATGATGTGGCTCGGTACGACCTGCATACCAGATTTACCAACTTGAAGCAAGGAGGCAGAACAGTCGACAGTTATGCATCGGAGTTTTCTAGACTCGGTAGGTTTGCCCCCACCTTGGTGGCGACCGAGTTTGATAGGGCCCAGCGGTTCCAGCAGGGACTGCATTTGGAGATCTTATTGGCGGTTGAGCAGTTCGAGCACCAGACGTTCGATGCAATCTTGAGAGCAGCTAGGAGGCATGAGTACACCTCCCAGAGGATCGTGGATAGGACCGGAAGTAGGAAGCGGTCCCACAGTAACGTCGGTTCAGCATTCGACCCCGACGTACCCGCAGCAGCAGAAGCAGAAGCAGACTTCCGCGATGGGATGTTCTCATTGCGGGAAGCCAGGCCATATAGTGGCAGATTGTCGCAGGGCACAGGGATTGTGCCTGGCTTGTGGAGCAGCAGATCATAGGATAGGGGCTTATCCGAATAGGGGTGGTTCATCAGCATCCAACCCTTCTAGCTCTTCGGTGAGGGGACCGGCCCCAGCACCAGTTCAGCAGCAGCAGTATCAGTCTTCGAGGCCCTTACCGCCTCAGTCTCAGGCATTCCAGCAACAGCACCCCCAGCAGTATGCACAAGCCCAAGCTCAGACCCAGAATAGGCAGAGAGGTTTCCAGCAGAGGAGACCAGCAGCCAGAGGACAAGGTCAGGCCATGATGATGGCTATGGAAGAAGAAGTTGCACCAGGTGAGGTAGTGACAGGTACTATTCTCGTCAACTCCTTTCCAGCTTCGGTATTGTTTGATTCTGTTGCATCGCATTCATTCATGTCTGCACGATTCGCGATACGGATAGGATTGGAGCCCGAGTCATTATCAGTGAGACTCAATATACTTACTGGTAATGGTCTTGTGGGAGTAGATCGAGTGTTTTCCTCGTGTCGGATCGTAGTTAGCAGTAGGGAGTTCCCCGCTAGATTCATAGAGTTTTCTATGGCAGACTATGATGTAGTCCAAGGCATGGATTGGTTGAGGAACCAGTATGCTAGGATAGACTGCCATATTGGCAGAGTTGTCTTTAGTATCCCCGGCGAGCCAGAGTTTTTGTTTTCTAGAGGCGCAGTGGAGCCATCTTCCCCAGCATTGCGGATGGCACTAGCAGCAGTACAGTTACCCCGGATAGTTGAAGAGTTTCCAGATGTCTTTCCAGAGGAGCTTCCAGGGATGCCGCCGGAGCGGGAAATTGAGTTCACTATAGACTTGATTCCCGGGACAGCACCAGTGTCAGAGCGAGTCTACAGAATGGCGCCTTCAGAGTTGGAGATTTTATACAAGATGATTGAAGAACTGAGGACCAAGGGATTCATCCGTGCGAGTGGATCGCCTTGGGGAGCCCCGATGCTTCTTGTGAAAAAGAAGGATGGTACGTCCAGGCTATGTGTTGATTATCGTACCTTGAATTCGGTGACAATCAAGAACAGATACCCTCTTCCGAGGATAGATGACTTGTTTGATCAGCTCAGAGGGGCTTCAGTGTTCTCGAAGATCGACTTGCGGTCAGGATACCACCATATCAGAGTCAGAGAGCAGGACATCCCGAAGACAGCATTCAGATCGAGGTATGGACATTGGGAGTTCCATGTTATGCCCTTTGGAGCGACCAATACGCCGGCAGTATTCATGGACCTCATGAATCGCATTTTTATGCCTTATTTGGACCAATTTGTGATTGTGTTCCTAGATGACATCCTGGTCTACAGCAAGAGTGAAGCAGAGCATGAGCAGCATCTCAGAGTCGTCCTTCAGACGCTTAGGGAGCATCAGTTGTACGCCAAGTTCAGTAAATGCGAGTTCTGGCTCGATCGCATTTCGTACTTGGGTCACATCATTACCCGAGGAGGAGTGGAAGTGGATCCCCAGAAGGTTGTGGCTATCGAGTCATGGCCGGTACCCAGCTCAGTGGCAGAGGTTCGCAGCTTCCTTGGATTGGCCGGCTACTACCGGCGGTTCGTTTCAGATTTTGCAAGGATTTCAGCGCCGATGACCCAGTTGACCCGCAAGGATGTGTCGTTTGTTTAGACAGCAGAGTGTCAGGAATCATTTGAGAAGTTAAAGCGAGGTTTGATAACGGCTCCTATTCTCACCCTTCCAGATGGGACCGGAGGATTCACAGTTTATTGCGACGCTTCAGGCAGAGGATTGGGGTGTGTCTTGATGCAGCATGGGAAGGTAATATCTTATACGTCACGTCAACTTCGTGACCATGAGAAGAATTACCCGACCTACGACTTGGAATTGGCGGCGGTAGTGTTTGCCTTGAAGTTGTGGAGGCACTACTTGTACGGAGATAGAGTGGAGATCTTTACTGATCATAAGAGCCTGAAGTATGTTTTCACCCAGAAGGACCTTAATATGCGGCAGAGAAGATGGCTCGAGCTACTAGTGGACTATGATGTGGATTTGCAGTATCATCCCGGGAAGGCCAACGTTGTAGCAGATGCATTGAGCAGGAGAGCCGGAGTTTATTTCCTGACGGCACAACCAGAACTATTGGCAGATCTTCAGAAGATGGGAATTGAAGTGGTTCTTCCTACCAGTGTGGCATTGATGGCCAGTCTACAGGTTCAGTCCAGCATAGTTAAGAGGATCCGGATGGCGCAGTCAGCAGATTCCAAGATCCAGCGACTCAGAGCAGAGTGTGAAGCAGGAAGAAGGCCAGAGTTGCGTATCCATGAAGATGGTACACTTTGGCATGGCACTCGTCTTTGTGTACCCAGTGGAGATATCAGACAGAAAGTCATGGCAGAAGCCCATAGTTCACAGTATTCTATTCATCTGGGTGGTACAAAGATGTACCTTGATATTCGTCAGCATTTCTGGTGGAATGGCATGAAGAGGGAGATAGCCCGGTTTGTCTCTCGGTGTTTGGTTTGCCAACAGGTTAAAGCTGAACATCAGAGGCCCGCTGGACTTCTTCAGCCCTTACCTATCCCAGAATGGAAATGGGAGCATATAACCATGGATTTCGTGACCGGATTGCCCAGATCTCCGGCCGGCAAAGATGCTATTTGGGTAATTGTGGACAGGCTTACCAAGGTGGCACACTTTCTCCCATTCAAGGTTGGGCAGTCGACTGCGCAGTTAGCAGAGATGTACCTCAGGCAGATCGTCAGGCTTTACGGTGTGCCAGTCAGCATCACCTCGGACAGGGATTCAAGATTCACCTCATACTTTTGGCGCTGCTTGCAGAAGAGTTTGGGGACTCGCCTTCAATTCAGCTCAGCCTATCACCCACAGACGGATGGTCAATCAGAGCGCACAATCCAGACTCTTGAAGATATGTTGAGATCCTGTACCCTTGACTTCGGTGGTTCATGGGAGAATCATCTGCGCCTGGTAGAATTCTCGTACAACAACAGTTATCAGGCCAGTATCCAGATGGCACCCTTCGAGGCTCTTTATGGCAGGAAGTACAGGTCTCCGCTAGCATGGGACGATGTCAGAGAGAGGCAGATGCTCGGACCCGAATTGATTTCCCAGACCGTTGAAGTGGTCAGGAAGGTCAGAGATCACCTCCGAGTTGCCCAGGACCGCCAGCGCCATTGGGCCGATGCTCATCGGCGTCCCTTAGAATTTGCTGTCAGCGACCATGTATTCCTTAGGATCTCGTCTAACCGCGGCGTCATTCACTTTGGCGTGCGGCGAAAGCTTAGTCCTAGGTATATAGGGCCGTTCGATATTCTAGAGCGAGTAGGAGATGTATCCTATCGTCTCGCTCTTCTGCCGTCGCTAAGTGAGGTGCATGATGTATTCCATGTGTCCCAATTACGATAGTATATTTCGGACCCGAGCCACATCCTAGACCATTCGGAATTGGTTGTTGGTACCAATCTTTCGTATGAGGAGAGTCCCGTGTCTACATTGGACCGGAGGGAGAAGATACTCAAGAACAAGACTATTAAATTAGTCCGTGTTGCTTGGGGTCATCACTCTCTAGGTGAGTCAACGTGGAAGCGTGAGGACGACATCCGATCACGATATCCCTACCTGTTTGACTCGTGAGGTATAATGTCTTTCTTATGCCTTACGTTTTCTCTTCCTTGCTTGCATTGTATGATTGTATGATTGAACTGCTTAGTGTAGCTTGCATGTGCTTAGTGTAGCTTGTCGTGACAATCTCTAGCTCCTTGATTAAATTCCGAGAATGGAATTCTTTTAAGGTGGGTAGAGTTGTCACCCTCATTTCCCGTATTTCTCGTATTTCGTATTTATACTCGTATCTGGATTTTGGCATGTATTTTTATTTTTTTCAGCTTGGGGAATTTCGGTATTTCTCGTAATTTGGGTTTTCTCATGGCTCGATTTTATTGGGTTGGTCTGGTTCAGTTTATGCATGGAGCACCTTAACCTATGCTACCCCTCCTCTCCACCACAACTCCCCCTCTTTATATCCCCACCTACCACTCTCTCTCCTCATAACTTCCACCATTAATTTCCTTCTTCTTCTTCTTCTCCTTCCTCCACAACTCTCCCAACCCTAGGCAAGTGCACCTTGCCACTTCATGAGAGCCCTATTTTCTTGGTCCATTTGCTAGATTAGGACATGGTGATCAACATTAGAACTTGGGTTTTTGTGATTTGGAGCCTCCATTTTTGTAGATCTAAGTTATATCTATTTTCGAATTTTGCATGGTTGAGCTACTTAAGTTGGATTTTATGGGTTTTTGATGTTTCCTTGTGGAAGAGCATTCAATTCCACCCTGGTTAGAACTTTGGAAATCTGGATTTGGAGTTCGGATAGCCAAGTTATGAGGTTTTGAAGTTTTGGAGCCATTGGAGCTTCTTCTCAGCCATGGAGAAGAAGACCCTGACCCTGCGTGCGTGTTTTTACGCGTATGCAGCTCTCTGCTTGCGTGCTTTTCACGCAGCTGCTTTCCTGTAGCATGCGTGATTTTTCACACAGCTGCTTTCTTGAGCGTGCGTGACTTTTCACGCAGCTGCTCCCTGTAGCGTGCGTGACTTTTCACGCAGCTGCTTCCTTGAGCGTGCGTGACTTTTCACGCAGCTGCTCCCTGTAGCGTGCGTGACTTTTCACGCAGCTGCTTCCTTGAGCGTGCGTGACTTTCACGTATGCTGCCTCCTTGAGCGTGCGTGATTTTTCACGCAGCTGCTCTCTGTAGCGTGCGTGACTTTCACGTACACTGCTCTCTCAGCGTGCGTGACTTTTCACCTACGCTGCCCTCAGCGTGCGTAACTTTTCGTACGCTGCTCCCCTGACCCCTTGGCTCCTGGAGTTTCAGTTTTATTTTTTTAAGCTTGGCTCTTCTATAGCCCTGTATATTGATATTTTATTAGATATTTTACGCCCATTTTATATCCTTACGCCTTTTTGTCATGAACTTGATTTTACTTGTTATGTTTGGAAT
Source organism: Iris pallida (assembly GCA_029216955.1). Lineage (NCBI taxonomy): Eukaryota > Viridiplantae > Streptophyta > Magnoliopsida > Asparagales > Iridaceae > Iris > Iris pallida. Next base: position 2,774,648 of record JANAVB010026999.1, on the reverse strand, counting down.
GACCATTGTACATGACTTGTATGGCAAGGAACTAGCATAACGCGACAGTGACCCGTAGTGGTGCACTCCTGACATGACCAATATGACTTGATAGTGGCCCGTGGCGGCGCACTCCTGACTTGACATGACTTGATAATCTAACTTGACCTGTCTTGACACCGTGGGTGGTTCTTTCTTGCTTGCTTGTTAATCCACTTGTCCAGTCTTGCATTATGTCTAGGATGGAACTCCTGAGTACCACGGTCAGGAGTACCTACTAAAATGGATTAAGGTTAAAACTAGAATAACTCAGTAGTCATGAAGAGATGACACAGCTATAGGCAATCCCGTTACCTGGGCGCTCTTGGGATCTGTAGCCTGCCGTCGAGTAGGGCACATTTCCAGTACTCCGTCGCGTATTGCACCCTCTAAGTCACCTAAGGGTACATTTGTCCTCGGGCGATGTACCCACCTGAATTCAACTCTAATCTTTCATCCTAGGTAGCCTGGATGGTCTGCAGGGCTTGTGGCTGTGGAACAATCTCACTGCATCTTGTTAGTAATTAGGCCTGTGATAACCCTAGTTAGTTAAAGTAGTAAGCCGTAGTATCTGCTTGGCCGTGATTGATTGAATGAAGTATAACCAGTCCGGGCATGTCTTGATCCAGTACCAGATTGTTTCCTGTCTTGATTGCTTACATTATTATCTTGCCGATAAATGGTGGGAAACCAAGCTCTGTTCAGATGAAGGGTTACAACCCCGGTCCTTGTTTGGTTTACGGGTTGTAACCTGGCTATCGGAATAGTTCCATGGTTATCTCGTCGTATATCATCCTGACATGTTTTCATACTTCTAGTTTTAATATTATATCTTCTTGTGTTAATGCTGGCTTTTGTTCTTATTTCGTGGCCCCCTTGTGGCACTTGCTCTTTCTGGGGTTGACCCAGCTGGTTTTGTGTGGCCAGATTTCGGAGCAGCTCCCGAGGATCTACCAAGCTTCCAGCCCGATGGTGGCGACTAGAAGGAACCCGGGCTACGAGTGGGTTTTCTATTTTGTTTTCGCTCACTCTATTGTAAATTTATTCTTTTGAGGCGTTTAGCCGACGAGCACCTGTTAGCTCGATGCACTTTTACTTACTGTCTGCCTACGGGCTGTAAATATGATTAACAAATCCTAGGGTTGATCATGTATGACTTAAACTCTTGCTAGTCCTAACATTTTGTACGACTAGCTTCATGATCAGCTGATATGTAATATTTGGGACGCCTTTTATTGTATATTTAATGATCATACATCTTGTAATTATTACTTGCTTGAGATTGAGACAATAGGCTTGACCTTAATAGACTGTTGGCTTGTAGTAGACCCTCATATCTAGACAGCCGTGACCGTATAGTTGAAATGTATTCTATTTCAATATACGTAGCTGGCTATGTCTGCCCCCGTTCTCCAGTATTCTGGTTCTGGGGCGTGACATAATCTTACTGCATCTTGTTAGTAATTAGGCTTGTGACAACCCTAGTTAGTTAAAGTATCAAGCCGTAATTCTTGCTTGGCCGTGAAGTGATTGGACGGAGTCTAACCAGTCTAGTCTTGCCCTGATCCTGTTCCAGATTATTGAATGACCAGAATGCTTGTATTTATTTTACCGATAAATGGTGAAAATTCCAAGTCCTGTTCAGACGAAGGGTTACAACCCCGGTCCTCGTTTGGTTTACGGGTTGTAACCTGGTTATCTGAATAGTTCCATGGTTATCTCGTCGTATATCATCCTGGTGTATTTTCTTTATTTTCAGTTCTTATTTTTATTTATATCTTGTGCTGATTGCTGTTTTTAGTTCTTAAGTGAAGCCTCCTTTGTGGCACTTGCTCTTCTGGGGTCTGACCCAGCTGGTTTTGTATGGCCAGATTTTGGAGCAGCTCCAGAGGATCTACCGACCTTCCTGCCATATGGTGAACACTAGAAGGAATCCCGGCAACGAGTGGATTTTGTTTTGCTCTCCCACTCCCTTGTAAAAATATTCTTTTGAGGCGTTTAGCCGACGAGCACCTGTTTAGCTCGATTGCACTTACTTACTGTCTGCCTACGGGCTGTAACATGATTAACAGATCCTAGGGTTGATCATGTATGACTAAACTCTTGCTAGTCCTGACATTTTGTAACGACTAGCTTCATGATCAACTGAATATGTAATATTTGGGACGCCTTACTATTGTATATTTAATGATCATACATCTTGTGACTTTTACTTACTTGCTTGTGATTGAGACACTAGGCTTGTTCATAACCTTAAGAGACTGTTGGCTTGTAGATAAACCCTCATGTATCTAGACAGCCGTGACCGTATAGCGAGATGGATTCCATTTCATATACGTAGCTGGCTATGTCTGCCCCCGCTCTCCAGTATTCTGGTTTTGGGGCGTAACACTTAGTGAGACTTGTTTGGGTTAGGACTTGACCTAGTTGACCTAGTTTGACTAGTGTAGTTGACTAAAGTTGACCAAGGGTTGACTTTAGTCTAGATTGACCCAAACATCATGTAGAATGCATCGTAATGTTCAATTATTTCATTCTGGATATGTTGTGACTTGTGTTGTTTAATTATTTTATTCTGGATATGTTGTGACTTGTGTTGCTCTAATTAGGAGTCAGACACCTCTTCTCAGACAGTATATTCACTTTGGACTTTCAGATATCATGCAAGTACATTCTCTGACCGTTTCATACTTGATAGGATTTATATTTATGCTCTAGATTACTTTACTTGATATTGTCACGTTGTTAACACGGATTGGTACTATATGAATCCCTTTATGAGATGTTATCCCCCTCGGGAGCATCGGGTTACAATATGTCATGTGCGTTTCACTTTCATCATGTACTCCGGTGCTTTCACCATTCATGTGCACTCTTGTGATTTATATACTCTCATGTTCACAAAGCCCCCATGTATACATTCATGTGCACCCATTTATGGGCCTTCATGTGATATCATGTGCAATAACATAACTTGTCTGGATCCTTGTGTATTGATTGGGGTACGGGGGAGTATAAATGGTCATGTGAACAATTTCAAAGTAGTGTACTCATGTGCAAACTCTTAGATTAGTCATTTGCAAATTCAAGCCGTTCACATGTCTATCTTGTACTCTACATCACTAGCCACTGTTAGCTCTTCACTTATAGTAGATATTTCTTTACAGTCATCTCTTTTACTTTATATATTTTCCAGCGTTTCATGTATCTTACTCTATAGCATATTTACATATCCTGTCATATTATGAACTGCGTGAGATGTATTGTGCTCGCTCATGTTCTGACTGGACCTGTTGAAAATATTACAGATGACATTGAGGAGTTTTGTCCTACATACCATGGAGCAGCCTTAGACGACACCTGCGACTTGGACCTCCAGCAGGATCCATTAGCAGTATATGCTGATACCCCATAGATTAGGCTTTATCTTATTTCCAGATTGTTATCTCATTTGGATATTTATTGTATATATATGAGATTTTGTGATGATTGGATATTGTGGAGTTGTTATCTTAGACACTTAGATTCTCTCTCTTATTTTGTATTTCATTGTGGATTCAGATCTTATCTACCTATCTTATCGTACTTTCTACCTTAGCTGTGATTGAGTTGTATATTTCTATATTGCACTCCATTCGGAGCGTATACATTGTACAGGTACCATATAATTGTTAGATGTATGTGACCTAGGACAGCGTTCTACCGCCGACACTGTGGTGTAGGCTGGACGTACCCACTTCTCGTGCCCCTACACTGGGTGCGGGTCATGACAGGCAGGCTACAAGTCCCTCAGGTGTGGCCGGGATAACGGGATCGTCTGTAACTGAAAAAAATCTCTTTATATGAACTACTTGATCAATGTAGTCATTAACCTAGTCAGGTTCGTTGTGAATTCCTGACCGTGGTAACCAGGAATCCATGTCCTAGACATGATGCAAGACGAGACAAGTAGCTTGTACAGGCATAATCAAGAAAGTCAACCACGGTGTCAAGACAAGAGTTACTTAGCAAGTCAGGATAGCTGTTGCAACAGCCTTTCAAGATTATACATGTCATGTCAGGTTACTTGTCATGTCAAGAGTACTTGTCTGGAGTGCGCCTCGACGGGCCACTTGTCAAGAGTTATCAAGACGGGTTCATATTATCATGTTCAATTCAAGTTCAAGTTACTATCTCAAGACTATCAAGTGTCAAGTCGGGTCGCAATTTAATCCAAGTATAGAAAAAATATGCAAAGAAGATCGAGAACACCCATGTGTGATTGAAACTATAAGTCACATATGAACTCTGACTAAAGTGAGACATGAAGATTCTTGAAGCCAAGACAAAAATCTACAACTTTATGTTTTGAGTTTTTTGAGATTCTATCTACAAAATAGCTTAAACGGACAAAAATAGTCATTTAGAGTGATTCGCGCACGGGCAAAAGGCGCATGGAGCAAGGTGCAAGGCGCACGAGGTGTAAGGTGCACGAGGTATAAGATGTACGAGGTGCGCGAGATACAAGGTGTACGAGATGCGCGAGGTACAAGATGTACGAGGTGCACGAGTTGCAAGATACGTGAACCAAAAGATGCGCAAGATGCAAGGTACGCGGACCAAAAGGTGCACGAGGTGTAAGGTTCACAAAAAAAGGTGCACGAGGTACAAGGTGCGTGAACCAAAAGATACGCGATGTACAAGATGTGCGGACCCAACGATGCGCAAGGTGCAAGATGCACGAACCAAAAGGTGCGCGAGGTGCAAGGTGCACAAACCAAAAGGTGCACGAGATGCAAGTTGTGCGAGGTGCAAGGTGTACGAACCAAAAGGTACGCGAAGTGCAAGTTGCACGAACCAAAAGGTGTGCGAGGTGTAAGGTGCGCAAAGCAAAAGGTACGCGAGATGCAAGGTGCACAAACCAAAAGGTACGCGAGGTGCAAGGTATACGAGGTGCAAGGTACGTAGATCAAAAGGTGTGCGAGGTGCACAGTGGACAAACCAAAAGATGCGCGAGGTGCAACGTGCACGAACCAAAAAGTGTGCGAGATGTAAGGTGCGCAAACCAAAAGGTGTGCGAGGTGAAAGATGCACAAACCAAAAGGTGCGCGAGGTGCAAGATGCACGAACCAAAAGGTGCGCGAGGTGTAAGGTGCACAAACCAAAAGATGTGTGAGGTGCAAGGTGCACAAACCAAAAAGTGCACGAGGTGCAAGGTGAGTTAGGTATAAGGTGCGCGAGGTGCAAGGTACACCGACCAAAAGGTGCGCGAGTTGCGCGTGGTGTCATCCCTACCTGCAAGTTTTTGGACATGGAGTTTTAGAAACTTTCAATGATGGGCTAAAGGACTCAAAATTGGTTAAAATAAATGTCTTAACTAAATGAAATTGAATTCTCTACAACATGGAATAAGTAGTTTTCGAAAATAATAAAGTTTAAGAGACCAAAACCAAGAAAAATCGAAGAAACTATAAACTTAGATCTACAAAAATGTAACAATCAAAACCAAAATCTCCAAGTTCTAAAGAGGCTTAGAATCAAGCAAGGAAGACAATAGAACAATAAAATTTGAGGTCCATCATGAAGCAAGTTGCACTCGCCTAGGGCTTGGTAGGTGGGAGGAGTAAATGAAGAAGATGAAGAAGTAATGAAAAATAATGGAGGGGAGAGAGAAGAGTTGGTTTTTATACAAACCCTTCTCATCTCAAACCATAACAAACCAAGTCAAGCCAAGGCAAGCTAAGTTGAACCAAACCGAATTAAACCAAGACTAGGCTAAGCAAGACAAGTCAAAATACGGGTTACCTGACAAAAGTCAGAATTTCGTATACGTATACTAAAAATACGTATAACGAAAAACTGGAGTGACAGAAGAAGCTCAACGGAACGGTAGCACGTTCCGGTGGAAGACAGAAGTTGAGGACAAGCAACCAAGACTTACGGTGAGACTGATCGTCAGAGACTTCGATCTTGGTCGTGTCATTGATATCGGTAGGATCCCAATGGTGCAGGAGGTGCTACGCATGGCAGCTAGCATCGGCGCGATGGTCGAAGAGCTGGAGAAGGTAGATACAAAGCAGCTCGGAGGATCGGATATCAGTAGCATGGGGGAGCAGAAACTCTGTCGCCGGACGACGGACATGGAGTCCAGTTGAGGACCCATGGGGTCAATACCCTCTCATCAGAATGGAGGGAGAGATTATTGGAGTCCAGTCTGGATTTGGTAACAACATATTTATGGAATTCAAATCTAGTTAACTATTTAATTTGATTAGATTTGGATGTCCATAATTGGTGTTGTGCTATTTTAGATATAATATGATTCTTATTTTAAGAAATTCTATTATGATCTAAGATAGGATATTGATGGGTTATTTTATGTGTAATAGGATTCTTATTTGAGGACTTCCTATTTAAAAATTATATTATGACCTAAAATAGAATTTTCTCATCATATATATATATATATATATATATATATATATATATATATATATATATATATATATATATATATATATATATATATATATATATATATATATATATATATATATATATGAGGTGAGGGTGGAGGCATAAAGTGGAGATTCGGGTGCTCGTCCACAAGTAAATATAAGAGAAAGTTTGTACTTTGCTCTTAGGACTTCTTGTCATCCAAGACAGAAGGAAGAAGAGTCGTCAACTTCGGTTATGCAGATTGCTACGGGTTTGTGAGTGATCTCAATTGTAATCTTCTGTTTTTCTTCTTGAGAGTGGTGAGGGGGTTGAACCTATTAGGCAACGTGAATTTTGTCAATTTTGTAATTTTATCTGAGTTATTAAAGGTTAGGATTTGTCTAGATGACGTACGTTACCGCCATATACTTGTATTCATCTTGTGCTTGGTGTCCGTTAGACGAGGATTGGTTTTGATCAGGTAGGTTGACAAACGCTTCCGTACGCGTCCAACAAAAAAAATTACAAATTGAAATTTTTGATATATAAATTCAAATTTCTCTTTTTCAGCTGTCCACTTTGCATGAATGATAGTTAATAAGTCAGAGAATCATTTTTCTAAGAGACATAAATTTATACTATTTTCTAGTATTATAATTTTATTTTTTGGATTTTTTTTATATGTGAGATTGATCCCAATCTTTTAAATTCATACGTCCAGTCTCTGGTGATTGGTATTTGTTTGTATAGCATTTTTTTTTCTTTTGACGCTCATCGTCTCCTGGATGTATGTTTGTCGATTTTGTCAAACCATGTTATTTTGTGTGTTATGTTGTCATAAGATGAGCTCCTTTATTTCAGGGTTATTAGACCACTTCCACCTACACATGTTAGTTTTCCTATAGCGTTCTTTTTCTTCTTTTTTAAGATGCTGAGAGCATTCTTAGTAAGGCCCATCCTCATGCACCTCGGATTCAATTTCTTACCTTCAGAATTTTAAAACTTATTTTGTAGAATAGTGAGTCCTATTCATAGTTTTAATTTCTACAATTTCGATTCCATCCACCCATAGGTGCTAAGGATTGGGTCTCCCAATTTTTAAATTTTAGATTGTAGAAATTTATTTTGTAGAATATTAAGTCCCAACTTGGAGCCCAACTTTCTAGATTCTAAATTTTACATTATTTTTTTCACATCAATTTTTGACCATACAATTTTTGGGGCCGAAGTTTACTTTATCATTTTCTACTTTATCATACAAATCCTACCCATTGTTTGAATTTTTTGGCCCCAAATTACATTGGGGAGTCTCAACTACTAATGATGCTCCTAGAATAAAAACATGCCCACCAACTATTTGGCTCTTGCACTAATCCCCAACTTGATGGGAGGACAATAGTCAAAGCAACTTTGTCATTTTCATGTACCCATTCATGTACCAATTAGACGATAGCCCTTAGTGTTTTAAAAAACATGACCAGCTAGTTTAACTGGTTGACCCATGAACTGGTAGTTTATTCATGTCGGATCAGTGTTGACCCACTTTTTTTTTCAAAAACTACTTGTAAAGACACAATTTTACTACATTTAGGATTCATTCAAATAAAAGTAAATCAATGAATTGGAAGGGTTCTCAATGCATTTGTCCATATCGATTAGATGTCGAAAGATTTTTCCAACATGCAGTTTTGACTGAAAATCATACTAGCCACCAGGTCTACACATAGTACTCCGTCCGAAACAAGACACTACAATGCCAACCTGATAGTACTCCAACAGCTAGGACACGTGAAGTAGTTAGTTGAAGGTTGAGGATGATGGTTTCATGATGGACGATTCAAACTCCTAAAATCGAATGAAGATGTTTGAAATCTTCAGACTCGATACTTGAATTCTCACATTCAAATTATATCACAAAGAGTCCATTTTTATTCACCCACCAAAACTAGGTGGAATATTCACCTTCCACTAAAGATTAAAACCATTTTGATGGATGAACAAAATCACTTACAAAGTGGTTTGTGTGAGAAAAAAAAATACAACGTATCAATTTTTTAGTGGAGGATGATAATCTTATCTAATTTTGGTGTGTGGTCAACAATAAGACTCGTATCAGAAAAATAACAGAAATTTTCATCCTACGGGATTAATTTAATAGTATTTGCGGAAGAGGGGAGAAGTTTCGCAAAATTCCAGAAAACGGGACATCGCGCCAACGTAGATGGCGGTGGTGGTGACATGGCAGTTGGAGAGGGAGGATTGAGGGGGACCGCCAAGTAGGATGGCGATGTGGGGGGGGGGGGGCCACCCTACTTGGCGCGATGGGTGGGGGGGCTGACACACTGTGAGAGAGAGAAGAGAGAGAGAAGGGAGAGTAGGAGAGAGAGAAGAGAGAGAAAAGGAGGCCGCCAAGTAGGGTTGTGGTAGGGAGGCCCGCCACCCCACTTGGCGCGCTGGGGGGGGGGGCTGCCACGCACAGTGAGAGAGAGGAGAGAGAGAGGGGGGCCTTTTCGGGAGGAGAGAAGGGAGAGTAGGAGAGAGAGAGAGAAGGGAGAGTAGGAGAGAGAGAGGGGGGCTTTTCGGGAGGAGAGAAGGGAGAGTAGGAGAGAGAGAGAAATTTGTCAGAGAGAGGAGAGAGGCTAGAGAGAGGGAGAAGAGAGAGGCTATAGAGAGAGGAAGAATTTGTCAGAGAGCCTAGAGGAAGAATTTGTCAGAGAGGAGAGAAGAAGATTTGTCAGAGCAATGTTAACTGTACTCGCAACGTTAACTTCACCGCCAAATTAGATGGCGGTATTAGTTACGTTACCCATTTATCCCTATAAAAACATATATGTCTTCAACAATTGCATTCACTCATTCACTCACTCTCCATTCACTCATTCACTCACTCTCCAGTAGTCTAACAAATTATCCCACTCCAGCAACATCAACTCATTCACTCATACTCTCCACTAGTCTAACAAATTCCTCCACTCCAGCACCATCAACTTCTCTCCAGCACTTGAATAATATCATCTCTCCAAGAGTCTAACAAATTCTCCCACTCCAGCACCATTAATTTATCTCCAGTAACAAATTCTCCCACTCCAGCACCATCAACTTCTCTCCAGTAACAAATTCTCCCACTCCAGCAAGATTTTTCTCCTCCGGCAGCAACAGTATTTTCTTGATGGATCGCAGTCTAAGAATAATATGCTCGCATGGAGGTAATGTAAACGGTTTAGATTACGAAGGTGAAGAAACCCAAATTTTTTCTACTTATCCGAGTATTATTTTTGAAAATTTACGTAATCTTATTATCGAACGTTGTTCTATTAATTATAAATTTATTTTGAAATCTGTTTTTGGTTCTAGATGTTTTTTAATAGATGGCGACGAAGCATAGAATTTTGTTGTTGAGATTAATTCACAATCACGATATATTAATATATTTGTCATTCAAGTATCACAAGCATTTCATAATAGAAATAGTGAATATTTTTCTAATTACCAGCATGTTAGTCAGGGTGCTAGTTCTTCCCAACCAACTCTTCCAATTTTACAATAAAATCAGTCATCTGATGAATATGACCATAATGATGATGATAATACTGAAGATGACGATGACGATGAAAATAGTGATGATTTAATTGAAAATGTAGATCATGAGATAGATGATATTGATAATGCAATTACTTCTGAATTATTTATCGGAAAAGAATTTTCTAGTCGTTCTAAATTTAGAAGTTTTATAAGTAATGTAGCAATTCAACACAATTTTAGTTGTTCAGCCAATGTTATGAATAATGCTCGTGGAATTATATATAATTGTGATCAACCGAATTGTAATTGGAAAGTATATGCCAAACCGATTGGATCTGGTGAAATAGTTAAGATTGCTAAATTAGACAGTCGACACTCTTGTTTAGGTGGACTTACATCCGGACGTCATCGACTAGCTACTGCTGCATGGGTGAAAACATGTGTAATTGATATAATCAGAGACAATCAATCTTATAGTGCATCATAAATTGTTAAAGATATATATAGGGAACATCATGTACATATTACTTATTCCAAAGCTTGGAGAGCTAGAGAGATGGCATTAGCTGAAATAAATGGTAGTTACATAGAGGCATATGCTAGTCTTGAGGAGTATGGTTTTAGAATTATGGAGACGAATCCAGGTAGTAGATATTTTTTTAAAACTACTGAAAATAATAGGTTTCAAAGAATTTTTATTTGTTTTAAGGCGTGCATTGACGGATTTTTAAGGGACTGTTTACCGGTTATTAGTACTGATGCTACATTTCTTTCATCTAAATTTCAAGGTATCTTATTTATTGCTTGTGCTCACGATCCTAACTATCAGTTATATCCTATTGCTTATGTTGTTGCTGAAAGTGAAAATACTGATTCTTGGTCTTGGTTTTTAAACTCTTTTAGAACATCGTTTGAAAGTTATTTTAACGAATGGAGTAGAATTTCATTTATTTCTGATAAGCAAAAAGGATTAATACATGCTATGCGTGAAACCTTTCCAGAATCGTCTCACTTTTTTTGCATACAACATTTAAAAAAAACATAAAACAAGTTGCGAAAGAAAGAACATTTCAAAACTTGTTAAACTCGCTTGCTAGATCATACAATCTGTAAATATATGGACGAACTGTTAGCAAACAATTTATACTTATTTTTGACAAACACGTAGTACGTTAGAACTTACATTCATCCGTAGATGCCATTAGGGGCATATTTCTCACACTATAATTCTCCTCCCGACTATTCCAACATGCAATTACACCATGGATTCTACTAATTGCATTGCCTGTACCGTAACTCATATAAAGGTAGATCATCGGGAATTGTTTGCCTCCTCCCAAGTTGATGAAGAACACGGTCAGCCGGATGGTACATGGTGTACCGGTCGTATATAATATATGATCTATGCAAAGTAAGATCATACGCCAAACCCTTCAAGTCTGGATCATCATCTCCAAATGTGTAGGGAATCCATACAATCTATTTAATGACAATCTATCAAAAAGTCTAGTAATGGCACAAGTTAAATGAATTAAACAGGTAAATAATTAATTACCTCATGATGTTCCAGTATGTCAAATTGAGAACGATATAGTGATACAGCCTTATACTGACAATGTTGTTGATCCACTACATCTATGGTCCATCGTAAAGCAACTGGATAGACTCCAACATCACTAATAATGCTAGTGACAGGTCTACCAATATAGAAATGCTCGTACGACCAAACCTATAATTCAAAAAACAGCCATAAATGTATAGTATGATACCAAAGCTCTAATTAATCTACATTCAAGGACTTAATATTTACCTGAAGCAGTAACATACATCCACAAATATTGGTATTAGATTTTGAAAACACATAATCCGTCAAACATCCGTATAAATGTGCTAAAGTGGCAGCACCCCAGGCATGTCGAGTGGGTTCCTTCAAATTATCCATAAATTGAAGAAGTCGCACATTTATTTGATTTTCCGATGCATCTGAAAACAGAACTGCACCACATAAACAGAGCAAATATGCTCTAGTGCAACTAATCACCTGTAAATATTATATTTTTTATAAATATTAATATTAAAATAAATTAAATCATGAATTATTTTTACTTTAAAATACATGCCCGCAATTCATCTACATCTACCTCGCCGTCAATTGTGCGATCTAGATCCATAAAGTTGCTGCGCAACCATGTTATCTTCACATAACTGGCATTTTCCATATCAGATGGAGGCATAATACCTAAATAACGTCGGATTAGACTAGCTGGAGTCTGTTGCGGATCAAAATATATAGAGTCCCCTGTAATAGGTAACCCTAATATATTTGCCACATCCCATAACGTGATAGTCATCTCGCCAACAGGTAGTTGAAATGTGTTTCGTTCAGGCCACCATCGCTCAACAAGACTTAAAATTAGATGCACATCATGTGTTAAAAATTTAATCTCATCTAAATAATGGAACCCAAATGAGCGCATCAAAGCCTTCTGTGCGCTGTTTAACTCCCATGTGCTATAGTTTCTCTCAGTCCGCCAATTTCTATGTTCCCGCGTTCGTAATTTAAGACTATGATCATATAACTACAAATAAAATATTTAAATTATGTTACAACTACGTTTATGTGAAATATTACTTACTAGCAAGTCAAACATTTTCAAATATATCTTTTAATTAAATATTTACCTTTCCATCAAATATCTGTGTAGATATGTGATTTACCCGTTCCTGTCTGATTTTGTCAGTCGTTGGTCCATCCGGGATGCGTCCGTCGTTTTGATTAGCCATCTGAAAAAATTATAAAAAATCTACAAATATATCAAACATATTTGTTACAAAATATTAACAAGAACTAAGAGGAGAAGCTGTTTGCTTACACAAAGAAAATGAGGTTCTGCTTGCAAAGAGAAGGTTGGTTACACAGAGGAGGAGGAGAAATATTTGGGAGGGAAGAAACTCTCGGATGTGCTTGCAGGAGTGAAGTGAAGAGAAGGAAGGAGAAGAAACTTGCATTTTATTATGGAGATGGAACAGTCTCCAAAAATATGCACAGTCTACGAGCAACATGGTCTCCCAACACATTTTCAAAGTATCATGCAAAACACGGTCTCCCACCTCTCCCTATTTCACTCTCTTCATCGGCATCCACCACCAGCTATTAACTCTCCTCCTACTAGCCTATCTGACAAATTCCTATGGGTCTAGCCTCTCTCCTCTCTCTCTCTCCCTCCCACCCTAGCCTCTCTCCATCCCCCCCTCCCCCCCTGTCTCTCCCGAAATCCAAACACCCCCCCTCTCTCTCTCTCCTCCCTCTCACTGTGTGTAGCAGCCCCCCCAAGCGCGCCAAGTGGGGTGGCGGGCCCCCCCCCCCCCCCACCGCCACCCTACTTGGCGACCTCCTTTTCTCTCTCTTCTCTCTCTCCTACTCTCTCTTCTCTCTCTCAGTGTGTCAGCCCCCCCACCCATCGCGCCAAGTAGGGTGGCGCCCCCCCCCCCCACACACACACCGCCATCCTACTTGGCGGTCCCCCTCAATCCTCCCTCTCCAACTGCCACGTCGCCACCACCGCCATCTACGTTGGCGCGATGTCCCGTTTTCTGAAATTTTGCGAAACTTCTCCGCTCTCCCGTAAATACTATTAAATTAATCCCCTAGGATGAAAATTTCTGGAAAAAATAAGGGAGGATTTATGAAATGCCCAAAAACTAAAAAAGTTTTATGTAAAACCCACCGCTAAAAAAACTTTCATCGCGTGCCCAAAATTAGAGAAACTTATCCTAAGCGGATTCCAAATGACCATTTTGCCCTTCCTTTTAATTTATTGAAAACATCCACGAAACTGCTCTTAAAAAAAACTTTTTGATACTTCATCTTCTTTCATACGCTGCTCACTTTCGAATCTAGGTTTTCTCCTCAAAAATCTTCAAAAACTCGTCGAAAAATTTCGGAAAGATCGGGACAAACGGCAAAAGTGCTAAAACGGAGGTCCAAACATCATTTTTTTGCGATTCTAAAATTTCGGAAGGCCGTCTAACGGTGAAGCGGTTACTTTTAGTCTCCTCGACGATACGCTCATTTTGCGACAAACGGGACCTCGTTTCGACCTCCCAGTCAAAAGTTATGGCTCTCCAAAGTTTCAGCTGACCATAAAATACAGGAGAATGGTCATTCTCCGTGTTAGAACACGAAAAATGTTAATTTCGCATGAGGGTGGTCATTCTCCGTGTTAGTAACATGGAGAATGTCATTCTCCGTCTTAATTTACACGGAGAATAGCATTCTCCGTCTTAATTTACACGAAGAATAACCATTCTCCGTGCTAAATTACACGGAGAATAACTATTCTCCGTCTTAATTTACACGGAGAATGCCATTCTCCGTGTAGTTTATCACGGAGAATGGTCATTCCAGTGTTAAAACACAGGAGAATGACCATTCTCCGTGTTATTTAACACGGAGAATGCCATTCTCCATGTTAAATAAAACGGAGAATGTTATTCTCCGTGTTAAATAAAACGGAGAATAGCATTCTCCGTGTAATTTATCACGGAGAATGGTCATTCCAGTGTTAAAACACAGGAGAATGACCATTCTCCGTGTTAGAAACACGGAGAATGCCATTCTCCGTGTTAAATAAAACGGAGAATGTTATTCTCCGTGTTAAATAAAATGGAGAATAGCATTCTCCGTGTAATTTAGCACGGAGAATGGTTATTTCAGTGTTAAAACGTAGAAGAATGGCATTCTCCGTGTTAAATAAAACGGAGAATGTGTCATTCTCCGTTTTAAATAAAACGGAGAATGGCATTCTCCGTGTTAATTTACACGGAGAATGATCATTCTCCGTGTTAAATAAAACGGAGAATGGTCATTCTCCGTGTAATTTAGCACGGAGAATGGTCATTTCAGTGTTAAAACGCAGGAGAATGGGCATTCTTCGTGTTAGAAACACGGAGAATGGAATTCTCCGTGTTAATTTACACGGAGAATGGTCATTTCCAGTGTTAAAACGTAGGAGAATAAAGAGTTTCGTTCTTCTTTCAAAGCGATGATAATTCTTATGGAAAAGAAGAAGAAAGATCTTCTCTCCACAATTGACGTCGATGAAGATGATGATGATGGTGATGATGGTGATGATGATGACGAGCGATGATCTGAGTTCGACCGAAGAAAAGCACACCGAACTACGAACGATCTTTGCGATCTCTGCTGAAGATGAAAGCAATGGAATTCAGATTTTCCGTGAAGAAGAAGAAGACGAAAATCGCAATCCAGATCTGAGTTTTTTGAATTCAAATACATATAGATGACCAATTCGCGCGGAGGGGTAGTTTCGGTATTATAAAAATAGCAGTTTCCAGCGGGTGGCATCTAAAAGGGAATCTTGGAATATTTAACGTGAAAATACTTAATTCTGGACATTTCATAAAACTCATCCAGCGGGTGGGCATTTCATAAAAGCCCATCCCGAAATTGGGTTTCTCAGCAATTTCCAGATTTTCAAATATGAGCACATGGCCAAACGTGATATATAAAAAACTTTACTAAAATGGTGACCAATAATAAATATTCTTGTCCCAATAGTGACATTAGGGCCCCACCCCCAGATTCCCCTGATACATACCCAAACAAACAAATAAACAAAAAAAATAGGCAAATGTTAAAGGCCACCCCCTTTTTACTAAGGGCAACCATCTTACTAAGGGCAACCATGACCCTCTCAAATTTTTACTAAGAGCAACCTAATGTAAAGTGATTTACTAAGGGCCACCAAGAGGAACTAAAGAAAAGAAAAAACAAAAACAAAAAAAGAAAACAAAAAAGAGGACTGCAGGCCAGCAGCCCCCAATCGCCACCCTCACCGACCACCTCCTCGCCTCCTCCGGCGGCGGCGTCCTCCACCCCAAGCTCGCCGGCCGCCTTCGCTTCATGGACTTCCTCGACGAGGAGCAGCGCTGCGCCATGCAGTAGTCGAGACCGGCGGATACAGCATCCTCACCCGCGACTATTCCAAGATCTGCCAATTGTACAGCCTCCAAACCCACCCCCTTCTTCTTCTTCTTCTTCTTCCAGAATTAGGGTTTTAGGTTAGGTCTTCTTTATAGTGGAATTTAGGGGTTCATTAAGCACTCTCCTAGTAATTATGGTTTTGATTTAAGCAATATTTCCCCTCTCGTTTCGTTGATGCCGTGCTTTCACTGCCTCAGTAATAAAGAGCAATAAAATAGCATCCCGACTGTAAAAGAATTCCTTTTTCTTTACTTTTTCTTTTCTTTACAGATTGCAAGCGGTTGATTAGGGTCGAGAACTCAGGGACTGCAGGCCAGCACTGCAGTCCTCTCTTCACTTTTGGACTGCAGGCAAGTCCTGCAGTCACTGTAGGTAAAAAAAAAAAAAAAAATTCTGTCAATTGAGGACTGCAGGCCAGCACTGCAGTCCTGTCTTCACTTTTGACTGCAGGCAAGCCCTGCAGTCCTCAATTGACAGAAGTGGGATGGCCCTTAGTGTTTTCAAAATGGCAAACTTGTAAATTTTTTTAAAATTTTAAGTTGGTGGCCCTTAGTAAAAAGGGGGTGGCCTTTAACATTTGCCAAAAAATATTACAAACACATCGATATTCCCTCCTCTAACCTTGCTGTAAAAAAGTAGGAGAGTAGTAGAGGAAGAGGAAGGAGGAGGAGGAGGAGGAGGTGGAGATGGGTCGATTGTTGGTTCTGGTGATGTCCGATTTCGTGCTGTCCTTCATGTGGGTGTGGGCGGGGCCGCTGACGAAGGTGTTCGTGACCTCCTTCCTCGGCGTGGGGCACCACACCCGGGAGGCGGAGGTGCTCAAGTACTCGCTCTCGGTCGTCTACATGTACGTCTTCGCCTGGATCGCCACCTTCTCCGGCGGCGCCGCCTACAATCCCCTCACCGTCCTCTCCTCGGCCTTCGTCGGGGGGCCCCGCGCCTTCCTCTTCACCGCCTTCGGGAGGATCCCTGCCCAGGTTTTCCCACCACCACCCCAAATCTCAACATGTTCTTCTTCTTCTTCTTTTTTCTAATTCTAGGACAAGACAGAGAGAAAATTGTCTTTTGCTGATTTGGACATGTTTAGCACAGACCAATAGATGCTTGTGCGGATGTACAACCCTTTCTCCGGTCAATAACTCTAAGTTTACAACCACAAAGCGGCTGTAAATCTTTACAACTGCTTAGGTGGCGGTTGTTAATTGGGTCACCCTCCTCCCGGGACGGTTGTTAATTGGTCACCCTCTTTCCCTACCCCCACATGGGGGAGAGGGGACCAATTGGCAACCGCCACGACGTGATGGTTGTAACCCTAGAATTGTCATTCTCGGGTGGTCACAAGAGGATTCGAACCGGTTTCTCCTGGAAAGATTCTTGGAGGAAGCGTACCGTCCGCTCAACTCGTCACACTGTGTAGATTCAATCACCACAGATAGATCTCAATGTGAAGGACAACCACAAAGAGGCCTTCGAAGTGACATGTGTCTGTGTCAAGTCTCCACCAATCATCTACGCATGTGTTTTTTTTTTTTTTTTGGTTACAACCCATACACACCTACACGTCCTTATGGTTGGGGGCTTCGTACCCTGCCGGCCCCACCTGGTATCCGTAGTGCTTTCCACTGTTGAAAAAATACTAGACAGAATTTCTAATGCATGCAATCAGAAGAAGTAAAATTAAGAACAAGAATTAAGAGTAGGATTCGAGGCACGCTACAAACGCTGCCCTTAGAATAGAATTTCGTCCCCACAATCGTGCAGCGGGTTCCAGACGATCTATCCCCGAGATACAACGAATCCTTCGATCCACAGCACCGTGCACCCGGTAGTGAATCCCTCGATCGATCACAGCCTTGCCCAGAGAAAGAGTTGGACGGAGGAGAGGAGAGAGGTTCTGGTTGCGATGTTTCTCTTCTGTACGAACAGAGTTCCGAATGGGAGAGAGAGAGAGAGAAAAGATTTTTCGTATATCCTCAAAACGGATCAACTGATTTGATTTTAAAATCAAATCTCTCTGTACGTGGCCAGAATTATCTTCACGATCTACAAATCCCGTAACGGGATTACGTGGTAACAGTTCTACGGAAGACCAGGCAACCGAAACAAAAAGAATAAATCAAATAAAAATAAAATGAGATAGAAAATTACCTTTATACCCTTGGTCCGGTCCGCGGCACGCAAGCGTGCAAAGTGCTAAGTGCGCGACAAATAAACGCGTCAAAAACGCGCATTAAATCGCGCACCCGCTCGCGGGTTGGATGGGATGTAGCCCATCCCCTACACAACCCACTAAGGAGGGGAAAGCCTTATATGGAAAGGAGAACTTTTTCTCCTTTTCCATGTGGGACTAAAAGAATGGAGTGCCTTTTTGAATCACATATAAGTTGTTTCCCAAGCAACAACACATAAAAACCAACAATCCCCCACATGATTCAAAAAAGGGACAAAAAGAATATAAATCGATAGAACGATAGGAAAGAGAATAATATTTGGACAGTTACACTGTGTATCAGAGGAAGGTGTCTTCCGGACTTGAACCTCCCCTTAGTGTTGTACATTTCATCTATACGGACCCAAAGTGACGTAAGTCTTGAACTTAGGATCTTATTTGTACAGACTCAACGTACACACAAACACATTGCAGGCATTTGATCGTATCAACAGTTGTGCACTTTTCGGCCATGTGCTTATCTCGGTTTCTTGAGAGCTCTAGAGAACAGTCCGAGTTCCCATAGAAAGCGGTCCCACTTTCACTCCCAAATAGGTGAATCTTTCTGGATATTCTGCAATTTATATACCCTGCTTTACAAGCCACAGATTCATTAAGATTTTACAATCAACCTCATTTTTATTGTAGATCAGCACTATATAGTAGAGGAATGGTTTATTACAATTACATCCATATAGTGCTTTCCAGTTACACATCAATTTTGTTGTTATCCATTGAACATTTTCTTGGTGCTACCAATCGAAGGTTGGGTTGCCTTTGAGGTGACTCAATTTATGGGCTTCAACCCCATTCCTCTTGCCGTCTCCAACACTTGTCTCCTCGAGAGACCTTTAGTTAGAGGATCCGCTAGATTGTTCTTTGATCTAACGAAGTCAATTGCAATTACTCCACTGGACCGCAATTGCTTCACCCGATTGTACCTCAGACGTATGTCTGGATTTTCTATTATAGCTTGTCCTTTGAGCCTTTGCTATTGCAGCCTGACTGTCACAGTGTACAGGGATAGCAGGAACTGGTTTGCTCCACAGAGGAATATCTGTTACCAGATTCCTGAGCCAGTCTGCTTCCTCACTGGTGAGGTCAAGAGCTATGAACTCTGCCTCCATAGTCGATCTAGATATACAGGTCTGCCTGGTAGAGTTCCAAGCGACAGCAGCTCCTCCCAATGTGAATATATATCCACTTGTGGCTTTGGCCTCATCTGTATCTGAGATCCAGTTTGCATCAGTGTACCCTTCCAATACAGATGGGTATCCTCCATAGAATAATCCATGGGATGACGTGCCCTTCAGGTATCTCATTACCCTTTCTAAGGCAGTCCAGTGTGAACTATTCGGATTGCTTGTGTACCGACTAAGTTTTCCTACTGCGTAGGAAATATCAGGTCTGATACGGTTAGCAATATAGTTCAAACATCCAATTTGCTGAGAATACTTCAGCTGAGCCACACTGTCTCCTTTGTTCTTCTTCAACCTGATACTTGCATCATATGGAGTGCTTACAGGTTTAGAATCAAAATAGTTAAAATCTTTTCAGGACCTTTTCTATATAGTGAGATTGGGAGATACTAATTCCCTCATAAGTGCGACTTAATTTAAGTCCTAAAATCACATCAGCAGGTCCTAAATCTTTCATATCAAAATTTTGAGACAGAAAACTTTTGATATCATAAATAATATCCATGTCAGTGCCAAAAATAAGAATATCATCAACGTATAAGCACAATATTACGCATGAACTACCAACAGTTTTGCTATATACACATTTATCAGAATTGTTAATAGCAAACCCATAAGATAGAATTACCTTATCAAATTTATCATGTCATTGCTTTGGCGCTTGTTTCAGCCCATAAAGAGATTTAATCAATTTGCATACCTTGTGTTCTTGTCCTGGAACAACAAACCCATCAGGTTGTTCCATGTAAATCTCTTCCTGTAAATCTCCATTCAAAAAAGCAGTTTTTACATCCATTTGATGAATAAACAGTTTATGAACAGATGCAATAGCAATTAACATTCTAATAGTGGCAATTCTAGTAATTGGAGAGTAAGTGTCAAAGAAGTCTACTCCTTTCCTTTGTTTGAACCCTTTAGCAACTAACCTTGCTTTGAACTTTTCAATAGACCCATCAGGTCTTAGCTTCTTCCTGAAGATCCATTTGCAACCAATTGGTTTGCAACCTACAGGAAGGTTAACTAAATCCCAGGTTCTATTTGACATAATAGAATCTATTTCACTGTTAATGGCTTCTTTCCAAAATAGTGAGTCTACAGAAGACATAGTCCCTTGATAAGATATAGGGTCCTCTTCAACAAGGTAGGTGAAAAACCCTTCTCCTAGGTTTGGTTCTTTTCTGGTTCGTTTACTCCTCCTAGGTTCTACTAGGATTTCTACTTGAGAACTAGAAGTTGCACTAGGAACTTGTGCAGATATAGAAGATCTAGGGGTTCTATTTTTCAAAGGAAAGACATTTTCAAAAAATGTAGCATCCCTAGATTCCATA
This sequence comes from Iris pallida, assembly GCA_029216955.1. NCBI lineage: Eukaryota > Viridiplantae > Streptophyta > Magnoliopsida > Asparagales > Iridaceae > Iris > Iris pallida. The sequence continues at coordinate 2,753,948 of JANAVB010026999.1, read as the reverse complement.
ACAGTGTTTGCATCAATACCATTAACCTCACTCTTAATAACAAGAAATCTATAAGCAATACTGTTTTGAGCATAACCCAAAAATACACAGTCTACGGTCTTGGGTCCCAATTTTCTTTTCTTAGTAAGAGGGACAGAGACTTTTGCAAGACACCCCCACACTTTGAAATATTTCAAAGATTGTTTTCTGTCCTTCCATAATTCATAAGGGGTTTTATCAGTCTTTTTAAAAGGAATTTTATTCAGAATATGACATGCAGAAAGTAAGGCTTCCCCCCACAAATTATCAGATAAACCAGAGCTACCTAACATAGCATTAATCATATCTACTAATGTCCTATTTTTTCTTTCTGCTACCCCATTCTGTTGAGGAGCATAAGGGGCAGTTACTTCATGTATTATTCCATGTAATTCACAAAAGAAGTCAAAATCAGCAGAGGTGTATTCACCCCCACGATCAGACCTAAGAATTTTTATTTTCTTTTCAAGCTGATTTTCAACTTTAGCTTTAAAAGAAACAAACTTACTAAGAGCCTCATCTTTTGTTCTAAGCAAGTAAACATAGCAGTATTTAGAATAATCATCTATAAAAGTTATGAAGTAACGCTTACCACTACGAGTGAGGACACCGTTTAATTCACAGATGTCGCTGTGAATAAGTTCCAAAAGCTGAGAATTCTTTTCAACTGAATGAAAGAATTTTCTAGGCTGTTTGACTTGAGTACAAATCTCACATTTATCATTCATGCTCATATCAATCTTGGAAATTAATTGCAAAACAGACATTCTCTTTACAGAATTAAAATTCACATGTCCCAAGCGACCATGCCAAACATTATAGCTATCAATATTGGAAGATAATGCATTTGCAGCAGAAACATTATTATAAGCAATGTTATTTAAACTAGAAGTAAAAGTGTTACAAGAAATATCAACAGAAAGTTTAAATAGACCCCCACAAACATAGCGTTTTCCAATAAAATTTTCGTTTAGGGAGATTACAACCCGATCAGACTCAAAAACTAGTTTGTCGCCATGTTTATTTAACAAATATCCAGAAATCAGATTTTTGTTCACGTCCAGTACGTGCTACACATTATGCAAAGGGAGGATCTTGCCCGAAGACAACTTGAGATTCACTCTTCCCTTTCCAAGCACTCTGGCAGCACTCGAGTTTCCCATAGCTACTGATTCGTTTTCCTCAACCTGTCGGTAGGAGAAAAATGAATCAATATTAGGACATACATGGACATTTGCCCCTGTATCAACCCACAAATCAATAGGCTGATACAAGGTTTCAAAACCATAACATACAGCTACAAACCTCTGATCATCGGTACCGATAGATTCGGTCCCGGCTATGACTACGTGAGCCTGAGGAACAACAGGAGCGTTAGCAGCAGAAGTTCGACGATCAGGATTCTGGAATCCCTGACTCTTCTTCCTGTGGCGACATTGTCTAGCAAAGTGGCCAGGCTTGCCACAGTTGTAGCATTCCCGCTTTGGCCTGTTGTTTTTCCCAATAACAGGTTTTGGTTTCAGGAATTGTTTCTTTGCAGGATTTCTGTTCTGGGGGTTATTCCTCTGTTGAAAAGGTTGGCCCTTAGGCTTTCCCTTGGACTCAGCGATATGTAACTTTGCCTCGAATTCACTACTCAGAGGTTCCTTGTCCCTAGTTCTACTCTCTTCCTCAATGCGGAGAGAGACAAACAGTTCATCTAAGGACATGGGTTCCTTGTTGTGTTTCAGTTTTAAGCCGAAGGCTTTCCAGGACGGAGGCAATTTATTTATAAAGGCAGCAATAAGAAATTTATCAGCTAGTAGCATGTCTTTCTGAGACATCTCGTGAATAATGGTTTGCAGGGTGTTAGTCTGTTCAACAACAGACTTCTCACCAACCATCTTAAACTCTAGGAACATGTCTACAATGTAAACCTCAGAACCTGCTCCTTCATTGGAGTATTTCTTATCGAGGGCTTCCCAAAGCTCTCTAGAAGTGATAGTTGTGCAGTAGATATCATACAGCGTGTCTGTAACGACCCGCTCCGCCCTAGCAAAACGCCGATTCAAACGGCAAGTGCAACGACTCTAACGAGCCGTCGACCCGAAGAGTTGGCATCGACCTGAAGAAGAATCGGTGCAAGGCTTACATTGGCCCGACAAGATGAATCCAGACTTAGACTTTCAAAGGCGCGTTCGGAGTATCGCTCGGCCGATGCGAACATCGCTAAGGTGGGTGGCTCCGATGAACCCGTCTTTGCTTAGCCTAGACACTTAACAATGCGGACACCATCACGAGAATTGCTAGGCGATAACACCGCGCATGTTAATAAATGACTCAACGCACCTAGCTAAGGGATTAATCCCATCTTGTATGCTTGGATAGAATATGGAAAGAAACATGGAAAATATGAGAACTCTCGCACCGCGCTCCACGCTCGTGCTAAGGCACAAGCTTACGTTCTAGTCCCTCATGCGTCCAACAATGAAACAATGAATGGGTTACAACAATGAAGTGGGAAGACTATCAATATAGTCGTTCCGAGTAGAGTATAGCAACATTGAAATGCTATGGGACCGATGGGTCGCCAAGGCGACTCCCGCACAAGGAGTTGCGTAATGTATGAATGAAAGAGTAAACGAATAAGTGAATGAATGAATCAACGAATGAATGAACAAGTGAAAGAAAGAAAAGAAAGAATGAATAAAAGATAAGAAGGACAGAAATGGTTAGCGACAGGTATGACGGACACGTACAACGGGGCTCGCTACCCGCGCTGCACGAACGCCAACCTGGTCGATAACGCATTAAGGCTAAGGGTTAGCCTACGGCTCAGAGACAGCCGTTAAGTTAAAAAGACAAGTTAATACGAAATGGTCGTGGACAAACGGCACGGGCGAGGGGTGGCGATGCCGTGGCCGTGAAGAAAAGGGATTTCCGCGGCATGATCAAAGTGTGAAGGACTTGCCGGTCCGGACGGAAATCAAAGTTTGGCTTACGGGCTGCCTGAGTGCGGGCTTGGCCACCAGGGGACGTAAGGCCGGGTATTTCAAAAGACTATCAGGGTGTACCAAGCCGCACGCCATGATAGGTGAGAAAATTACCAAGGGGAAAAACATGTCCAAATTGGCTTGTGGTGCCAGCGACCGATGCATATAGATTAAGGCCTCGTTTGGTACACTGTAATGTAATCGTAATCGTAATGTAATCAAATGGAAAAAATAATTTTTTTTCATTTGATTACATTGCGATTACGATTACATTACAGTGAACCAAACAGGGTCTAAGTGGACTTTGCTGGTGGCAATCCACGTGCAAGTCCTTGCATTGAAATCAAAGTAGTCTAAGTTAACTAAATGAAGTGCCTTATGAATATGCTTGAAATGTAACACACCAAATGAAAATGAGAAATTCATACAAGTGAGTTAGATAACGTGCCTACAACGTGCTAGAATCCGAGGCAGGGACACACACTTGACATCGAAAAGTTCATATTGAATTGTGACTAACTTGGTTTACTTTGGACAGGGAAGGCCGGACGGTAAGTATGGGTAAGTCGCGCATGTATTTCCATGCGACACTTGAAATTGGCAACACGAGATAGGCTATGAAATATGCCATGAAACTGATCCTAAGGCAAGATTAGAAAGACAATGAATGATAGAGATGCACAAAAGTAAATGGAACGTGTTTGGTAATGATAGCATTGTGGGCGAGCTAGCCTCCCCACCAGTGCATAACAATGTACTGATAACCCCACAGTCTGCATGCAGGATGCAGGAGACGCCGGCGGGTGCGGAGCTTCCATCGAACGTGCTAAGGCGCGGAGCCAACTCTGGGGCCTTGGGACGTTGCAAGAAGCTGAAGCATCCTATACAGGACATGATGTATCGGAACATCGCCATGAATCATTCCATCTTGTAAGCCACTTGGCACGCCTTTTATGTTTCAGGGAGAGAGAGCTTGAGCGATTTGTAATATCGGCCTAGCGCCGCTTGTAAACTTCTTGAATATCAATAAAGAGTTGAATTCGCTTTCAATTTGTGTTCATTTACTTTCCGCTGCAAATGGGGACACTCTGTGCGACTCTGTGGCCTAGCTCAAATCGGCCGTTTCTGGACTTGGCCTTGCACGGGCGCAACCTAGGCCCGTGCGGCATCACGCCTTAGCGAGGACGATCGCTCCTACGGGAGCGGGGCGTGACAGATTGGTATCAGAGCACGGCTTCACGTCCTTGGACTTCATTTCGATTTTCTCAGTTTTGAAAGCTTGGTTGGAAACAAAAGAAGTGTACGCTCTCTCTCGTTGTGCCTTGGGATGTTCCATACAATAAGTCTAATATTTTCAAAAGCTCGTACAAGTACTCGGTTGAATGGGATCGATAGGCGAAGGCCTTTGTGCCGAACGATGTTAAACATGACTCGATAGAAAACACATGCTAAGTTAGCAAGTCGCGTGCATGCCCAAATAGTCCTACGTCGACATTAGCAAGTGAGTGTGCAAACTTGAATATAGCCCGCACGGGATGATTATGCGGCACAACTTAGTCCGCGTGTCGCGCACCTCGACTTTTGGTGCAATCGAGTTGCGAGCGATATCAAGTATCGCTCGATTGAGAACGGAGATACACTTTGAGTGTCTATCGATAGGAACGCTATCGAGTTAACGCTTAGGCGTACCCGAAGGATTGGCTGGATTTTGAGGATTAGTATGAACGACTTAGTACGTCGAGGCGACGTGAGCGATTACGCTAGAGATTCGTCGAACGGATCTGAAGGATGTCTTAGCGCATGACGCGAACGTGATTGAGGACTAGATCGTATGGCTTGAATCCGAGTGGTGTATGTGATAGGTTCGAAGAAGAATAAGAATGAGTGTCGACGACTAGTCGAGTGGCTCGAACCCTGAGTGGTGTATGGACGTCATAGAAATTGTTCGAGCGAGACTAAAGGATTTACGGATCGTACGAGTATGTCGGCGAGGCGATGCGATCGCGCAAAGCCTTAGAACGTGTCACGCTTAGTTGGTCGTGACTTCAAAAGTCCCGAACGAGATGTCGCTGGACAACTTGTCAATGGACAACGCGAGTTAGAAAATGATTCGGGACGATGAATAAAAGTGAATGTCGTGATCGAGGAAACTTAAAGGATCGCATGTACGATTTCGGATTGATTCAAATGAAATGTGACTTGAGTTTTGAACAACGATCTTGAAACGAGCTTGAGGAATAGCGATCGAATTTGATCTTGAATATCGAGAAAATCGTGGAATATCCAACTCGGACAACAGCATCAACGTACGACTCGAAATTGGTTGCAAAGGAAGATCGTCAGGTTACGCATATCGTCGATGGTATTGAGGCGTATCAAAGATCGATACGCGATAACTCGGGGGTACTCTGACTCAGCGAATGACGACCGTGCAAATGTCATTGTTCCGATGGATGCTATACTCTTGATATTGAAACGTGTCGAGGAAAATATAGACGTGGCTCGAGGATTTTCTAGTTGAACGAAATGATGAATGGACTATCGATCTTGGCTTGGATAGAAAATGAAACGTTGGATTTGCTTCGACGATAACCCCAACGTCGACATTCTTGTCTTATGCGAGTGCAACTCCAGCCTCGCACATGCGTCGCGTCAGATTATGACGATCATTCCGCGTGAGCGCTGATATGGTGATTCATACAGCGGGAGTGATTGAACTTGAATGGCGTGGCAATCTGATTGCTTCGACTTGTGGTTTGACGCGAAGGTGGACTCGAGAATGTATTTGTGTGCTTGAAGAATTGAACTTGAGGATTAAGTAGGTCCAATCCGCGTATCGAGAATGGGTTAGTCTAAAACTCAAACAAGAGTTACGCCCCGATGAGAATGATTATTTCACGGGAGCGTTGCATGGTGATTCACGAACCACCGTGGATAATCGGACTCGCGTAAGATTGGGACGCAATGTATTGTCGAGCTGGATGACCTCGTGATCGAATACATGAATTGGTTAGAATGGATATGTGAAGTATGTTGATTGGGTGATTTAATGGATTCGAATATGCGCAACGAATACGTTGATGCGAATAGGTGATCGTGCTCGATGTTTAGAAATCTGAGTGACGCGAGCTTGGGTAGAAAACCCCCGTACTACCGACTTTGGTTTGACCCTAGGATTGGGGTCAGTGTTGGCATTATTGTTGGGGAACTGTGATTCCAATCCTGACATTGACTTAGCCTCGAAAAGAAATAGTCTAGCGGATAGGCGGACGACCCTATACCGAGTGATTGAACCTGTACGATTGATATTAGAGTATCGTCTGGACGGACGATAGACTTGGGGCAACAAGACTTATAAGGACGTCGAACTGGGGGTGTGCGTAAACGACGGCGAGATTGGCCCAAACGAAGGAAATGATAGAAATGGATGATACGCAAAGTAAAGTTGGTATAGCGAATCGAATCATCTCGAGGACCGAGATAAACGATATGTGATGCACACATGAGTTCGATTTTAAATCGAAGTTAGAAAACGATCGGCAAATCAAAACTATCACGAGTAGCTTGTCCGACTTCGCTAATCGCTAAGCTTGGTTGAAATGTACGTATTCGGGGGACGCCTTGAATATGTGCATGATCCAAACTCAGTGATGTGATGAACTCGAATGCAGCTGCGAGTGGATGTTGCGATGCGCATGGATGATGGAGTGAGTTTGCCTCAGCCTACGACCCTCGCGTTTGATGAATTTCGACGTGCCTCGTGTGACTATTACAGCCCCATAACAAGGCGCAATAGCAACCAAGTCGAAGAAATGCTTGAATTGAATAAGTACCGTCAACTCTAAAATGAATGAAAGGCTATTCAATAAAATCGACCAAACGCGTGCGACACGGAACTTAGAAAGATATCAAGTATGGTTCGATGCCATCGAACGATAGAGCCGTTCGATAAAATTGTCTAAGAAACACGACGACACGAGTTAAGGAATGGTAGGATGACCTGCACTCAGAAAGTCTCGAGGACGAGACTTATTTTGAGTGGTGTATTATGTAACGACCCGCTCCGCCCTAGCAAAACGCCGATTCAAACGTCAAGTGCAACGACTCTAACGAGCCGTCGACCCGAAGAGTTGGCATCGACCTGAAGAAGAATCGGTGCAAGGCTTACATTGGCCCGACAAGATGAATTCAGACTTAGACTTTCAAAGGCGCGCTCGGAGTATCGCTCGGCCGATGCGAACATCGCTAAGGTGGGTGGCTCCGATGAACCCGTCTTTGCTTAGCCTAGACACTTAACAATGCGGACACCATCACGAGAATTGCTAGGCGATAACACCGCGCATGTTAATAAATGACTCAACGTACCTAGCTAAGGGATTAATCCCATCTTGTATGCTTGTATAGAATATGGAAAGAAACATGGAAAATATGAGAACTCTCGCACCGCGCTCCACGCTCGTGCTAAGGCACAAGCTTACGTTCTAGTCCCTCATGCGTCCAACAATGAAACAATGAATGGGTTACAACAATGAAGTGGGAAGACTATCAATATAGTCGTTCCGAGTAGAGTATAGCAACATTGAAAGGCTATGGGACCGATGGGTCGCCAAGACGACTCCCGCACAAGGAGTTGCGTAATGTATGAATGAAAGAGTAAACGAATAAGTGAATGAATGAATCAACGAATGAATGAACAAGTGAAAGAAAGAAAAGAAAGAAAGAATAAAAGATAAGAAGGACAGAAATGGTTAGCGACAGGTATGACGGGCACGTACAACGGGGCTCGCTACCCGTGCTGCACGGACGCCAACCTGGTCAATAATGCATTAAGGCTAAGGGTTAGCCTACGGCTCAGAGACAGCCGTTAAGTTAAAAAGACAAGTTAATACGAAATGGTCGTGGACAAACGGCACGGGCGAGGGGTGGCGATGCCGTGGCCGTGAAGAAAAGGGATTTCCGTGGCATGATCAAAGTGTGAAGGACTTGCCGGTCCGGACGGAAATCAAAGTTTGGCTTACGGGCTGCCTGAGTGCGGGCTTGGCCACCAGGGGACGTAAGGCCGGGTATTTCAAAAGACTATCAGGGTGTACCAAGCCGCACGCCATAATAGGTGAGGAAATTACCAAGGGAAAAAACATGTCCAAATTGGCTTGTGGTGCCAGCGACCGATGCATATAGATTAAGTGGACTTTGCTGGTGGCAATCCACGTGCAAGTCCTTGCATTGAAATCAAAGTAGTCTAAGTTAACTAAATGAAGTGTCTTATGAATATGCTTGAAATGTAACACATCAAATGAAAATGAGAAATTCATACAAGTGAGTTAGATAACGTGCCTACGACGTGCTAGAATCCGAGGCAGGGACACGCACTTGACATCGAAAAGTTCATATTGAATTGTGACTAACTTGGTTTACTTTGGACAGGAAAGGCCGGACGGTAAGTATGGGTAAGTCGCACATGTATTTCCATGCGACACTTGAAATTGGCAACACGAGATAGGCTATGAAATATGCCATGAAACTGATCCTAAGGCAAGATTAGAAAGACAATGAATGATAGAGATGCACAAAAGTAAATGGAACGTGTTTGGTAATGATAGCATTGTGGGCGAGCTAGCCTCCCCACCAGTGCATAACAATGTACTGATAACCCCACAGTCTGTATGCAGGATGCAGGAGACGCCGGCGGGTGCGGAGCTTCCATCGAACGTGCTAAGGCGCGGAGCCAACTCTGGGGCCTTGGGACGTTGCAAGAAGCTGAAGCATCCTATACAGGACATGATGTATCGGAACATCGCCATGAATCATTCCATCTTGTAAGCCACTTGGCACGCCTTTTATGTTTCAGGGAGAGAGAGCTTGAGCGATTTGTAATATCGGCCTAGCGTCGCTTGTAAACTTCTTGAATATCAATAAAGAGTTGAATTCGCTTTCAATTTGTGTTCATTTACTTTCCGCTGCAAATGGGAACACTCTGTGCGACTCTGTGGCCTAGCTCAAATCGGCCGTTTCTGGACTTGGCCTTGCACGGGCGCAACCTAGGCCCGTGCGGCATCACGTCTTAGCGAGGACGATCGCTCCTACGGGAGCGGGGCGTGACAGTGTCAGACAGACAACTCAGTATTTTTCCATGACAAATAAAGTCCGTCTCATTGTATGATTCTAATTCAAAAGTCCTAGCAGGTTCGTGTAAACCAGGCAGAGTTTCAGGTTCTTTGAGAACCTTAGACAATTTCAGGCAGGTTAACCAGTAGGTCATCCTGCGCTGCCACCGCTTGAAATTCTGACCATCAAACTTCTCCGGTTTGGAGTTGTTGTGAATGTTGGTCGAGAATTCCTCTGCTGTGGGATTCATCATGCTTAGGAATTAATTAAACAAACAGAAGATAAACAGAACCTAAAAAATTCTATTCTAAGACTGTTGAAAAAATACTAGACAGAATTTCTAAGGCATGCAATCAGAAGAAGTAAAATTAAGTACATGAATTAAGAGTAGGATTCGAGGCATGTTACGAACGCTGTCCTTAGAATAGAATTTCGCCCCCACAATCGTGCAGCGGGTTCCAGGCGATCTATCCCCGAGATACAACGAATCCTTCGATCCACAGCACCGTGCATCCGGTAGTGAATCCCTCGATCGATTACAGCCTTGCCCAGAGAAAGTTGGACGGAGGAGAGGAGAGAGGTTCTGGTTGCGATGTTTCTCTTCTGCACGAACATAGTTCCGAACGGGAGAGAGAGAGAGAGAAAAGATTTTCCGTATATCATCAAAACGGATCAACTGATTTGATTTTAAAATCAAATCTCTCTGTACGTGTCCAGAATTATCTTCACGATCCACAAATCCCGTAACGGGATTACGTGGTAACAGTTCTACGGAAGACCAGGCAACCGAAACAAAAAGAATAAATCAAATAAAAATAAAATGAGATAGAAAATTACCTTTATACCCTTGGTCCGGTCCGCGGCGCGCAAGCGTGCAAAGTGCAAAGTGCGCGACAAATAAACGCGTCAAAAACGCGCATTAAATTGTGCACCTGCTCGCGGGTTGGATGGGATGTAGCCCATCCCCTACACAACCCACTAACCCACTAAGGAGGGGAAAGGCTTATATGGAAAGGAGACATTTTTCTCCTTTCCCATGTGGGACTAAAAGAATGGAGTGCCTTTTTGAATCACATATAAGTTGCTTCCCAAGCAACAACACATAAAAACCAACACTTTCCACTTGAGCTACAAGCGTTGGACCCTATGCATGTGTTAGAAATTTAGATTTATATGCTAAGGTACTGGACATGTGGGTTTGTTTCTACAGTGATTGAAGCCCACTATAAGGGGCAGTTTGGTTCGACGAAGTGCGACAAAGTGGAAAATCCGGAAATCGACATTTTGCGTACGCATTACGACCCATGTTTTTCCAATTCCTTCGTTTGGGTGCTTTGAAGAAGTGGAGGTTAGAAGTGAAATCCTAAAGTTTGGTGTTTGGATGGTTGTTGAAGTAAGTTGCAAAGGTAACTTTTTGTAGTTTTTATGATTTGGGATTTGTTAAAGTAGAGATGATTAATCCTCCAACCAAACACACGAAGTGGGAACGAGGATTTCACACTTCACAAAAACCACTTTGGAGAAAAAAAACTCCGATGTCAAAATGAGGATTTAGTGGCAGTCAAGATTTACTGTTCATGTTACTTCACAGTAAATCTTGTCTGCAACCAAACACATGAAGTGGGACGAAGTGGTCCAAATCCGGATTTGATCCCAAATCACTTCTAAAATCCGGATTAATCGGCCAACCAAACAAGCCCTAAACGAGATTTTTCTTGATTAGTCACTTTGTTGGGTGATATTTCCATTGTTTTTACATCTGTTATGCAACCAATTTTATGCGGAGCACTTTGTGAATGTGCTCCGCTTTGTGCTCATACCGAAATGAATATAAAAGTCCAGAAGATAGTTTGAACTTGTCATTTGTGATTATGGTGGATTTAATTACTGATGCACCAGTTTCTTAGCATATCATTTTTTCAATGGACTAAGTATCTGAAATTTATTTTTGGTATGATAGTATTTCTTTCACGTTCTTTACACATGACTGCCATGAGTAAATTATGTGATGTGTGCTAAGTTATCACGAACTATATGGTCAAACTCTGAGATTTCTTATATTAGGAAGCACATGACAATAGCTCCCACAATTAACACTTTATCATATATGTACATGTATTCCAAAAAAATTGTAAAAATATAAGTTTCAGATATTATATGCCATGACCTCAGATTTAAGTTTTTCCCTTTTCAGATAGCTGGATCTATTATTGGGGTAAGGCTAATTAAACAAAACTTCCCTCAAGTAGGTCATGGACCTCGTCTGACTGTTGATATTCATCATGGAGCATTAATAGAAGGTTTTCTGACATTCATGATTGTTATGGTTTCTTTGGGGCTAAAGAAGAAAGATCCTAAAAGTTTCTTTATGAAAACTTGGATGTCAACCATTTCCAAGATGAGCCTTCATATTCTTGGCTCTGATTTAACTGGTGGAATTATGAATCCTGCCTCTGTAAGTTGTACAAATTTCTTCCTCCAGATGTAGCCTAGTTTTAATTTTTAAAGATATCGCTTCAAATGTTTTTATGTTTCCAATACTTGCCTGATTATCTTCAACACATTCTACCGTGAAAACAGAAATATGTTCTTATGAAAACAGAAATATGGTAAAGGTTATTGCCTCACTTTTGGGTGCTTCGCATGATAGGAGTATATGAAATTCAAGTACATGTTACAAGACAGGTAAATTCATAATAACATGTATAGATATAGTCACTCTCTAGTATTGCTTGAGAGATGTATCAAGTATCAACATTGAGTTAAATTATATAGATTTAATAGATGATGTAAAAGATGGATATAACATTGATTTGCGAATAATCATGCTGAGGGGGTTGGGAAGATCATATAAGTACATTGAATTTATGTGATAGGGGAAATTTTCATACCCATTTGGAATAGTCATATTAACTATGTACAATACTAAGGAGTAATGGCATGGTAGTGTGGATCTTAATATATTTAAATGGCAATGAATTTTATGGTGTTCGGTGGTGGACCAAGTAATGGACAACTACTGAATATCCTAAGCCGTACATTTGCAACATGTTTCTCTTTTGAAGGAGCAAGAAACCCTTTTTTAACACCCTATTTCTTAATCTGACACGTTTTATGCTGTACGTAGCACCATTTTTTATTCTTAATTTCATATGTTTTGATGGTGGACGGATTCAATAGGACCAGCACAAGTCTCCATACAATCAACTGCATTGGCTAGTCGGAAGTCGAAACTGAGACAAACCAGCTGATAAACTAGTCAAATATCATGACACAACAATTAGGGTGCATTTGGTACAAAGTAAATTTTCAATTCCTGGAAAATCTATGGATGAGAAAGTTTTTACTATTTTTGCTTCATGTTTGATTCGGGCATATTTAATTCATGCGAGTTCAATTTTTTGACAAATGTGGGAACCTATTCCCTCCAAAACAGGTGTGTACTTTTATTTTCCATGGGAATGAAATTATTTTTTGATTGGGTCCAATTCGGGTTAGGGTCCGGGCCAGTTGGGTTTGGATCGGGTTCGAGGCCAGGTCATTGGGTTAATTGAGATTAATGGTAACTCATCAACAAGTAGTAGTGGATGGATAAAACAATGAAGTGCATTTTGGGATATCTTGCGGCCTGAACATATCATGGGAAGTCGGAATATTTTTGTGAAACCCACCTATGAACACAGTATGCTATGATTTATAATATTTGTTATATCCAAATAAATAGGATAAATGTAAAGGATTTGACCATGATGGATTTGTTGTAAACGGGGATGGGTGAGACGGGGAGGAAAAAGAGGTGCCATGTTGCTCCACGAGATGAAACTAACTAGAGATGGTTTGAACATAGTTAGGATGGTGGTTATACTGCAACAAGCCTAATCTCTAGTTATGTACCTTTGAAGGTAGTAAAGCATTGGATGGGCTACAATACTTGGGTAGAAGCTATCGAAAAGATCCATGAAAGCTTGATTTCGCAACAGATGGCCATACTAGGAGTGGTATTACAATTGGCATTCCATAGCTACAATACTAAGGTAGTAAGTTATAAGAGAGATCCTTGCAAGTTTGATTTGACAACTGATACCTATAATAAGAATGATTGGTAAATGATTCTTACAATTGGCATGCCATAGTTGGGATGGGGGTCGGATGGTTTTATGGCTATGGTTGATGATGTGCAATGATGGAATTGAAAGCCTTGCTGAGGTTATAAGGAGTAAACGTGCTATCTAAAGAAGAAAGCTTAAGCAGGAAAAAAAATGTAGAGTGGCTTTTAAGTGTGCCTCTTATATGGTTAATGTGGTATAATTATGCAAGATAATATTTGAAAATGCTGTTATAACCTTACCTTGCTAAGCTTAACAGGAAAACTTGCCTTGCTAAGGTCAATAGTAAAAACTTGCTAAGGTCTTGACTAAGTTTGCAATCAAGAGAAAATAGGCGTGATTGTGGTATAATTACGATTGTTATGACCTTAACAAGCTTTCGATGCAGTCTTTATCATTATATTTTCTTGCATAATTATACCACTGTTGCTATTAACTTTCCTTGTTTAACAAGAATCTTTGAGAACTTGCAAACGGTAACAGTAAAAACTTGCTAAGGTCTTTACTCCTTTGCAATCAAGAGACAGATGGTGGCATCTCTTCACTCTTCAGTCATTCTTGGTACCTCATTTGCATTTTCTCTTGGCTATGTGAGATTCATTAAGGGTGTTGTATCATTGGTAGGTGCACCACAATCTTGTTTTCATTTTAGATTCATGAGTTAAGGTGTCTAAATCAATAAGAGTTCAAAAAGATTTATAGAATTGATGGTCACTGGAACAAAAATATGTAACCCCACTCTGGAGTTTTTTAATGGAAGGTTCTTTAACGTGTTAGTCGAGCAACCCAGGTTCAAATCACTTTGTCACGCATTTTAAGTGGATTATAAAATAGAAATTATATGGCTCTCTGAACCCAACCCAGCCGTCAACCCAAAATGAGTATTCGACCTGAGGGGAGTATTGGAATAAGGAAATATTTAACACTCAACCGTCAACATAAGTCTCGAGTTTTAGTGTAATGACAGTCTTTATCAATAGCCAAGTGTGCAACAGTATGAATCAGCCAGAAATAGAAAGACGTAGTGGAGTTGTCATCAATCAAGCATCGCATACATTTTCTTTTGGAGATCAAGGGGGTAAATACTTAATCAGATGAATCTCCCTAGTACCCAACCATTTATGAAATTACCGAAAATAACCAAGTACTCCTCACAGAATTAACAAGTCAGTCACTAGTCCACAATGAACTAATAGTTACAGACCATTTAAACGCAAAATGTTTCCTACTACAAAAAAACTCATCAGCAGATTATGACTTGATACTGCAACTAACACTTCTCAGCATCTTTTGTTCCCCGTTACTTCCGCTGTACTCCTTCTGAAGTTCTAATCTTGACCATGCATCCCCCCAATGCTGCTCCACAAGAGGATCACTTCATATTAGGCAGCACCACCTTCGCCCTTCTTTTAGCCGGTAACAACTCAACCAAGAGTTTTATAAGTACATTACTTATTATATAAAATTTGCACAACTGTGCTAGACATCTTCTCAACTATTCTGTCGTTTCTTTCATTTCAAATAGACCATATAAGAGGCGCCATTACTGTGTCCCAAGTCATTCTTATAGACTTGGGAAATATTACTCTCTCCCCAATTCGTCCACCAATCTTCCAATTTGGAAGGACAACTATTAACATGCCATTCTTCGTAAAGAAAGTCCAAATTTGGGAAACAAAACTGCACTCAACAAACATATGATAAGCAGTCTCTTGAAAATGATTACACAAAACATACACTATTGCAGTTAACGGTCTTCCTGATTAAAATGCCGGCATGCAGTCTCTTTTTCTGTACTAGCAGATAAAGAACTTTACTTTTATATATAATTTCCAAATTTCCTTACCAACAGGACATAATACCAGAGTTGTTTAATAGAGAATAAGAGGATTTTACGGAAAAAAAAATTCACCATCAGAAACGAAAAGGTCACGTGACGCTAGGATTATCTTCTGAATTTAACATAAAATACTCACTAATCAAGATATTATCAAGATATCTTCTAAGTTTTATGTTCCATATTCTCGAATGATTATGCAATCAATACTGAGAATCTATCGCTTCATGAAGGTTAGCAGCAACATTATGTAAATTAGGATATAAAAAAAACATCAGGCAAATATTATCTAAGCCATTTGGCTTTCTGAAAATTAATAGTCCTACCTTCTCCACCAATTTTCCTAATACCTATTCTAATGATAGGAACTACTTCCCATATATCCCCTTCCAAATGAAGGATGCCCCATTATGAATATTGTCAGGTAAATTATAGAGGTCTTCTTCTAAAGTATCTATTAGTGATTTTCTTAACCAAGACAAGGTCATCTTTTTCGATATCCATTTCCCTAGTAAGGCTAGATTTTGATTTCTCAAATTAAGAATTCCCAATCCCCTTCCTTTCTATCTTTACAAACTATTTGCCAATTAACCATTTACAGGCAAAACAATTATTCTTACCAGTGCAGAGAAAGCTTCTTCTAATAAAATATATTTTCTTGACCACCCAATTAGTTAAATAAAACAAAGATATAGTAACTAGTATGGATGATAAAACTAAATTTTCTTCTAGGTAATGATGTACCTTTCCAAGAGGTTAACTTTCACACAATTTTTTTTTCTTCTGGGTCTCTCTAGTTCATACCTAGATCTACTACTGCAGCAACTCTAGTCTCTAGAAAGGTAGAAAGCTGTCCGGAGATCTAGTTTCATGCAACAGTTTTTGGTGCAAGCAATAACCTAAACTTTACTGGTACTATTTGTTTGATATTCTCTTACTTTTCGTAGTTATTAGTAGATTTATAGTTGTAATAATCGTCTCTTGCATAAAGCAACCTTAGTATTTTAAAATCATATAATTAATTTTTTTACTAAAAATATTTGGATTAAATTGACAATCATAATAAGGCAAATCTTATCAGCAAAGGCTATCATGCCATGTATGCCATTCTCGGTGCCGGAATCTATGCTTGTCTAGGTAACCAGGAGGGAACATGTGGCAAAATTAGTGAAAAATGATTTTTTTTTTCCTTTTACGCTTTTGATTTATTATTTATAACTTAAAAAATGAAATACATAGTTATGAGATTGGAGGGAAATGTGAGAGCTAGTCTAACATAATAAATTAATGAGAGAACTAAGAACTTTATCATTTGATGAGGGAAACCTATGATAGAGGGGATTCAAATTCCCTCATACCAAGTGTTGATGTTTGGGTTGGTTACAACTTCGCAGACGATCACATTGCATTACAGCAAGAAATGGAATAAGCAAGCCATCACTCGTCAGATATCTCATGGGCATCAGCATGCATCTCATACTCGGCATTTTGTTCTTCTTAACAAAGCCTTGTTGATGCCACGAAATGCGCCATGGTTGCGTTATTCCATTTCTGGGTACAATGGAAGGTAATCACGCATGAAATGACATACTTGAGACCATCCTGCTCATCAATCCTTGGTAAGTGTGGAGTTTGAATCCCCCCCTGCAAACCCATAGGTGACCTAATGCAGCCTAGGAACTCGAGCTACCATCTCACCTGGGGAGTCACGACTGAAAATCCCGCTTGTCAATATGGGTGCATCTCAGTCGGGGTTTAACTGATGCATCTGACTCAGTCATGGTGGAGATTTACATTTTACACCCTGTCTTCAATTCTAACAGAGGTTGGTTTACCCTGGTTTACCCCTTAAGAAATGCTATTATCCCCTTATCGGTTGCTTTGAATGTGAAATGGCAAAGTGCAAAATGCATATAGTACCCTTTAGGGTTCAGTTTGCTTATTTCCCAATAGGAGGTCGGATTAAGTGTGGTTGGTGAAGGTCAATCTGACCCTTACACGAACCTCCCAAATTCCATCCCTTTATGCACATGTATAGATTTTATATTTTGTTGGGATTTTCATGATATTTTTTCGGGTTGGGTATGCGAAGTACACAACTTCAAGTTCCAGGCTGATTGGATCATCTTCTGGATTTGTGGATGAACGAACTTGAAGCTGATTCTCATGAGAGATAAATTCAATATAGCCAGCTGATGTTCTCTCAAGAAAAACCTTAAATAATTCTTCTCCTGCATGATCTGCTGTTTTTTTTTCCTTCTTTTCGCTTCATGATCTCACTTGGTTAAGAAAGATTTTCCAAGTGTCGTTCACAACTAACTATTACTTGAACTTCGACATCAGCCAATCTTTCCTACCCTTTTATTTTCTTCGCACATGCAAACCTAAACTTCCATGTATCACATATTACTCTGAACTCTCGGTTCTTGGTAGTTCTTGGAATTTTTATTGTTGGCCTCCTACTTAATAGATACTTCAAGAAATCATTGTGTATGTTGATTTATAACATTGAAACACTATCAAAACATTACATGCATATGGCCATGCATTTATTGCTGCTAGGATAACTTCTCGTTACCAGTAGTTGGTATGTGCTCAGAAAGAGCTGTATTTTTTTTTTTGCTTGTGCTGTTGATCCTTAGGGTTATTTAGTTCTAGAGTCTCGTATAATATTAAAAATTTGCGTTTAGGTTTCCATATTGTCCAAAATAGTTTATGAAAGAAGCAATCAACAGTTTTGTTGAATGCTTGCAACTCAAGGGTTCCGGAAGGTTGTGGGGTAGCAGAGATCATGATAGAAGCAATCAATAGTTTTGTCACAAGTCTTATTCTTCTTGATCGGTCATAAAAAAACTAAATATCTCAACACTCACCATGCAAAACAAAATACCTAAGTCGTACAACTCTCAAATATTTCCGTTTAGTTTTAGGGTCTCGTATAATATCCAAAAATTGCATTTAAGTCTCTATTTTGGAAGGTCAGTCCAAGTCAAACTTGGTGCAGATTCTAATGTGACAGATTTTGTTGACAGGCTTTAGGTTGGGCATACGCTCGAGGAGATCATATCTCGCGGGAGCATTTGTTTGTGTATTGGGTTGCTCCCGTCCATGCAAGCTTGCTGGCAGTGTGGACCTTCAGGTTGTTTACGGAGCCAAGGAAGAGCAAGGTTCAAACACCTAAAGAACAGAAAACTAAAGCAGAATGATTGCAATCCTCAATTTTTCATACCATTTTTTGTAATGTTCCCCACCACCTTCTAAATTATGTAGGTAAAATGATAGGATTCCTCTGGATAGCTATCAAATCAACTGTATCAAATTAACTGCTGTTTCTTCTAGTGCAATTACTTGTATGCCACATCTAATTACTTGTGTATACAATGCTAGACCTATTCTCACTTGGTAAAAGAGGGATGGGAATATTCTCACCTTATATGTACTACTATATAATAGGAAAAGTTAGTTTCACTTTTTCTTTTTTCCAAACATATCATTATCTAGTTTTACTAATTAAAATTGATCATTAAATTTAATGAAGGCAGACTAAGGTAATTATGTATAGAATTATTATTTTTTGAGAAAAACATAATTTGCTCTTATAGTGCATTTTGTGCTAAGTACAGAAAAAGTTAATTATAAGACGATTAAAATACGTGCACCGCATGTGCATATATATTGGTATATATAGTATAAAAAGTTCTAGGTTTAACCGAGAAACTTTCATGATTCAAAATTACCATTTTTCAATCTTATATATATCAAGATATATTTAAATTAACTAGGATTAAAATATATAAATTATACACCTTTTTTTTACTAATATAATTACAAATCACTAAATTACATACATAAAATTACAATTTAAATGATGATCATCTCAAAAATATATTTACTTTAAAATATTTTTTACTATTTCAAAATGTGTTGTTATGTAAGTATATACTTAAAAGTGAAAGGGGAGGGGGGGGGGGGGGGGGGGGGGAGGGGGGGGGGGGGGGGGGGGGGCGGCTGGTTAGTAACATGAGACACTAGTGTGCATTGACTTCTAGTATATAATAGAAAATTTTATAGGTTTCAATGTGGAACTTTTATATACCAAAAGTGTCCAAACCATGTATGTATATATCAAAATATTTGTAAATTAAATAAGGATAAAATATGTAAATTACGCACCTCCCTACTAACATAATTACTCACTACTAATAATTATACACTTTCAATTACAATAAATGTTTACCATCGCATAAATAATTTTTTTATATTATTTCAAAATAGTTTTGTCATACAAGTATATATTTATAAAGTAAGAAAAAAATATATAGATAAAAGACACGTGCGTTGCCAGCAATCCTCGAATGATCTCCAGAAGTGCCGCAAAGTCGGGAACTGCTTCTACTGTCGACATTGCTGGAGGTGCAAGAAACTCTGGAACCTGCGATTCAGTCGGCTATATCACTGGCTCGATGCGAATTTGACCAGGATTTGGCACTGCCTCTTGCTGATGCTCTGCAGAATTTTGCCCCACTAAATGCTCTTATATGCCTACTCCTCCGATAGCCGAGAATGAGGCACCCCTAGAAGGAAGGGACAAAAGGTATTCAATAATAGGACATGAAGGAACAAGGATGCAAACAATTTAGCAGTCAATGGTGATGAATGAGAGGACGAATTCAGGATATCAAGGGGGACATATTTTGATTGAGACTCCTATAATCGCAACACCCCACAAGTCTGAAAAGCAGACCTACATGGGCCACCACTAAAATCTTGTCACGCCCCAGTACCGAAATACGGAGACGGACTAGGCCAGCTATCCCGTATAAGGTACGAAGACGTTATACGACGATTATGGCTATCAAGAGACTAGGGGGTGCATGCTAATCAAGTCTTCTATCGTCTCACAGAACATCTATGTCTCAATCAATTAAAGCAAGAAGCAGTAAATAATAATTATATAAGACAAAGCAGTAAGGCGTCCCCGACGCTTCATCAAAATGATTCATGAGTCTAGCTATACAAAATGATAAGCTAGTACCGAGAGTCAATAGTACATAACCATAGTCAGCTGCAGTCTGATTTAATTACAATTATGTAAAATGAAACTAATGTCCATAACAGTCAGCTAAACATGTGTCGGTGTCTAAACACCGAGTATAAAATTGAAGCTATCAGAGTGGCGGAGAAAAAACCTACTCATGGTACCCGGCGTCCATGCTCCTGGTGTGCACCATTGTTTGGGTAGAAAGCTGGATCCTCAGGCTCTTGTACGAAATCAGGCCCCGAATAGCAATTACCATAAGGGAGCACATAATGAATAAGACAAAACTCAGGTAATAAATAAGACCCAGGCAAAGAATTATATGCTTATATCATATCATCGAAACAATGCGACACCCTTACAACCAAACAAGGACAAATTGTGCCATATCGTGCCGAGATAGAGTACATCCTATAATCATGGTCAAATTATTGGCTTCTGTTTTGCAACTTCGGACCATAGCCTGTCGTAGCACAATAGTCCAACCCAACAACCAAACAAGGATATGGGTTGGACCATACACCACGACAGTCCATGTTCCTCGGCTACTAACAGAAGAAACATATCACAAGCAAGTCAGTTTATAAGCGGCCAAAATCAATCGTACGGCTGTCTATAGTTTAACTGGGTTATCCCAGAAGTGCTTATTCATAGAATCCTCAGATCATATCGTATCCAAGCAGGGCTAGCCGAGCCAAATATAATACAGGCAAGAAGAAATGCACCAGTCCCTCGTAAGGCCACCGCGTTAAACATGTAATAGCAGTTCTAGTCCTCCTATAGGGAGGTACTAGCTCGATATTTAATAAATCAGATACTACACTCCACTAGTGCAGATGAATATACAGTATCCGTGGTGGCCAACCCGACAAGTTTGGACAGGGCCTAGGGTGGCTGGTAATATACGATCTCGAGATTCCGTTTCCTCCCAATGTTTCTACCAATTCATGTTGCCTAGGTCAACCCTATGTTTGCTTGGAATCGCATGCCGTGGTCACATGGTCATCCTTCTAAATGTCGTACATCAGTACGTGCACTCTAAGTACGAATCCACATCGGCTCATAGAGTCCCAAATCTGAATCCATCCTTAGTGTAATGTATCAAACAAACAAGCATCATAACACGTCATTATTACTGACCAATTACCATGACTGTGCTGGAATCAGGAATGTACTGACATATAGCATGCAAGAATCACGTATCACGAAGAGTCGCACCTCAGTGCACTCATATAATAGCACCTGAGTGCACACTTAGTGTAACCCTACTTTCCCTGATTTTTAGCATTTTGGTTTTTTTTTTTTTTTTGGTATTTTGAAAATTTCGAAATTCTATTTGAGTTTATTTTTGAGGAATAGTAAATTTTCAAATTATTAATATTCTCTTGTAAATCTTTACATGAAATATTTGATTTTGAGGAGAAGCTCTAGCCATTATAGTTGGAGTGCTCTCCAAGATTATAACAACCTTGTAACTAAATTTCTAACAAACTCTAACCAATTGTAACAAACTTTCTATGCAATATTTCTTTTTCTAACCAATTTTTGCATTAAAACTATTCTTTATAATTAATCCATCATTTTTCCTCCCTGCTTATATAAGAGAGCTTTCTCTCTCCATAACCTCATTTTCCATTCGAGCAGAGAACTCTGCTGAGCTCTTCCCCAAAAAATTTCTTCCTCTTCTTCTTTCCTGATTCCCCGAGCTAAACACTAACCCTAATTTCTTAGTCGAGATGGTGGCCATGGCCGATGGCAACCACCAGTCCGGTGGCAGCAATTAGGCACCCTCCTTGGAGACGACGGCGATCAGGCGGACCCCCACCACAACGACGGCGAGTTCGACCGCAATGGTTGCGGGATCCTTTTCCCCAGCCTTTGTGCCGATCTTCTTCGAGCGGCGGTGACTGAGACCCGATCATCTCCTCCGTCAACTTGTTCTTGCCGATCTAACGAATCGAGATCGAAATTTGCCAGTTCGTCTCGAGCTCGCCGTTCCTGCGATGACAACAAGGTGAGTGTTGTGAGACTCGTCTCACAGTATCGGTATTTATATACGGATACGTATTTTGTAGTATATTTCGTATTTTCTTGATTTTCGTAATGCTTTAAAATTTTTCTAACTTATAGATTTTTTTCTTGGCCGGCATACCGCCAGTATACCGGAGTATACCGACGGCATACCGTCCAGACAGATTTTCCACATTTTAGATATTTTCGATTTCAGATATTTTCATGAATAGTGTTTCCGATATTTTGATAAATAGTATTTTGGATATTTTGATGAATAGTGTTTAGATATTTTCATGAATAGTGTAGATGCACCCTATTACCCATTGGATATTTGGTTTTGTTTTGATGGTTAGGATTGACTTAGATCTTCACATGGATCACGATCCGACGGCTAAGATTAATTCCCCCTTCTATATATACCATTTCACTTTCTCTCTCCTCTCTCTTTTCATTCTTTTCACTCTCTATTCATTTCTTCTTCCCTTCTCTCCCCCATGGAGCTCGCCAAGAGCTTGGCCTTGAGGCCTTGGGTGTGGTGTCTAACCCCCCTAGGAGGAGGAGTAGAAGATTAGGCTTGGAGCTTAACCTAGGCAAGTACATCTTGCCAAATCCATGAACCATAATGTTTTTGTTGTCATTTTATTTTCCTTGGTAGTAAATACTTAGAATTGTTCTAAACTCATTTTGAAAAATATGTTTTCCTTATGATTCTCGTATATATGCATGTTTCTAAAATTTGTTTAAACAAGGTTTTGATTTTCTGTTAAAACCCAATATGGATTTAGTAGAAAACTTGGTATCAAGAGTGATACTAGTATTACCATCATGGATCTTGGTCACACATACATATATGAGGCCCGCACATAGTTTGTATATCATGGATTTTGAGTTTGGTGGCAATCGGAACCCGTTTCGGTGTCCCGATAACCTCTGTTTGGGAGTATTTTGAGGTATTGATCTATCAAATGTTTTGATTTGTGAAAACTAATACTTCCATGTTGTAGGAAATTCAATTCTATTCAATTTTGACTTTTGAAAGTCCGAATTTCGATTTAAAATGAAGTTTTTATGGCCGAAACAAGTTTTGGCAAAATTCTGAATTTTGTTGCTGTTTGAAAAACCGGTATACCGCCGGTATACCGCAGTATACCGCCGGTATACCATTTTTTGCACCAGAAACCTTCTGTCTTTAGGCCGGTATACCGCCGGTATGCCGCAGTATACCGCCGGTATGCCGTTTTATGCTGTTTTAGTCCGTTTTTGCCCGTTTTTGCCCGTTTTTGTCCGTTTTTGATATTTTCTTCGATTGTAATGATTTCTTAACATGATTAGATGATCTTGTATAGTTAGAAAATGATTGTACACCCTATATACACTTGACACTAGCACATGTTCAATTATTTTCTATGAAATGTACTTAGCTTTAATTATTATTTCCCACATGCCATGATATGTCTTTGATAGATTCTTTCTTACAAGCTATGTTAATTGTTGCCATGCCTTCTTTGCTTACATGATAGTGGCCCGTCGTGGCGTACTTTTCTTATATGTCTCATTTGCTTACTAGATAGTGACCCGTCGTGGTGCACTCTCGTACATGTCTTTCTTTGCTTACATGATAGTGGCCTGTCATGGTGCACTCCCTATAGTGGCTCGTCGTAGCGCACTCCTAGCTTCTAGTTTATGATGTTTTCTTGTTGTGGCTTGTTATGGTGCACATTTTCGTTATTGTCCAGTCTCGCATGTCTCATGTCTAGGATGGATTCTGCGGAATGCCACACCCGGAATCCAACAAGAAAATATTAAGGACTAAATAACTAGCTTGATTACTTAGATCATTGAGAATTTCTCAGTAACCTGTTGCCCTTTTGGTCTTGGCATTATATATATATGCATTGGGATTTGGAGCTATCTGTCATGATGAGCACACTTCCAACGCACCGTCGAGTGTTGCACTACTATAGGGTACATTTGTCTCCTGGGCGATGTACCCACCACTATAGGATGCATTTGTCTTCTGGGCGATGTATCCACTATTACCATTGGCTTGGACCATTCAGGTAGTAGCAGGCAGGAGCTGGACTTGGAATTCTCAGACTTGCATTTGTTAGTAATTAGGATTGTGATAACCCTAGTTAGCTAATGTATAAAGTCGTACTCATTGCTTGGCCGTGACTATTGTATGGAGTCCAATCTAGTCTAGTTTGTCTAGGCAGTGTCCGGATTTGTTTATTTTCAGTACATCCTTGTTTATGCTTTACTTTTGCCGGTAAATGATTAGATACTAAAGTTCTATTCAGGATAAGGGTTACAACCCCGGTCCTTGTTTGGTTTACGGGTTGTAACTTGGGTTCCAGAATACTTCCTAAGTCATCTAATCATTTGTCGTTCTATATAGACATGACATGCTCACATGCTCCAGTTACATGACATGCTCACATGCTCCAGTTATATGACATGCTCACATGCTCCAGTTACATAACATGCTCACATGTTCTAGTTACTTAACATGCTTACATGTCTAGTTTATGTTTCATGTTCACATGCTTCCTTTTCCTTACATGTACACAGTTTACATTACGTCACACGTCCTTTACTTTATGCTACATGTTGCTTTACTTATTGTCTTTTCTATTCTCGGGATAAGTGCATTGGTAGCGCACGAGTCTCGATTTGCTTTTATTTATTTCTGTCTCTATCCGTTGCTATAATTTGCATGCTGGTTTTAGTTCATAGTTTGGCTTCCTTTGTGGTACTTGCTATTGGGGGTCTGACCCTACTGGTTTTGCATTGACCAGATCTGATAGAGGAGCCCGGAGGATCTTCCGTACCTTTCACTCGTTGGTGATTACCCAGAGCACCAGAGTACCTTAGTGGGTTTTCTATTTCATTCTCCCACTAGTTATGTACATTATTCTTTTGTGGCGTTTAGCCTCCGAGCACGTGTTTAGCTCGTGTTTTGGACTTGACATTTAGCCTACGGGCCAGAACATGATTTGCGTATTCTAGACTATAGCTAGAGCTTATCATGTATGACTATTACTCTTGCTAGTCTTCACTCTGTATTACTAGCTTCATGATCATTGATATATGATAGTTTGGGACGCTTTACTATTTTATATTCCAGTTGATCTTACTTCTTGTACATTGTTTACTGCCTGTGATTGAGATACCTAGGATTACTTGACCTAGGATCGACTGTTGGCTTGTAGTAGTAACCCCCATCTATACAGCTTATACGTTATTTCGGAGTACTGGAGTACTTTGGTATACGTAGCTGGCCTGGTCCGTCCCTACTTGCCAGTATTCTGGTTCTGGGGCGTGACAAGTGTCGATCTCAATTTTTGTTTAGATCTAGAAGTATTTCCCGTGTCTTTGCTGAGATGCTTGGTGTTGAATTTCTCTTCTGGTTTGGAAGTTCGAATCAGGGAAGAATCGGAATCGAATTGGTCGTTTCGACTGAACAACAACGACAACGAACCAGAGTTCGATCAAGTGGCAGATCTGAGGAATGCGACAGTAGTTCGAGTTTGAATCAACTGATTGTCGAACTTCAGTTGGACACAGAAGATCGTGTCATCGAGACCTAGGACACAGGTATAGACTCTTCTTTGTCCTTTATTGATTTTCTGGTTTAGATTTGTGTGATAGAGATCTAGAGGTGACTCTGTGTCAGGTTGCTCTGTTCGTGTCTGGATTCTGTAGCATTACCATTGGTGGTGTCTGCTGTGTATGGAGGATTAGCCGGAGGGATATAGGAGTGTATCAATGTTTACTAAACACTTGATGTTTGTTGAAATGCCTAAATTAGGATACCACCGGTGATCTAGACACGTGCAGACGGTGTCCGACTCTGGGGTGAAGCGTCGCCCTTCCAGATTCGATCTTCTTCTCAGGTAACCCATCTTCTCTCTTGGTATTGAAGAGCATTTTGTTATACTTAGGATTTATAGTATTGGATAAGTCTGTGATTGGATGCAGGTGAGTTCGTGAGTTCGTACCTGTCGTTAGGTTTGTGTCAGCAGTGTCCGTATTGGGTCGAATGCAGGGGTCGATTGGGTTGGGTGCGAGGCTCTGTACCAAGGAGATGGATGCTTGGCGGGATACTCATTTGAATGTCTTTTTACATATCTTGCTGAGTTTGTCCAATTTTTCACTCCTTTTCAGTTGGGATTTTGAATGGTTCTATTGGATTTATATATATTAAGAAAGGTCGAGTTGGATTTTTGAATGAATTAGTTTCAGTTCAATTTGTAACTTAATGTACCATAGTTTATTTCTATTTGCAGTTTTGATGAAGTTGTGTTCCTATGTGGGTTGGCCAGTAGAGTTTTTGGATTATATGATTGGATAGGTTGGGCTTTATATATGAATTTCTTTTAGTTGAGTTTGATAAGCTCTATGCTGGGCTTTGGTTATATATAGGTTTGTATATAGGGTTGGGTTGGGCTGCAAGTCTATAGGGTTCGAATATTGGGACCAATCCAGCTGGAAGTATCATGTGTTGCCCCTCTGATTTCTACAGAGTTGGTACAGTTACAGGGGATGAGGTGGTTTGGGTCAGGTTTTACTCGACTGGTCTTACTGGGTGTGGACTATTTTGGGCTTGCATGGAGAAATTGTTGTACTAGATTGGGGCTGATAGTATGGGTATTGGTTGTGTTGAGCCTTAGTGTTGTGAGCTGTCTTTTATCCTTTAATTTCTTAATAAATTTTGTTAGTAAATTTAATTGATATTAGGACTAGTTCTATGAATTGTTTGTTGCTATTATTTTTACTAAAATGTTTCCTTGCTAATAATAGTTGGTTAGCAAATGTTTAGCTAGCATCATTATTCTACTTTCTACTTTATTGCTAAATACAAGTTGTGACAGTAATAGGATGAATTGATTATCTATCTAATTAATATTATTCTATACTAGTATTATAAATTATCTTTGACTAATATTTGGTTAAAACTAGATAAATGTATTTTTATGAGGATATTTAATATCTTGCTATAGTATGCTTCTTGTGGTATATTAAATATTTTACTAAAACCATATTAGTATTCAAGCCTTATTTAGAATTGGTATTATAGCTCTATTTTAGCTAAGTGACTTCATATGGTTACTAGTCAGCCTAACCAGTAAGTTAGAAGTATTCTTAGCTAGTTAGTTAGTAGAAGTAAATAGTTAGCTAATAATCATTATTTTAAAATCTAACCAATTTATACCAAACACTCAGGTGGACAGTTGAGATTCATTAGTTTGAAGGCAAAGGCAAGTACACCGACTCGAACCCTTTACTCTGTATTTCTGTCTTGCCTCATGTTCTCGTATTGACACGTTGTACACACGATTGTTCATCGTTCATTGTTCATAGTTCATTGTTCAGTGTTCTTTACTTGTACATTGGGTGAGGAAATACTACAGATATGTGACCAATCCTAAATTAGCTAGGCATTGTTTAATAGCTTAGGTCTCACATCGTGCACGTGGGACTCTAAGCCGTACCATTATTCATGTGCTCTTGTATCCTGTACTACCCCAGCCGGTCACATATTCTGATAGTTATTTCAAATGCATGTTACACTGATAGTCTAGTTCATTGTTCTGGATCTGGTACTATAGTTTCATCGTTATTCATGTACTACAGTTTCATATTCTGGTTCTTGTACCATAGTTTATATTGTAGTCAATTATTCATGCATTTCAGTTTACTTTGTTTAGTGCTTCTCGTCGGGGTTATACTTTGCTCTCTTCATAACAGGATATGTAGTGCCCCGTCCCGCTCAGTCAATCGGAGGAATCGAAACGCCGACGGCGTTCGGACTTGGCCTTGCAACGGCTTGATCGAAGACATCGTTCGGTCGAGGTGACCGCTCGCTCAGGTGGGATAGTTTCGGTGAACTCGCCTCATCTTTGCTTTCACATAATAAATCGCATGTTTTCAACTTGCACAAGTAGGCTTGATAATAAAAGAGACGAATCCACATAGCTAAAGGGAATAATCCCGACGGGTCGAATTGAGTTAGAATATGGAAAGGTCCAAAACGATCGTCTTAGAGTTGGTGCACGGCGTGCTTTGAAAATGACACTTGGTCCTTCGTCCCGTGGCTTGGGAGAAGGAAGAGTTGGTCTTCGCCACAAGCTAAGAGTTAGCCAAATTCATAGGCGTCGCTCGCATAAATGCTTCATAAAGCATGCACGGTCTCTTCGTCCAAGGCGTGGCACAGCCTCTGCTCGCCGACGGGTTAAGTTGTATTGCACGGCTTGTGGCATAAGTCTAGGCACTTCAAATAACTTGGTTGTTCAAGTTGAACGCGTATACGACACGTTCCTACGACGCAAGGCTTGACGCAGCCTTTGCTCGTCAAGTTGTTGTAATGTAAGTTAGGCAAGTTACGTTAAGCTATCAGGAGTAGTAGCAGGCACGGCCCTATGAGTTCTACGGCCGGGTATAATCACATAGTCTCACGATCGTAGGGCCTGTCATATAGAGTATGACTTGGGCGGTGGTGTCACATAGTGTTTCAAGTTGGTTTAAGACACGATGGCACGAACTTAGTATTTTAAGGCACGGGCCACGGTTGATCCATTGAGTTTGGAAAGTGTTTTAAATAGTTGTTCTTGAGTTGAGTGAAATGATAGGACAAGAAGGAAGAATGCTCACGACTGGGTCGTTGAGGCAAGAAAGAAGAATGCTCGCGACTGGATCGTCGAGGCAAGAAAGAAGAATGCTCGCGACTGGGTCGTCGAGACAAGGTCTCAGATGTGAGAAGTGTTAAATTTAGCCCTGAAAGAGATGGTAACACTAGAAGTAACATTGACTGTATGAGACGTCAGTTCGAGTCGAGTCGAGTCTTGCATGGTCATTGGACAACTTGTACAAGGTAAATAAAATAAAACAGTCTTTCGAACGACGACCCAGGTAGGCCATGGGAACCGTTGTGATGGTAGACATTTCGTAGCTGTGTGCTAGATGACCGCACGGGTTATAGGCGGGGACTTGCAGTGGAGCTAGCTACTCGCGCTGGCAAGGGGCGTCCGTCTAACCAAAACTACAAAAGGAGTCCATTATAGCGCTGGGCGCTAGTGACTAGTTCATATAGATGAGTCGGCATAGGCGGCCATCCACGTGTATGCCTTTGGATTGAGTCGAGTATTGAGTGCAGTATATCAATGAGTCGAGTTGAATGTGTGTGTATAGTTGGAACTCAAAATGTTGGGCCTAAGATTTGGCTGCAACGAAGACACCGTGCTTCGGCACGAGATGTGGCGTCGAGTCTTGAGTTGTCGGCATATAAGTTGCATAGTTTGGATGTAAGTTGTCTTGAGTTTAAGTCAAAAAATGCCGCAAGACAAAGTTGGTCGAGTGACACATAACCCACAAGTCTTGATTGGGTCAGTTGATGATTTAGTAGCAAAGGGCCACGAGGCGGCAGTATGATTGAGTCTCACTTGAGTTGTGAGGCACGGCCTCAACAAAGACTTATAGCACGGTCACACGAAAAAGGAGTCTTATCGCATAGTTGCATCTCTGATTTTAAGCCGTAAGGCAAGCACGATCTGATAGGTTAACGTTGTTGAGTTGATGTTGCATTACAAGCACGAAATGGTCCTGAGACACAAAATAGGCCAAGGCGTCTGTCATAAAACCGATCCTAATGAAAGAATAGAAAGACAATTGTTAAGAAGGGACTATGTTGCACAAAGAATATCAAACATGTTGGTTTTGTATGGGTGGGCGAGAAGCTCATTCCACCAGTACAGTTGAGTACTTACACCCACATAGTTTTTATGTGCATGCACAGGTAGAAGCTCGTGGTGCGGAGCTCGCTTGGATGCATCGAGGCACGGAGTTCCTTAGAGATTCGAAGCGTGCGGCCGCATGGAGTCGAGACTTATACGGGACATAATGTATGGACGTCGCCTTCCGATGGTTCAAGACTTGTATTTGAGAGATGAGAGAGAGCTGAGTGACTTGTAATGTGAGATGAGTGAGCTTGAGAGACTTATAATCTTAGCCTTGCGCCCCAATGTAACCGTTGTTTCAATATCAATAAAGAGCTTCTTTGAATAACTTGTGTTTTGTTCTAAATTTTTTGCTGCATATTCAATGTCTCTGCTTGGGACTTCTGTGCGACGACCCCGTCGCAGCCGATGAAATCGACCGTTATGGAATCCGTCTTGCACGAGCGCAATCTAGGCTCGTGCGGCATCACGCCTTAGCGAGGACGATCGCTCCTACACGTCCTTGGACTATCGATTGAATTCTTTAACTCTGTTGTTTCCGCAAACTTTGAATTGTGCTTCCGCAAGTTGATATCGTTGGTGCGCTCTCTCTCAAATGTCCCTCGGGATGTCCATACAATAAGTCTACCTATTTTGTAAAACATAGGAGAACAGTTTTTGACAAAACAAAAAAGATGCTTCGCGTAAGCACGGTTGGCTAAGTCGGGCTGGACATATACACCAAAGTTGCGTCGATCTTAGAAAAGTCGAGTGCGGGATTCGTAATATTTCGAGCAAGAATGAGTTAGACTCGATTGAGTAAATTGAGAAGTCTATCGATAGGGGTGCTATCGAGCGACGATAACGTCGATGCGATATAGGTGAGCGTGTTTGGAATTCGAGGAATGGTTCGAACAAAAAATTTGAAGAAGTCGATTTTGATTCAAAGGATAGTTTTGAGAATTTGTTGAATGACTTCATTCCTGAGTGGTGTATGTGATAGGTTCAGGGATGTCGATCGATCGATTGAGGATTCGGGGTGTCGATGAATCTATCAGCAAGCGTCGTGTGTGTGCAAAGCCTTAGATTGAGTGAGTTGTTGTCATGAAGTTTGACAAGTTGATTCGAACGACCTAGAAATTGACGCGCACGGAACGTGCACGGGATTGAGGATTGCGCGAGTATGAAACACGAAAAACGATTGAGTAGGTGAAATCGAATCGAGAAAAAGTTAAGGTGTAGCGAATGGATAACTTGATCGAGGAAATTGATACGGATCGTATACGAAAAGTTAGCATAACTGGTAGATAGCATGCATGAAAGGTTTGATTTTGAAGTTACGCGAATGGCTCTAAGGATTGGATTGAATGTTGTTCGATGAATTGAGTTAGTAAAGGGACGATGCGAATTGAGAAAACACGTTGGTCGATGACTTAAGATAAAAAGGATGAATAATACGTGAAATTGGTTTAAAGAAATTGATGTTGTGAATGATTCGAGGGATAATGATCGAACTTGAATTTGAATGTCGAGGAGACTATCCAGTCGAACGATGGCATCATTCGCACGACTCAAAATTGGTTGCAAAGGAAGATCGTCAGGTTACGCATATCGTCGATGGTATTGAGACGTATCAAAGATCGATATGCGATAACTCGGGGGTACTCTGACTCGGCGAACGACGATCGTGCAAGTGTTATTATTCGGTTGGATGCTATACTTAGGATTTTGATTGAGATAAATGTTGGATGAAAAATGATCGTGTCTTGATGGTTACGTTGATAGCCACAACGTCGACGATCTTGTCTTGCGCGAGTGCAACTCTAGCCTCGCACATGCGTCGCGTCGGATTTGGGGCGATCATTCCGCGTGAGACATGGTGATTCATGTCGCGGGAATGATCGAACTCAGAAAATCAGGGCACGGCAACTTTGATTTTCTCGACTTATAGGTTTGATACAAAGGAAAATTTGAGGATGTTAGGACTTGCGATTGACGAATGAAATAAACTTGAGGATTGAGTAGGTCCAATCTGCACATCAAGAATGAATTAGTCTAGACGCAAAACAAGAGTTGTGTTCCGATGAGGATGATTATCCCGTGGGAGCGTGCATGGTGATTCATGCCTACCGTGGATAATCAAAATCGCGTGAGATCGGGGTGCAACATATTGTTAAGCTAGATGACCTTATGATCGATTACGTAAATTGGAATAGAGGACTTAGAAAATATGAAATGTGAATTATGGTTTAGCGATGAATTGTGTCGTAGCGTGCTTGAATTGAGAAGGATTGATAGGCGGATTATGTCGAACGTGTTCGAAAAGATAGACTATACGAAGATGGCGTGTTGAACGAGCGATATTGAGATGTCGTGGATTTGGTTGAACGTAAGTTGTCGTAGGATAGCTTTGCTGAATGACTCGAACCCTGTGCGACGAACGTTGGGATGTGTGTAGGAAATCGATGCTCGATATTTAGAAATCGGAGTGATACGAGCTTGGGTAGCAAACCCCCTGTACTCACTACTAAAATATCATCAAATAGCGACGTAATATAGCGACGGTAAGAAATTACGTCGCCAGTAGCGACATCTTTATAAACACGTCGCAAAACGTCGCTGACTAGCGACGTTCTGCGACAGGAGTATCCTACGTCGCTGAATAGCGACGTTCAGCGACATATTATAAGTATATGTCGCCATGGTTCCGACGTTTAGCGACGTCAACACGTGACGTCGCTAAGTTACTTTACTTAGGGCACGTCGCTGCCTTCTTTCCCCCTCACTCTCACTCGAAAACCTAAAAATTTTAATTCCCCCCCCCCACTCCCCCCCCCCCGGCGACTCCCTCCCCCTCTGTCAGTGCCCTCCCCCCCGGCGACCCCCTCCCCCCCGGCGACTCCCTCCCCCTCCGGCGAGCTCCTCCTCCTCGAGATCCTCCTCCTCGAGCTCCTCCTCCCCCAATCCGAGCCCCTCCTCCTCTTCCTCAGGTAAACCCTAACCTAACTCCTCTCCTTCCTTCTCCTCTTCCACGGACACACACACACACACACGGACACACACGGACACGGACACACACACACACAGACACAGACACAGACACAGACACACACACACATACACACACGGACACACACGGACACTGACACACACACACACACACACACACAGACACACACACACATACACACACGGACATGGACACACACACACACACAAACACAGACACAGACACATACACACACACAGACACAGATTTATTCCTAGTTTAAATGGTTTAAATTGTGATTTAAATGCTAGATTTGATTCCTAGACATGTTGTTAATTTATGTTAGTTGATATTTACATTGAGAATGGGTCGTTGCTGTGATATGGGATTCGAACATATGTGGGTTGACTTTACATGACTGATACATGATATGTTTCAAGTTTTTCCTATGTCAATCCTGTTAATCTGATTCTAACTAATGTTTTAAGTACCAATATTACTCCTACATGTGTATTAGCCTATGATAGATTGATCTTTACTTATTAAATTAAGTTTTATGATATGGGAATGGAATTTAGACTCGAGTTGGTTTCAATGGGTTGACTGATACTCATGAATCAGTTTTGATTGTCCCCTGAACTTCAATTCCAAATTTTTTTGATTTCTAATTGTTGTTCAGTTATCATTGGTTGTAACACATGTGTTTGTACCTGTTAATTCCTTTTTTTCATTTCTGATTAGGCTTGTGATTTGAGAATAGGATATTGGACATGGGGTTCGATTTAAATTGGTTTGATGAAAACTCAGGAATTTGGTTTGCTAAACACAAACTTGAACTGAATTGAACTGATTCCTTTTGATGAGTTATAATGATCCCCACATGTTCTAGTTTGTGTTTACTGCAGGATTGCTTAATTAGAATAGGCTATATGTTTGAGTATGAGAAATTGGACTGTGTGTTGGTTCTCGAAGACATGCAGGACTGGGAACTGATTTCCCTTCCTATTTTCCTGAGATGTATTCTCAGTTTCCTTGTTCACTGATTTCATGTTAGCTCACTGTTTCCCATTCCAGTTATTAGCTCACTGAATTTTCTTTCCTTTGCAACTGTTAATATAATTCCAGATTTCTTAATGTTAGTTAGCTCACTGTTTGCATTGACACTTGAACACAAATGTCTGCCACTGTTTCCTTTAACATTCAGTAATATTCTTGACACATATATCACTTCACTGTGTTAAACCTGAGACTCTGATTTTCCTTTTTGTATACACTATTTTCAAAAGAAATGTAGATTTTATTTTCCTTAAACTGTAAATAGGACTGAGATTGGTTTTCCTATTCCTGAGATAAATCTACTGAATGTGTCAACTGATTCCCTTGAATAACTAAATTAAATTGACTGTTAACCAAGTGAATGGTTTAATTCCTATACCTGAGTTTTGTTCTTCCTAATGAGTTGAATGAATATTTTAACATTGGGTTCCTGTAAACTGTAAATTAGTAAGGATATATTAGATTTGACCTTGTTTGACCAAGGTTGACTATTTATTAGTTGGGATATGACTGAGAGGGTGACATGGTTGTCACCTTGTCAAAGACCCTTAATGTACCAACCATGTTATCGCGGTATTGGTATTGGGATACCAATAACGATAAGGTAAAGGGTACCAATAGCGATAAGGTAAAGGGTACCAACTTAAGGTATTGGTATTGGGATACCAATAGCGATAAGGTAAACGGTACCTTGGTAGGTAATGACTAGAAATAGGATATTTGACTTAGATTGGACTAAGAGTTGACAAAGTCAACTATAGGTCAACCCTTGACCTACTTTGACCTTGTTTGACTTTGTTTGACTTAGGTTGACCTTGTTTGACTTTGTTTGACTTAGTACAACCTAGTTTGACCTAGATTGCATATCATTGTTATTAGTAACTGTCCGCTACTAATGTGTATCCCTAATAAGACATAATATACAAATTTGTGCCTGTTGGATAATGTGTGTCCATCTTTGCAGAATTATTTCCAAATGGATATGAATTACTACTTGCGGAATCGTTCATAGATGTACAATCGTCGTCCTGATGATATGTGTGGTGTGCGGGATGAATACATAGCGGGAGTAGAGCAGTTCCTGCAGTTTGCTAAGGCGTTCCCTCAGTACATGGACGGCACCAAAATTAAGTGTCCGTGTGTGAAATGTCATAACGTGAAATATTATCCAGAAGTGGAAGTGACATATCATTTGTACTCGAGGGGTTTCACGCCTAATTACTATCAGTAGACCGCACACGAAGAACTTGTGTCTTTAGCATCAGAGCCGGAGCCTTATGTTGAGCCATATATGCATGCGGGACCTAATTTTGTTTCAGATAATCATGCATACGACGACGGGTGCGTGAACATGGTTTTCGACGCTGCAGGGCCTAGTTTCGTTCATGATGCACCTGAGGAGGCACCGAACGCCGATGCTGTACAGTTCATGGAGTTGCTGGAGAATGCAAGGACTCCATTGTATTCTGGTTGTGAGGATCATTCACTGTTGGAGGTGGTTACAAGACTGTTGAGCATTAAGTCATATTTTAACATGTCGCAAGAATGCTACAACCGAGTGTTGGAGTTGATTATAGAGATCTTGCCGGCGGGTGCTAAGTTGCCTAAAGACTTCTACCGGTCTAAGAGGATGGTGAGATCGCTCTGGATGGGATACGAGAAAATCGATTCCTGTCGCAATGGGTGCATGCTATACTACAAAGACGACAAGGACGCAGATGTGTGCAGATTTTGTGGTGCTGATCGCTATAAGACAACTAGTACAGAAAGGTCTACCGGTACAAGAAGACCGACCGATTCAATACACTACTTGCCTTTAACGCCGCGGTTGCAAAGATTATTTATGGTGAAAGAGACGGCCGAAAATATGAGTTGGCACATGCGAGAACAGATTGAAGGAGTGTTGGATCACCCATCCGATGGAGAAGCGTAGAAGCACTTTGATCGAGTGTATCCTGATTTTGCTTCAGATCCGCATAATGTCAGGTTGGGACTATCTTCTGACGGTTTTACTCCTTTTGGTCTTTCAGGATCCTAGTATTCGTGCTGGCCTGTAATTGTCACTCCGTATAACCTACCGCCTTGGATGTGCATGAAGACTCGGTACATGTTTCTAACCGTTATAATTCCTGGTTCGAACAATCCCAAGAGGAACATTGACGTGTACTTACAGCCTTTGATAGATGAGTTGAATCAGTTATGGGAAGTAGACGCTAACACGTACGATGTTTCCAGGAAGCAGAATTTTCAGATGAAGGCAACCCTTATGTGGACCATCAACGACTTTCCGGCCTATGGAATGTTATCTGGATGGAGCACTCATGGCCGTCTCTCATGTCCGTATTGCATGGACCGTAGTAAGGCTTTTCGCTTGAAACACGAAGGAAAACCGTACTTCTTTGATTGTCATCGGCAATTTCTGCCAAAAGATCATCCGTTCAGAAGGAACAGGAATGCATTCTGTGCCGGTGTTGTAGAGAAGGATGATCCACCGCCAAGGTGGTGCGGAGCCACGATATGGGAGGAGGTTAAAGATTTTCCAAGTGCTATCGAAGATCGTACAACTGGGTACAAGTGCGATAGATTTGGTAGAGATCATAACTGGACAAAGAGGAGCATATTCTGGGATCTGCCATACTGGAGTACCAATCTGATCAGACATAATCTTGATGTCATGCATATTGAGAAGAATGTGTTTGATAACATAATTAATACTGTGATGGACGTAAAGGGAAAAACGAAAGACAATCCCAAGGCCAGGTTGGACTTAGAAGAAATATGCAAACGCCCTGCGTTGCATTTGATACAACAGAATGGAAAACAGTTCCTGCCGAAGTCAATTTTCTCGCTGGACAAAGAGGATAAAGTGAGACTTTGTCGGTGGATCCAGGGCCTAGCCTAAAATTTTCAGACGGATATGTGTCAAATCTGAGAAGATGTGTCGATCCGAAGGAAAACAAATTGACGGGTATGAAGAGCCACGATTGTCACGTATTCATGAAGAGGTTAATTCCGATTGCATTTCGGGAATTCTTACCGCGGGCAGTTTGGGATCCATTGATGGAGCTTAGCATATTCTTCAGGGATCTTTGTTCTAAGAAATTGCTCGTTGATCGTCTAGAAAAGCAAGAGAAGGACATTGCGGTAACACTATACAAGCTAGAGAGGGTGTTTCCTCCTGGATTCTTCGACTCTATGGAGCATTTGTCGATTCATCTATCCTATGAGGCACGTGTTGGTGGACCCGTCGAATATCGATGGATGTACCCGTTCGAGCGACATTTGAATCACCTAAAAAGAAAGATGAAAAATAAGGCACGGGTCGAGGGTTCTATTTGTGAAGCCTATGTTCTCGAGGAGATTACAAACTTTTGTTCGATGTATTTCAAGCCTCATGTTGCAACTAATAGAACGAGAGCTTCCAGAAATGACGAGGGAGATCATGAAAGTAATGATACAATACTGAAGGTATTCAATGCTCCAGGAAAGCCATCGGGTAAGATGAAGAAGAGATATCTGAACGATGATGAGCTAAGGGCTGCTCAGGTGTATGTATTACTCAACTGCGACGAGGAGAAAGTAGAGAAACTGGAGGGGTAAGTAAATAATACGTCTATATTATTTTAATAGTGTTGAGAATGATACTATTACATTAATTGTACGATGTTGTTTTCAGCATATTTAATGATGATGTGAGGTCAGCTAGGCCACACATAACAGAAGAAGAACTAGAACAAGAAATGAGACGTTATTTTCCATCATGGTTGAGTGCATATGTAAGACTTGAGAACTCTATAATTACCTTTCTGTATATGCACTTGATTGAGAATGAGCTTAATTGCTTCTTTCGTGGTATTTAGGTCAATCGTCCATACGCAAGACTTGAGAATGAGTCTATTAGAACGCTAGCCAAGGGACCAATTTATGCTGTAAAAATATGGCCAAGCTACTGTGTTAATGGGTTTAGGTTCAAGTCAACAACTTGCCCGATCAGAGACAACTTTGTGGATCTCGACTCCACCAAAAACAGCTGTTTGTGTATCAGATCTTCGAACTACAAAGATGTTGATAAGGGCAACGATTTCTATGGCGTGATACGGGAGATCGTGGAGCTGACATATAGTTATGGAATAGAGCCTGCTAAGATTGTGTTATTCAGGTGTGATTGGTTCGATCCGATTGAAGGTCAAGGTTGGAAAGTAGACAAGCACGGTCTTGTTGATATAAACTATCGGCGTCGATATCAAGCCTATGAACCATTTGTCCTATCAAGTCAGGCTCAGCTCGTGTACTTCACAAGTTATCCTAAACGGGGAACAACAAGGTCGGACTGGTGGGCAGTATGCAAGACCAAAACTAGAAATACCTTTGAGGTTGACGATATAGCTTATCAACAGGATGAACTACCTCTTGTAACAAATATTATAGAAGTGGACACGACGGAAGTTCCTCATTACACATCTAATTGTGTAGAAGAAGTAGAATTATCTGAAGAGGAAGATGCAGATGAAA
>JANAVB010026999.1:2708087-2710587 GCA_029216955.1 Iris pallida | reverse complement strand
AGAAAACACAATATTAACTAGGTTTGAGGATATTTACCTATCAGTGCAAAATCCTCAAATATAGGTCTATTTGAATGAAATCCTCCTTCAACTCCTAATGTCCAAAGCTTCACAAATCCTTTCTAGCAAGCCACAATTGGTATCCTCTAGTGTAGGGGAGTCTAATGCAAGAAACTAGGCTCAATTTGGAGCTAAATTGATTGAATGGTGAGGGTGTGAAGTTGTAGGAAAAACTAGGTTTTAGGTGTATGTAAATGAGGCTTGAATGAAGGGGGGTGTGTTTATATGTAAGGGGGTAGGGTTGGGCTGCCATGGGTAGATATTTTAGGGTTCTTCCACCTAGCAAACTTAGCTTCTAAGTCTTGGACCAAGTAGATAGATATTTAGGTTTCTAGGAAATATCTAAAAGTAAAATATCTAGATATTATCAAACCTAGATATTTACACATAAAGCTAATATCTAACATTAGCCTCCTAGGTTAGTGACTAATCTCTAGATTAGGGTAAACTAGGTTAGGGGCTAATTATGGCACTAATCAACTAATTAAAGAATAATAAATTACATAAATCCAAATAAATTCTAATAAATTACCAAAATACCCTTTTGACTAAAAAGTGGTAATTTGATATCCTAATCACATGGTTAGGCTTACATGGTCATGGTTAGTCTCTAGGTTATGAAATCTCTAGGGTTTACACTAGGGTTATACTAGTAAAATCACAAAGTCATAAGTCGTGACTTAGAAAAATAGTTTTAAATTAACTAAAATCACCAAAATCATATTATGACTAAAACACCATTAATAAATAATAAAAATAATAATTTTTCAACAATACTCCAATTTTAGAAAACTTGGTGTTACAAGTCTACCTTCCTTAGAAAAATTTCGTCCTCGAAATTAAGATAGTCGTACTCCTTCTAGGTCAAACCCCCAGTCAATCAAAGTCAAAAAGATAACATGCAATCATAGTCCTACTGGTCGTGATTCCACAGTCTCGAACAGGGTAACTACACTATCTAGTATATCACAAGCATATCCTGACAGGTACTAATGGAATCATACAACAAGATGGGAAAGGTAGGACAGGAAAGATAAACCTGCTAACCCGTCACCTGCAGCGTTGGTCTCCTCGACCGTCATCATAAAAGCTCCACCCCTCTGGTACTGAGCTACAGGTGGCCTAGCCCCCATATAAGGAGGTGCAACAGGACAATCCATCTTCTGGTGGGTATCTGACCCACAGGTATAGCAAACCTTCAGCCTCTTCCTACACTGCTCCCTGGTGTGTCCCTGCTTCCTGCAGTATGAACAACTGATCTTCTTCGGGTCCTGACCTCGATACTAATGTTGCACCTTCTGAAATGGCCTCTGCTGCTGTCGGGGTCCCGGGGCTCTAACTGGCGGGGTCGAATGATGTGGTGTGGGAGGACGATATGTCTGCTGGTGTAGCGTTGGCACTTTCTGCTAGAAAGTCTGACGCTTGGAGGGTCCCTCAATGTGTACAGAAGCCGGCCTCTTGTAAGACAGAAGACGCTCATCGATACTCCGGGCTAACTCTAAGCTCTGGTAGTAGTCAGTCATACCGTTTGCCACTATAAGAATACCAATGTCTGGAACTAGACCATGGCAAAACCTACACGTCATCTCCTCAGGGTCAGCAACCAAACTAGGAGCGAAACGGCTCAGGCGACTAAACTCTGCCGTATACTCGTCGACAGAACGGGTCCCCTGCTGGATGTTATGGAATCGTAGCCCCATGGCTATCCTAGCGGTGGTCGAGAAGAATTTCTTCTTGAACTGGGTCTTGAACTGATCCCAAGTGGCCCTCCCTCTCGTAAACAACGGCTCATTCCGGAACCAAACTCCTGCCAAATCTATCAGCAGAAATCCTGCTGCCTCGACCTGGAGGTCATCCGGCATCCTAACTCCAAGGAGCTTCCTCTCTACCGAGTCTAACCAGTCATCTGCTACTACTATGCCCTCAGTCCCTAAGAACTCCTTGGGATTCAGACCCATGAAGTCCTTGATCGTCCCCGCTCTCTGCCGCGGCTCTACAGGTGGTGGGACCACGATACGTTCCTCAGAATGCTCCATGCTCTGACGGAGTAGGGTGGTCTACTCCTGATGGGTTGCTAGGAACCCCTGGATCAGAGTGAGCAGTTGGTTCCCGTCGAGTGTGACGGAAGCCTGGGTAGGTATAGTGATAGGGGGTGGTAGAAGTATTGGGTCCTGCTGGGCCTGTGAGGTGGAAGGTGGTGGAGGCATCTGGGTTTGTGGATCTGTGGAGTGGGGGAATGTGGTAGGTGGAGGTGGATCAGTTAACTGGTCAGCTGACTGGATGGGGAGTGTGCCATTCACAGGTGTGACATACTGGGATGAACGAGTAAGCACCATCTAATTACAATAAAAAAGACTTATAAGGACTCTTAAAGCAAAACAATCATAGATAAGAAAATCTAATTATAATAGCAAGCATGTGATGTATTTCCTATATTGCA
>JANAVB010026999.1:2660587-2703087 GCA_029216955.1 Iris pallida | reverse complement strand
ACCCTAGCTCAACTCCGGCGACCCCCGTTCGACCACCACCGCTCGACGTCGACGTCCCCAACCACCACCACTCAGTTCGCCACGCCGAGCTGGGTCGATCGTCGCCCAAGCGCCGCTGTCCCGACGCCTCCACCGCCGTCTAGCTCGTTCGAAACCCCCTCCAGCAAGTCGGACACGCAGGTAACGGGATTCAGATCGTGTCGTGCGTGTCTCGGGCACGTGGATACGACTCGCCGTGTCCTGGCGAGTATGACAAACTGTCTGGACACGAAGAACTAGGCTCGTGCGTGTCGTGCATAGCACGGACACGTAATTTCCTGTGTCCCAAACTGTCCGGACACAGGCTCGCATTTATTTATTTTTTATTATTGTCACCTAACCTAAAATAAAACTAACCCTAATCCTATCTCTAACAATCGGGCCGGACTGGCCTACTGGCCAGCCCGCACAGTTTAGAACCCCCCCCCCCCCCCCCCCCGCTGCTGGGCTGAGTTCGAGCCCCCTCTTTCTGTCTTCTTTTCTTATTCTTTTTCTGTTTCTTTTTTTCTTTTTCTTTTTCTTTTTTTAGTTATATATATATATATTTATATATATATATATATATATATGTATATTAGTATATATATATGTATATACTGTTTTGACAGTATTTTATATATATGTATATATATATTTTATAATTAGTAATTTTATGTATATATGTATATATTTATCATGTGTGTATATATATTAATTTATACACTTTATTATCAAATATTTTCTATATATATATATATATATTTGTATATAAACATTATATATATACTCTATAATTAATTATTTTCCTTACATATATATATATATATGTAACTTTTAATATATGGATGTATATATATCCTTGATATAAATATCTATATATTTATGTGTAAATATAAATATTGTAGATGTACTTTTATATATGTGTTTTACTTTACTTAGTG
Source organism: Iris pallida (assembly GCA_029216955.1). Lineage (NCBI taxonomy): Eukaryota > Viridiplantae > Streptophyta > Magnoliopsida > Asparagales > Iridaceae > Iris > Iris pallida. The sequence continues at coordinate 2,702,128 of JANAVB010026999.1, read as the reverse complement.
TAAGTTATCTTTATAAAATAAAGTTGTCACACTTTTGAAACTACTATGTAAAATTTTGCCTTATTAAAATAATAATATTTATTTTGCACTATTACCAACTTGTATTTTTATTGTATTTAAATTACTGCAACCATTTGATGTCCAAACCTAGCATGGGTATTTGGGCTCAAATGTGTTTTCACACATTCAAGACCTGTACAAGTCATATTGGACTTGATTCATGGCCTTGGGTCCTGTATTTGAACTTTGGTTCAAATTATATACATGGACAAAATACGCAGATAATTAATTATTATTGTACATAGCTGTTTTATGATTTTCTAAAAATACTTAGAGTACTGCAAAAATTATGGAAAAATAGTTTTTAGATACTTTGTTAAGTTGGCTAATTTAGTATAATTTTTGTAATATTTAATTACTGTTTTGCCACTAGTTTGGCATATGAAACCACAACTCACTTTCTGTATACTTAGGAAAACTGTTTTTTATAAAATATTTGTACTGGTTAATAAATTCCAGAAAAATTATAATAAATTTCTATAGTTAGCAAGGATCGTTTTGGTACTTTGTTTTATGCAAAACTAGGCTTTTTGCCTATCTCTAAAATTGTTAGAACACAATAGTCTTTTGATTTATTTATTGATTAATTACGACTTGTAGCTTTTTGTGTTATTTGGAGTTTTAGTCGTGTTGAACCCCATCCCTCACTAGTGTAAAGACCCTAGAAAGTTAGTTAACATAGTGTGTCACCCCCACATTGGTCTCCTATGCCAAGTCATCATTTTTGGCTAGGTGCCCAATCACAAGTCGTATTTCACCAGATTAGTGTCCTAGTATTTTAGCTTAGTGTAAAAACTAAGTTATTGTATGTATTTCTACAGTGACGAGTTACCAGACATCCATAGCACTTTTATCGCAGCTTGTTTTGCTAGAGGCAAGTACATCTACATACTCATTTACTGTCTTTTAATGCTAGAACATGTATTAACCCTATTAAAAGACTGATCCTTGAGGTAGCAAGTTATGTCTTCACAAGTTGTATCACTTTCAGTACCGGCCATGTTTAGTACAGCTCTTATACCTTCACATGCTTCTTACGGGTTCTCAGTACAAGTTTTACTATGCTTTAGACTGCTCTGAGTATTCACATATTTTTACCATTCTCGAATCTCTCACATGTTTAAATAACGGGTTAAGGGGGAACTGTTAGTATTGTACGTGAACATGACCCTTATCGTATGTATTTACCGCGCTCGATGACATTCTATATGTACCCTTGTCGTATGTTCTGATCTCGCGTTTGTGTATGGATATACACCGATGCCGCTCGTGCACGTATGTGCATGCCAGATATGTGCCGCAGTACATCCTGCTACCTATTGACCGATTCACGTACATGCTACGGTTTTAAACTTTTAAACTATATGTTGTCATTTCCAAAAAGAACCAATTAAACCATGATATGCCATGTTCCCTATGTTACTTTGATACTTGATCCCAGTTGTACCATGAGGCCATGTTTTCAGTATTTCTTGTTTTATAGACTCATCACACCATATTTCTCGTTGTACATCTCTTTCATTATATGTTCAGTACTTTAGTTGTAGAGGTTGTACTTGCTCCCGTCCTGACAGGATAACGTTGTAGGTATACTTACTGAGGAGGAGTTGCTCTGTGATTCGTATTATGGAGTCACTGCCGAGGACCCGGTTTTGCCATACGAGGATGTTCCTGCGGGGAGACTCGTCTAGTTTGCTTAGCTGCTTGGGATACTTAGTGTAGTCATGTATTAGACTATATCATTTTGTAACTGGACATGTATCCAGTTTTACATTTCAGTTTACTTGTACTTGGATATTTTACTATATACGACGACTTTTGTGTTTGGAGCATTTATGATTCTTCTTCACTTATAGAATTGTTAGCACATTTAGTCTTATCTTGTTATCACTAGAACAGCTTACTGCGCTTTATCTTAAGCGTAGGCTGGACATGGCTCGGCCCGGCCCAACAATTTGGGTAACGGGTCGTGACATGTTTTTTTGGCGGCCCATGCAGGTCCTGACTAAATTGTTTGGTTACGTTATTGTACCAAACATGCCTGCAATTAGGAACTTAAGGTAATTAGACAACATTAGGAAAGACGCTTAGAACACCTAGAGGAATGCTAGGATTGCAACATAGGAAACACATCACATGTTTGCTATTATAAATTAGATTTTCTTGCATATGATTGCTTACTTTGAATAAGTCCTTATAAGTCTTTTATGTGTAATTTAGATGGTGCTTACTCGTTCGTCCCAGCATGTTACCCCCGAGAATGGGACCCTCCATATCCAGTCAGCTGACCAGTTGACTGATACACCTCCACCTACCACATTCCCCCACTCCACAGATCCACAGACCCAGATACCACCTTCCACATCCCAGGCCCGGCAGGACCCGATACTTCCACCACCCCCTATCACTATACCCACCCAGGCTTCCGTCACACTCGACGGGAACCAGCTGCTCACACTGATCCAGGGGTTCCTAACAACCCATCAGGAGCAGACTACCCTACTCCGCCAGAGCATGGAGCGTTCTGAGGGACGTCCCGTGGTCCCACAAGTAGAGCCACGGCAGAAAGCGGGAACGGTCAAGGACTTCATGGGTCTGAATCCCAAGGAGTTCTCAGGGACTGAGGGCATAGTAGTAGCTGATGACTGGCTAGATTCTGTAGAGAGGAAGCTTCTGGGAGTTAGGATGCCAGATGACCTTCAGGTCGAGGCAGCAGGATTTCTGCTGATAGACTTAGCCGGGGTCTGGTTCAGGAATGAGCCGTTGTTCGCGAGAGGTAGAGCCACCTGGGACCAGTTCAAGACCCAGTTCAAGAAGAAATTCTTCTCGACCACTGCTAGAGTAGCCATGGGGCTACGATTCCAGAACATCCAGCAGGGGAACCGTTCTGTTGATGACTATGCGGGAGAGTTTAGTCGCTTGAGCCGTTTTGCTCCTAGTCTGGTTGCTGATCCAGAGGAGATGACCCGTAGGTTTTGCCATGGTCTAGCTCCAAACATTGGCATCCTTATAGTGGCGAACGGTACGACTGACTATTACCAGAGCCTAGAGTTAGCCCGGAGCATTGAGGAGCGTCTTCTGTCTAGCAAGAGGTCGGCTTCTGTACACCATGAGGGACCGTCCAAGCGTCAGGCTTTCCAGCAGAGAGCGCCGACGCCACCCCAGCAGACTTACCATCCCCCTACATCACATCACCCAACCCAGCCAGTTAGAGCCCCGGGACCCCGACAGCAGCAGCAGAAGGGAGCTTTTTGTGCCTTCTGCAAGAAGGTAGGCCACGACGCTTTCGTTTGTAGGAAGAGGTTGGGTCAGTGTTTAGCTTGTGGGTCTGTCATCCATCAGATTCGAGACTGCCCAGTAGCCAAGGGACCCCAGGGGAAGACTTATAGCCTAGTCCTTGAGCCGGAGCCGGAACAGGTTTCAGGAGGTTAGTTTTGATCGTAGCCTTAGTCATTTGTTGCATTGCTTGCTATGTTAGAATGTTGTAGGATCTTCAATCCTTGTGAATTTCGAGGACGAAATTTTTCAAGGAGGGAAGACTTGTAAGCCCCTGATTTTCAAATTTTTTTTAAAACTAGTGTTAATTAACTGTTAATGTCATTTTTAGTCTTAAAATATTTATTATGATTTTTAGGAAATTTTCTAGAATTTTTAAATGATTTTTAGATGAGTTTTAAATTCAAAAAAATATCATTTTGCAAATACTAGAATTGTTTTAAAATGGTTTTGCAATTATTAGAATTATTTTTTATATTGATTTGTAATTTACTTAAATGTTAAAATATCAATTTGCAATTTTTAAAATTGTTTTAATGTGGTTTTGTAATTTGTACAATTATTTTATAGCAGTTTGCAAATTATGAATTGTTTATGCAAATTATAATTTGCATTTAGTTACAGCGGGGACCTATCTGTAAATAACCTAAATCCTAAGGACCTAATTGCTAAAACCTAAACCTAACCCCCCGACGACCGGACAGCTGCCGACGACCGGCCAGCTGCCCCCCCACGTCCCGACCGACTTTCCACCGCCCATAGACCCTATTTAACCCCCCACCTTGCTCCCCAGACCAAACCCTAACCCTAACCGACCATCACGACCACCCCAAACCCCCCTTTCTTCTCCGACGAACCCCAACCCTAGCTCAACTCCGGCGACCCCCGTTCGACCACCACCGCTCGACGTCGACGTCCCCAACCACCACCACTCAGTTCGCCACGCCGAGCTGGGTCGATCGCCGCCCAAGCGCCGCTGTCCCGACGCCTCCACCGCCGTCTAGCTCGTTCGAAACCCCCTCCAGCAAGTCGGACACGCAGGTAACGGGATTCAGATCGTGTCGTGCGTGTCTCGGGCACGTGGATACGACTCGCCGTGTCCTGGCGAGTATGACAAACTGTCTGGACACGAAGAACTAGGCTCGTGCGTGTCGTGCATAGCACGGACACGTAATTTCCTGTGTCCCAAACTGTCCGGACACAGGCTCGCATTTTTTTTTTTATTATTATGTCACCTAACCTAAAATAAAACTAACCCTAATCCTATCTCTAACAATCGGGCCGGACTGGCCTACTGGCCAGCCCGCACAGTTTAGAACCCCCCCCCCCCCCCCCCCCCCCCCCCGCTGCTGGGCTGAGTTCGAGCCCCCTCTTTCTGTCTTCTTTTCTTATTCTTTTTCTGTTTCTTTTTTTCTTTTTCTTTTTCTTTTTTTAGTTATATATATATATATTTATATATATATATATATATATATATGTATATTAGTATATATATATGTATATACTGTTTTGACAGTATTTTATATATATGTATATATATATTTTATAATTAGTAATTTTATGTATATATGTATATATTTATCATGTGTGTATATATATTAATTTATACACTTTATTATCAAATATTTTCTATATATATATATATATATATTTGTATATAAACATTATATATATACTCTATAAATTAATTATTTTCCTTACATATATATATATATGTAACTTTTAATATATGGATGTATATATATCCTTGATATAAATATCTATATATTTATGTGTAAATATAAATATTGTAGATGTACTTTTATATATGTGTTTTACTTTACTTAGTGTAAGTTATCTTTATAAAATAAAGTTGTCACACTTTTGAAACTACTATGTAAAATTTTGCCTTATTAAAATAATAATATTTATTTTGCACTATTACCAACTTGTATTTTTATTGTATTTAAATTACTGCAACCATTTGATGTCCAAACCTAGCATGGGTATTTGGGCTCAAATGTGTTTTCACACATTCAAGACCTGTACAAGTCATATTGGACTTGATTCATGGCCTTGGGTCCTGTATTTGAACTTTGGTTTAAATTATATACATGGACAAAATACGCAGATAATTAATTATTATTGTACATAGCTGTTTTATGATTTTCTAAAAATACTTAGAGTACTGCAAAAATTATGGAAAAATAGTTTTTAGATACTTTGTTAAGTTGGCTAATTTAGTATAATTTTTGTAATATTTAATTACTGTTTTGCCACTAGTTTGGCATATGAAACCACAACTCACTTTCTGTATACTTAGGAAAACTGTTTTTTATAAAATATTTGTACTGGTTAATAAATTCCAGAAAAATTATAATAAATTTCTATAGTTAGCAAGGATCGTTTTGGTACTTTGTTTTATGCAAAACTAGGCTTTTTGCCTATCTCTAAAATTGTTAGAACACAATAGTCTTTTGATTTATTTATTGATTAATTACGACTTGTAGCTTTTTGTGTTATTTGGAGTTTTAGTCGTGTTGAACCCCATCCCTCACTAGTGTAAAGACCCTAGAAAGTTAGTTAACATAGTGTGTCACCCCCACATTGGTCTCCTATGCCAAGTCATTATTTTTGGCTAGGTGCCCAATCACAAGTCGTGTTTCACCAGATTAGTGTCCTAGTATTTTAGCTTAGTGTAAAAACTAAGTTATTGTATGTATTTCTACAGTGACGAGTTACCAGACATCTATAGCACTTTTATCGCAGCTTGTTTTGCTAGAGGCAAGTACATCTACATACTCATTTACTGTCTTTTAATGCTAGAACATGTATTAACCCTATTAAAAGACTGATCCTTGAGGTAGCAAGTTATGTCTTCACAAGTTGTATCACTTTCAGTACCGGCCATGTTTAGTACAGCTCTTATACCTTCACATGCTTCTTACGGGTTCTCAGTACAAGTTTTACTATGCTTTAGACTGCTCTAAGTATTCACATGTTTTTACCATTCTCGAATCTCTCACATGTTTAAATAACGGGTTAAGGGGGAACTGTTAGTATTGTACGTGAACATGACCCTTATCGTATGTATTTACCGCGCTCGGTGACATTCTATATGTACCCTTGTCGTATGTTCTGATCTCGCGTTTGTGTATGGATATACACCGATGCCGCTCGTGCACGTATGTGCATGCCAGATATGTGCCGCAGTACATCCTGCTACCTATTGACCGATTCACGTACATGCTACGGTTTTAAACTTTTAAACTATATGTTGTCATTTCCAAAAAGAACCAATTAAACCATGATATGCCATGTTCCCTATGTTACTTTGATACTTGATCCCAGTTGTACCATGAGGCCATGTTTTCAGTATTTCTTGTTTTATAGACTCATCACACCATATTTCTTGTTGTACATCTCTTTCATTATATGTTCAGTACTTTAGTTGTAGAGGTTGTACTTGCTCCCGTCCTGACAGGATAACGTTGTAGGTATACTTACTGAGGAGGAGTTGCTCTGTGATTCGTATTATGGAGTCACTGCCGAGGACCCGGTTTTGCCATACGAGGATATTCCTGCGGGGAGACTCGTCTAGTTTGCTTAGCTGCTTGGGATACTTAGTGTAGTCATGTATTAGACTATATCATTTTGTAACTGGACATGTATCCAGTTTTACATTTCAGTTTACTTGTACTTGGATATTTCACTATATACGACGACTTTTGTGTTTGGAGCATTTATGATTCTTCTTCACTTATAGAATTATTAGCACATTTAGTCTTATCTTGTTATCCCTAGAACAGCTTACTGCGCTTTATCTTAAGCGTAGGCTGGACATGGCTCGGCCCGGCCCAACAATTTGGGTAACGGGTCGTGACACAATATTAACTAGGTTTGAGGATATTTACCTATCAGTGCAAAATCCTCAAATATAGGCCTATTTGAATGAAATCCTCCTTCAACTCCTAATGTCCAAAGCTTCACAAATCCTTGCTAGCAAGCCACAATTGGTATCCTCTAGTGTAGGGGAGTCTAATGCAAGAAACTAGGCTCAATTTGGAGCTAAATTGATTGAATGGTGAGGGTGTGAAGTTGTAGGAAAAACTAGGTTTTAGGTGTATGTAAATGAGGCTTGAATGAAGGGGGGTGTGTTTATATGGAAGGGGGTAGGGTTTGGCTGCCATGGGTAGATATTTTAGGGTTCTTCCACCTAGCAAACTTAGCTTCTAAGTCTTGGACCAAGTAGATAGATATTTAGGTTTCTAGGAAATATCTAAAAGTAAAATATCTAGATATTATCAAACCTAGATATTTACACATAAAGCTAATATCTAACATTAGCCTCCTAGGTTAGTGACTAATCTCTAGATTAGGGTAAACTAGGTTAGGGGCTAATCATGGCACTAATCAACTAATTAAAGAATAATAAATTACATAAATCCAAATAAATTCTAATAAATTACCAAAATACTCTTTTGACTAAAAAGTGGTAATTTGATATCCTAATCACATGGTTAGGCTTACATGGTCATGGTTAGTCTCTAGGTTATGAAATCTCTAGGGTTTACACTAGGGTTATACTAGTAAAATCACAAAGTCATAAGTCGTGACTTAGAAAAATAGTTTTAAATTAACTCAAATCACCAAAAATCATATTATGACTAAAACACCATTAATAAATAATAAAAATAATAATTTTTCAAAAATACCCCAATTTCAGAAAAATGGGTGTTACATGTACATATATATTCATGAAAAATTATTATTGTATAGATATCGGCCTTCTGCAGTACAGAGACAGCTGGGGACATTTCTGAGGCAGAACTATGGTGGGCCTTGGATTAACTACTCAGATGCTCCCGCAGATAGGAAGGCCTTTTGGTTCGCCCACTTCAAGGTAAAATATTTGTTTATTTTTAAATTTTAATAATTATTTGTGTATATTATATAACTTTTGTATTTTACTTCTTGTAGAGGACCTATTTCTATCCACCATACCGGACGGCGAGGATCGAGGGCCAATTTTTTGCCGTCGCAGCCAAGCTCATCCGTGATGCGATCGACGACCAGAAGCGTCGTGATCGCTCCGGACAACCGATCCAGGGTTGGATTACGCCAGAGCAGTGGACTGCGATGAAGGCTAGATTCAGCGAGCGCAGGTACCAGCAGCGGTCTGAGAAGGCCAAGGTGGCGCGGTCGAGCGCCGGTAAGTGGTGTGGTGGCTCCATTCCGATGACGGAGCATTTTCGTCGTTTGGTACATTTCCTATGACGGACATTAATTTATATATAGTTCGATAGAATATTTAATACTAATAATAGATAATATATTTTAACAGGTAAAAAAGGGTGAGGATCCGAACATGGTGACCGTCTTCCTGGTCACCCATCGGAGGGTTGGGGAGTTCATTGACGAGAGGGCGACGCAGGCATATGTACGTTCTATTCTTTATATTAATTTACTATAATTTAGAAAACAGGAAAATAGATATCAATATAGACTTTAGCAAATACTTACACGTTAGCAAACATGTTCTAGGCCGAGTTTGTTCGGCTACAGGAGGAGGCGGCTGCTGCTGCTGCTGCTGCTAGTGCGCAAGCAGAGGGAGGGGCTGGTACTTCCTTCCAGCCGCCTACAGCTCCATCGCCGGACGATCTCTGGATGACCGTACGGAATCCTACGGCACGTATTTGGCTTCGAAGTCATCCCGGGCCCCCTCTGTCTGTGCGCAGTCTCCGGCTACGCAGGCGTCATCACGAGCTGAGGATGTTCGTCGTCAGATCGATGAGCTGCGTCGCGAGTTGCAGCAGCAGATTTCTGATGCGGTCGAGCGATGATCCGACCCTCCGATCGTCACCGGACGATTTGATGCGGTCGAGCACAGTATACAGGAGCTGATGAGTCTGCATTATGCTATAGCTGCCAGCTTGTAGACGCTTACCGAGTCTACGCAGCGCACAGAGCATAGACAGGTTGAGCTGGAGGGATCGCAGAGGAGCATGTCTGCCTCACTCACTCAGTATACTGAGAGGGTGGTGAGTACCCTTGCTGCGCATGGTGAGCGACTGCGAGAGCTGGAGCAGATACGTCCTTCCGGTCCATTGACGGCGCCGACTCCAGACATTCCACTGCCTCCTACTGCCCCTACGGTGCAGCTCACCCAGGAGCAGTATGACTACATTCTATCCCAGTTGTCCCAGTTGTGCGACAGGGGTCCGCAGTGATTTTATTGGTTTTTTTATGACTTGTATGTATTGGCCCTATGGGCAAATTGTTTATTGGTACACTGTTGTTTATACACTTGGTGGGAGACTTTTTATCATCTTCCATTTTTATTTGACTCTATTGGATGTTTGTGAGGATGTGTGTCTGTGATATTTACTTTGCACTGCCTCCTATTTTTATTGTGATATTTACTTTGTGATATCTGCGACGGGGATGACAAATATACTTACGCTAGGTTATAAGCGATGATCTGATATACAAAGGAGGTGCTGCCGAAATTTTAAAAAAATATATTGTGTATTTTTGTTATGATGTGTGTCTGTGTTTACAGTGAATGTGAAATACAGTGTTCGGAACCATCGACAGTTTTGATTACTGTTGTATGTGTTATCTTGGATAGAAATAGCAACAGTTCAGGGTGCACTTCTGAGAGCTTCATTTTCACGTCCTTCACTTTCTCGGGACGTCGTAAAGGTTCCCGAGAAGGTGAAGGACGTGAAGAGGAAGCTCTGAGAAGTGCACCCTGAACTGTTGCTCTTTCTATCCAAGATAAAACATAGAACAGTAAGCGAAACTGTCGATGGTTCGAACACTGCACTTCACACACACTATAAACACAGACACACAGCATAACAAAAATATCAATTATATTTTTTTAAATTTTTTTATAAAATCTGTGACGTATAGCGACGTTCTGCGACGTACTGCGACGGAACGTAGACGTCGCTATACGTCGCTATTTAGCGACGTAACGTCGCTAGACGTCACTAATATGCTGACGTGGGCTGAGGGTGTACGTCGCTAAATCTGTCGGTAGGCGTCGCTAAGTTGCCCACGTGGCTGCCATGCCATGTCATCATATATAAAGTTTACAGCATCGCAAGTGGTCGCTTTACGTCATAATTTTGGCGTCGTAGTGATACGTCGCTATCTGTCGCTAATTTTGCGACGTCTAGCGACAATGAACTCCGCGTCGCAAATAGCGACGTTCGGCGACTAAAGTGCCATCTGCGACTTGCCTATAAGCGACGTCCGGTTTTCGTCGCTAAATACGTCGCAAATTGGTTTCAGCGACGTATTTTCCTTATTTAGCGACGTCTCTTGGTGTCGCTAAAATGGGTTATTTTAGTAGTGACTATCAACTTGGTTTGACCTTAGGATAGGGTCAGTGTTGATATCGTTGTTTGGGAACTATGATTCTAATACTGGCGGAAAGATATAGCCTAAGCGGTTAGGCAAGACGTCCATATTGCGAGAGTTAGCATCGGTGCGAGTGATCTTGAGGATTGATTGGTTGGGATATTGGTATTGATGAATGGAATGATTCAGGAATATAAAAATACCACTCATGAGTCTCGATTGACATGCACGTACATCGGGGATGCCCGAATATGTGTACGATCCGACTCGAGTGGTGATGGCAGAATTCGTTATCACGAGGCTTGGCTGAAATGCATGTATTTTGGGGACGCCTAAAATATGTGCACGATCCATACTAAGTGATACGTTGAATTCAAGTGAGACTTGAGGAACAGGAAAGTGTCGAAGATTCTGAGATCGTAAGTTTTGAAGAAAATTTTTTGGGTAGCACGAGCGTGGCTCGGATTTGAGGGAACGCATAGGAGAAATGTGTGCGGGAGTCGTTGAACGTTCGAGTGATAAGTCAATAAATAAGTACTCAGTTAGTTTCGAGGAAGAAACTTTTTCTGAGTGGTGTATGATGTATTGCCCCGTCCCGTTCAGTCAATCGGAGGAATCGAAACGCCGACGGCGTTCGGACTTGGCCTTGCAACGGCTTGATCGAAGACATCGTTCGGTCGAGGCGATCGCTCGCTCAGGTGGGGTAGTTTCGGTGAACTCGCCTCATCTTTGCCTTCACATAATAAATCACATGTTTTTAACTTGCACAAGTAGGCTTGATAATAAAAGAGACGAATCCACATAGCTAAAGGGAATAACGCCGACGGGTCGAATTGAGTTAGAATATGGAAAGGTCCAAAACGACCGTCTTAGAGTTGGTGTACGACGTGCTTTGAAAATGACACTTGGTCCTTCGTCCCGTGGCTTGGGAGAAGGAAGAGTTGGTCTTCGCCACAAGCTAAGAGTTAGCCAAATTCATAGGCGTCACTCGCATAAATGCTTCATAAAGCATGCACGGTCTCTTCGCCCAAGGTGTGGCATAGCCTCTGCTCGCCGACGGGTTAAGTTGTATTGCACGGCTTGTGGCATAAGTCTAGGTACTTCAAATAACTTGGTTGTTCAAGTCGAACGCGTGCACAACACGTTCCTACGACGCAAGGACCAAGTTGTTCTTGAGTTGAGTGAAATGATAGGGCAAGAAGGAAGAATGCTTACGACTGGGTCGTTGAGGCAAGAAAGAAGAATGCTCGCGACTGGGTCATCGAGGCAAAAAAGAAGAATGCTCGCGACTGGGTCACCGAGGCAAGGTCTCAGATGTGAGAAGTATTGAATTTAGCCCTGAAAGAGATGGTAACACTAGAAGTAGCTTTGACTGTGTGAGACGTCAGTTCGAGTCGAGTCGAGTCTTGCATGGTCATTGGACAACTTGTACAAGGTAAATAAAATAAAACAGTCTCTCGAACGGCGACCCAGGTGGCCCATGGGAACCGTTGCGATGGTAGACATTTCATAGCTGTGTGCTGGATGACCGCACGGGTTATAGGCAGGGACTTGCAGCGGAGCTAGCTACTCGCACTGGCAAGGGGCGTCCGTCTAACCAAAACTACAAAAGGAGTCCATTATAGTGCTGGGCGCTAGTGACTAGTTCATATAGATGAGTCGGCATAGGCGGCGATCCGCGTGTATGCCTTTGGATTGAGTCGAGTATTGAGTGCAGTATATCAATGTGTCGAGTTGAATGTGTATGTACAATTGGAATTCAAAATGTTGGGCCTAAGATTTGGCTGCAACGAAGACACCGTGCTTCGGCACGAGATGTAGCGTCGAGTCTTGAGTTGTCGGCATATAAGTTGCATAGTTTGGATGTAAGTTGTCTTGAGTTTAAGTCAGGAAATACCGCAAGGCAAAGTTGGTCGAGTGACACTTAACCCACAAGTCTTGATTGGGTCAGTTGATGATTTAGTAGCAAAGGGCCGCAAGGCGGTGGTATGATTGAGTCTCACTTGAGTTGCGAGGCACGGCCTCAACAAGGACTTATAGCACGGTCACACGGGAAATGAGTCTTATCGCATAGTTGCATCTCCGATTTTAAGCCGTAAGGCAAGCACGATCTGATATGTTAACGTTGTTGAGTTGATGTTGCATTGTAAGCACGAAATGGTCCTGAGACACAAAATAGGCCAAGTCGTCTGTCCTAAAACCGATCCTAAGGAAAGACTAGAAAGACAATTGTTAAGAAGGGACTATGTTGCACAAAGAATATCAAACGTGTTGGTTTCGTATGGGTGGACGAGAAACTCATTCCACCAGTACAGTTGAGTACTGATACCTACATAGTTTTCATGTGCAGGCACAGGTAGAAGCTCGTGGTACGGAGCTCGCTTGGATGCGTCGAGGTACGGAGTTCCTTGGCGATTCGAAGCATGCGGCCGCATGGAGTCGAGACTTATACGGGACATAATGTATGGACGTCGCCTTCCGAAGCTTCCGCTGGTTCGAGACTTGTATTTGAGAGATGAGAGAGAGCTGAGTGACTTGTAATGTGAGATGAGTGAGCTTGAGAGACTTGTAATCTTGGCCTTGCGCCCCAATGTAACCGTTGTTTCGATATCAATAAAGAGCTTCTTTGAATAACTTGTGTTTTGTTCTAAAATTTCCGCTGCATATTCAATGTCTCTGCTTGGGACTTCTGTGCGACGACCTCGTCGCAGCCGCTGAAATCGGCCTTTATGGAACCCGCCTTGCACGAGCGCAATCTAGGCTCGTACGGCATCACGCCTTAGCGAGGACGGTCGCTCCTACGGGAGTGGGGCGTGACAGGATACGTTGCAGGTATACTTGAGGATGTTGTTCCCTCTTTATGGGCCAGAGCCCGAAGCCAGGATGGACTTATAATTGCAGAGTTATAGTTAGATCTTTTCTTAGATTTATTTTTAGAGATTTTGTCATGTACTTTGTATTGAGATTTCAGAATTGTGTATTTTATTCAGGTTACCGGATTTGTCTTCGGATGATATTGTATTGACTGGTGGATTGTGGTGATCTTTTCTAGGAACGTGTATAGCAGCTGTGTTGTTTTATGTATCTTGTATCTTAGAGTTTTCCTTAGAATTGTACAGCTTACTTCGTCGTGTCAATCGACGAAGGCTGGGCGTGTCCGACTCGTATCTGATTATTTGGGAGCGGGTCGTGACACTTAGGTTATACCTCAGTACACACTTAGAATAGTACCAGCATGTATACAGGTAATCAAGCCAGGAACATAGTCAAGTCAGGAACATAGTCAAGTCAAGTAAATCACATGGACATGTCTGGGCACATAGGTCACTTGGGCGCATAAGTCACATAGTTTAAAGTTTCCATGGTACAATAAGGTCAGGGCCATGGTACAATAAGGTCAGGGCAAAAAATTAAGTCATCAAGAGAAAATAGCAAAAACCACTAAAATATAAATCCATCCAAACATGTGCATGGGGTCTCAGGTGTATAAAACAGTCATGCGCATGGCAAAACTACGCATGGCAAGACTGCGCATGGAAAACTGTGCATAACAAAACTGCGCATGGGCAAGACTGTGCATGGCAAGGCTCATGGGCAAAACTGCACATGGACAAGAATGTGCATGACAAAACTGTGCATGGTCAAGACGGCGCATGGAAGAACTGCACATGGCATGACTGCGCATGGGCAAAACTGCGCATGGGCAAGACTGCGCATGGCAAAACTGTACATGACAAAAAATATGCATGGCAAGACTATGTACGGCAAGACTACGCATGGACAAGACTGCGTATGGCAGAACTGCGCATGGCAAAACTGCGCATGGCAGAATTGTTCATGAAAGAACTGCACATTATGCGCATGGCAGAACTGCGCACATGGTGGGTCATCGTTCCCAAACAACAAATTCAGCCATAGAAGTTTCGAAAACTTGCCATAGCCATAATTTCCTCACCCGAACTCGAATCATGCGAAATAAAAGCCAAAACTGCATGGAATTAAATTATCTACAACATGGAACAAGTAGTTTTCAAAATAACAAATTCTGATAGATCAAAACCATGAAAAATCCATAAAATCCTAACTTCAAAAACTAGCCATTAAATCCGAAAACTCCAAGAACTAAACATGTAGAGAATGTAAAGATACATATTATAGACTAATAATATCTAAGAAATATCAAAGACTAAAATTTACAAGTGGTCTCTCCATTTAGTGCAAGATGTACTTGCTTAGGTGGGTTGGTGGGAGGAAATGAAATAAGAGTGAATGAGGAGAGAGAGAGAGAGAGAGAGAGAGAGTATTTATAGGGGTGGGGCAAGGTAGTTCCACTAAACCCTAATCCCTATCATGCCCTAACCAAATGAATAATGACATGTTCCATCCTACATGATACAAATAATTAGAAACATAAGTAGAATCCTGATCACAACACGGTCCAGTTATTCCATCATCGAAGCAGTGAACCACACCTACAACCGTATAAGGACAAAAGGTGGCATACTACTCCGCGACGAGACACTGTTCCATGCCATGACCAGGTGCAATTACATGATACTTGATATCAAGATACAAATACTAGGCACTATACACAAGACTTAATACCCAAAAAAAACTATACCAGGAACGAGGAGTGACAAAACCAAATACAGTTTCTTAAGTCAGTTAGTTCGTTTATCAACCCAGGCTTCAATGACTACAATACATATATTGAAACTTGTACCATAACATAGACCAATATTCCATCTTTGAAGTAGTGAACCATATCTATAACCAAATAATGACAAGGGGTTATACACTATTTTGAGACGAGATACTACTCCAGGCCATGGTGAGGTACGAGAATACCCACAAGAAATCTAATAACAAGATACTCATCAAGATATACAAGTCTACTAGTGTAGTGCCCCGCTTCGCGAAGGCACTAGATAAAAAGAAAAATCGGATTGCTTGCTCTGAAACAGAAGACGATTGATCTGGGTAAGTGGACGAAGTCTCATTTGTTGATTCGTTTACGCCTAATAAGAATATGAGTTTTTGATTGAATGCTATTGTTAATAACAAGATGGTAAATTATTGAGTATGCTTATAAGAGAATCCACATGGTGCCATGCTAAGAACAAGAAAAGTGATAACATGTATGCTAAGAATAAATTGTTGCTTGCTAATAAGAAATAAACTGATACATGTATGCTAAAGTAAGATTGTTGCTTGATAAAAAGAAATAAATGTTTGCGATGTTAAATCAAATGAGATGATGCCATGCTAATATAGATCTTTGTTCTGAATATGACTCATTGTCATGCTTGATAAAAAAAGAGAGAAGTTGTTGGCTATGTGACCCAAAAAGAAGAAAGATACGAAATGAACGTGTCGTATATCTGAATGATCTGATCAAATCTGTTACATTTGATAGAACTATTAGAGCATATGCATTGGTCTTGGACAACTTGTGCACAAGTAAAATTTGTCTCTCGGGTGGTATCTGGGGGCGCCTGGAACCACTCGGCCTATGAGAGATTAGGGCCTCCATGTGAAAATAAGAGTCGATATCTGAGTCCTTAGCGACGAGTTGAACCAAAGAGTCACAGCGGCTAATCATAGGATTTTCCATGGACCGTCATATAGATAAGTGTTGATTGGTGCAGAGCTGAACCGAAGAGTCACAGCTGCCAATCGAGTCTGCATGTGTCAAGAATGTTTTGCTAAGAGCTAACGATGCAGAGACGAACAGGAAATAAGAATGTTGGTTATGTTATGTTTATGCTAATCCTTGTCTTATGCAGGGATGGACCATCGGCTATGGTAAGAATCATTGAAAAAGTGATACATTCGTTGCTAAGTTTCCTGTACATGAGTTGCTTAAAGAACAAATTGTTGCCAATAATTGCTATGTTCCGTCCAAAGAAGTTATGATAATCATGCTTGTAATTTGACCCTGAAAATGTCTTGAATAAGAGAAAAGAATGCTAATGCTATTATCCTTAATGAAATGATATGGTTCACGAAATACGCTGCGCACTACACATGAAATGAATAGTCCCTTGTATGCTTGAGATAAAATGAAATGAATTGTGGCTTTTCAAATATGTTTTTAAAGAATGTAAACTGACTCTGTATGCATAAAATGAATATAGGTAAAAGTAGCAAGATCACATCACAAGAAATGTTCTCTCACTAAATGAATAGTGATTATTTCAGACAAATATAGCTCTTTGTTCACAATCACTAGTATGCTGATATACTGACCCACCATCAGTCTGCATGCAGGTACAATATACATCGAAAAGGATAGTCCGAAGCGATAGCCCGAGCCTCATCCTCAGGAGCCAGAAATCAGAAAAGATGCCAAGAGAATGACATCTATTGCCAAGAGTTGGTTTGTATATAAAGGGATGTAATGTATGGGAACGAGATCATTGTAATCTGTAAAGTCCTGAGAAAATGTAAGCATTGTATCAGAGAGAATTGAGAGCTTGTAATCTGTTCAAATGAAATCAATAAAGAGACTTGTTTCTTGTTACCATTGTGTTCAACTCAAATATCTGCAATATATTCCACTGCGTATTGTCAACCTTGTCTATGTTGTCTTGTTACAGGTCTTGGCCTTGTGCAAGCGCAACTTAGGCTTGCACGGCATCACGCCCCAAACGATCACGAAAAGACTTTGCGGGATCGGGGCGTGACAACTAGTGGATGGTTACGAACAAACGTGTAAGATATAATATCAATACATGATACAGAAACATGAAATATCAAATATAGAAAATACATGATACAATACACGTATAAATATGTATATCGAAAATGGATAGTGACAGAAATGAAGTCAAAATTAAGTTAATAATTATTAGATGATCATTAACAAATGAAAAATATGAATAAAAAAAATTATTTGATACAATTTTGAGATATTTAACATAAAATTTTAGATACATCCTATTACAAAATTGATCACCACCCTTGAATTGGAAGAAGCACATTTTTTATACATATTAGATTGGTTGACCTGTTTATGCCCAAATCCATCTATTGAAGGTGGATTGAGAGACTGGATCCAAATTTCCACCCTTACATGATTATATTTCTATATTGCATTTTGACAATGTCAAGCATCATCTTATCAACAACAATGCAATCGATCATCAATCACACACTCTACAAGTAGCTATGTAAACTCAACATTAATATTTTCGAAATAATACGACACTTGAATTTTTTTAATCGAAATGAACCTCAACTAAAATTTGAATTAGTACTTTTTGAGTGTCTATTCTATTTCTAATACCAATAACAAGATATCTCTACTAATATAAGATGGCTTGAAAACGGCTCAAGATTGAGCCGTCTAAGCCGTTTATAAATCCTCAACCAATTAACATTATTACCCTCTCTTTTATTCACATATATCCATAACAAATTATAATTAAAAAATAAATAAATCTATAACAAATCCTAATTAAAATAAAACATATATATAACAATTTTAATTCAAATATATTTAAATATTTGAACTATTTTTAATAATATTAGAAAGAAAAAAATAGGCTTAATTGTAACTTGATACCCTCAACTATTCCTGTTTTTCAACTTTGTACCATAAACTTTTTTACTCGACAACTTGATACCATCAACTATTTAATATTTTTAAATTGATACCCAAAATTACAAAAAGGACAAAATTACCCCTTCCCTTTACTTCCCAACCCCTCTCCCTCCCTTCCCCATGCCGGCTCACCACTCCCCTCCCCAACTCCTGACCCCTCCAGCCACCCTCGACCCCTCCCCCCTCCCCCCCCCCCCCGCTGCCCCGCCGTCGTCCTCGCTCCCCCTCCCTACCCCGGCTGCACCACCGCCCCCTCCCCCTCCGGGCGCGCACGATGGCTAGAGGGGGGGGGAACGGGTGGCCGGAGGGGGGCGCGGTGGGGGCGGGCGGTGGCTGGAGGGGGGGTCGGGAGGGGACGAGCGGGTGGCCGTGTGGGTCGGGAGGGGGCACGCGGGGTAGGGTGGTGGTGGAGGGGAGGAGGGCCAGAGGGGGGCGACGAGAGGGTGGGGGAGGGGTGAGAGAGGTGTAGTTTTAAGTTTAGATATGAGTATTTTTGTCCAAATTTTTTTCAGGATATCAAGTTGTTACAAAAAAGGTTTAGCGTATAAAGTTGAAAAACATAAATAGTTGAGGATATCAAGTTGTAATTAAACCAAAAAAATATTTTACAAGCAAAGCGCATGTGAATTATAATTAATCCAAAAAGCAAATAAAAATAAAAATAAAAATAAAATGACAAGAGAATTCAAATTGAAATTTTCAACTAGAAATGGACCGGCCAAAAGAGGAAGAGAAATGGGAGAGGGGAACCGAACCGAATCGAACCAGAGCTGAACAGATCCCTCAAAGTATATCAGATATAAATATAAATAAATAGCGAGATGAGAGGAGAGGAGCGCAGAGGAGAGAGAAGAGGGAAAAAAAGAGAGGCAAACCCTAAACCTAAGTTAGTCGCAGCCGCTCATCTCTTCCTCTGTCTCCAGTCTTCACTTCTCACAAAATTTCCTCTCTCTCTCTCTCGCGAATCAATCGCCGGCAGAGCCTCCACCGCTCGCTGGCGTCGGCTCCACCGATCCCTATTCCTCGAGCGGCGGCGACGACAACGACGACGACATCTCCCGCCACTGTGAGATCTTCAATCCATACTCCTACTCCTCTTTACTTTTTATATTCTATTTTTTTTCTATATATGGTGATATATTCTTCTGATGACAATAACATACACGATGATGATGATGCATATTACTATGACGACGAGGAGCTGTTTAATTGCAAAGAGTGGTCGTCAGAGCATTTTTTACTTCTTTTTATAACGGTACATATCGGAAGTTATTAGTTTGGTGGATCTGAAAGACTAGAACTTTCTGCAAAAATACCATGTGGAAACCTTATTGAATCCCGGCCGCTGCTAATGCGTATGCCCACTCGGTATGGCATTATTCTGAAACACGCTTCGTCAGGACCAAGCGTGTGACAAGGGTTTGTTCTCCTCAGGAGCAGGCCTCATTTCCTATGTTTACGGCTATGTTTGGTTTGGTTTGGTTCCTCGGAAAGTGAGGGAAAATAAAGGAAAATGAAGGTGTGTTTCATATAGAAACACAGTTCCAAATTGCGGAGGATGAAGTTTTCTTCTTGTTCCCTTTTCCTTGCTGTTTAGCAACCAAACACAGCCTAGTGGTGTTGAATCATGCCCCATTTTCTAAGGTGAACAGTCAGAAGTGTACCCCTGTGTATAAGGGCTAGTTTGGTTCCTGTTTGAAATGGACAATTTGCTGTTTTGGTTCCCACGGTTTGCATTTTTGGCCATACAAAAATGACTAGAAACCGTCAGGGAGGCACCATTTGCCATTTGAAATGGAACTTTTTCCATTTCAAATGGGAATCAAACAGGTCCTATTTAGAGGCTTTGGTTTAGAAGTTTGGATATAAAATGTTGTTCCATGATTTGGAACAAAATTCTTGTAACACAAAATTGCTCCTGGTTGAGCGGTTTTATGGCCCCCATGCAAATCCAAGGGCCAGGAGAAAGGTTGTAAAAGACGCTAGTCCGGCGGTTACCAGGCGTCTAGCCCTCCTAGGCAGCCATGGTTCAAAAAAGATGAAAACCCGCAAAAAACCTACTGAAAGTTGCAGAAAAAGTCCACAAAACCCCAAAACATGCATACTCAGGGGTCGAGGGGGCCTAGGTGGGCGCCTAGGCAGACATC
Organism: Iris pallida; assembly: GCA_029216955.1. Taxonomy (NCBI): domain Eukaryota; kingdom Viridiplantae; phylum Streptophyta; class Magnoliopsida; order Asparagales; family Iridaceae; genus Iris; species Iris pallida. The sequence continues at coordinate 2,681,689 of JANAVB010026999.1, read as the reverse complement.
GGGCGGACGGACACCAGGTGCCTAGGTGGCCACCTAGGCTGATTTTTAGTAGGCCGATTTTTAGAACAGTGGCCAGGAGACTATTTGTTCTCCCCGCAGAGGAGAGAACCTAGATCCCGTAATACAGCTTGCATTTTATTTTGGCTGTCTTGCGTATTAACTCTATACTAGCTTCCTAATTACTTTCTAGATGTGAATGTTGCTTGATTTTGGTCGTTTCTTGGTGAATATTTGTGTGTGTTCTGGTGATGGTATTGATTGTAAGCACTTTGCACTGTGATTTTTATTCTGCTGCTATCTTATATGTATGTTGCTATTGTGTTCTTACAATTTAATTTATTTGAGAAGTTAATTGCTTGGATCTGGCTCTACATTAGTATGCTTGGCGTGGTTCAAGTATTTGAGTGCTATTCGTTTCTAGTTATTCTTGTTCTAGTTTCATACATAAGGCCAAGATTGGTGTTTTCTTATAGAATCAAGGTATTTATGGTGCAACTGTAATAGGTTTACTATTATATAGGTGGTTCAAGATTGCACTTTCTTTGTGTAGACAAATTACATAATTATTACTTCCTGCCACTTGTCTCGAGTTCTTTTTCCTATTTTTGTCTACTATTCCCGAAGTTGTAGCATTGGATTTGTTTAAATTACCAAGATGACTTTTGCTTCCCTCAAATCCTCTCTTCTTATTGTGTCCCCTTGTGCTCCTTTTTAATAGACCACTTCGTAGTTTAACTTGGTTTGATTTGGTTGTCACCTTAATAATGCTCCATTTTACTGTGCACTAAATTGATGCACCTTGCTTATGGCTTGCTTTATTTTATTACCATCTTTCTCTATTAAGGTTCGATAACAACATTTTGTTTAAATCAAGTGATTTGAAATGCTTTCATGCATAGTTTTAAAAGGCGAAAGGCGCACCAAGGAGCAAGGTTCCTGGAGCCTGAGGCGCAAGGCTCAAGGCGCGCCTTCTGAAAGCTAGGCGCACTTTTTTCTTTATATGTAAAAAAATATCTACATTTAAAAACTTAGCTACATAGAAGTCCAAATTCCTTGAAAATATCACTAATTATAGGCACAAAATTATTCTTTATATATATATATTTATTTATTCTTTATATATATATATATATATATATATAACAATCTAAAAGCCCATTAGATATAAATAACCCAAACTATATACATATAATATACAAACCATATCTAATGGGCTTTTAGATTGTTATATATATATATATATATATATATATATATAAGCCTTTAAATATAGAAGTACATTCTAATTTAGAAAACAATCTAAAACCCACAATAATATTAATGACAATAATTTCTATACTTTCCAATAAAGCCCATAAACTATAGAACATGTATATAGAAGGTTGGAATATATATATATATATATATATATATATATATATATATATATATATATATATATATTAAAGTAACTTTACGCCTAGGCGCGTCTTGTTGAGCGCCTGGAGCCTGCGCCTTTCTACACTAGGCGCGCGCTTTTTTAAGGTGGTGCGCCTGGCTTGTTCCTAGGCGTTGTCCCTGCGCATCGCTGCGCGCGCCTAGGCGCGCTTTTTAATTCAATGCTTTCATGTTTTTAAGTTGCAAAAAGGTATATCTTGAAAGTACAGGAAGTCACTGTTTCAAAGAGGAATTAATTGGTGATTAGTCTGTCACTTCACATGCCACGAAGTAAGTGAGATAAATAGGCAAAGAATAATCTGTTTTAAGTGATAAACTGGCATTCAGCAAACATTTTGTGGGAACTGCTTAGTAACTTTCACTGCTGAAAATTTTCATTATTGACGAAGTGATAACACTGAAGACTTGAAAGATTAGTTGTTTGGAAAACTTTCACGTTTTTAAGTTAACATCTTGAGAGTAGAGCACAGTAAGTAACTGTTTTAAAGTGGAATTAATTGGTTATTAGTCGGTCTTAATCCAACATATATAGTGGATAATTAATTGAATTTCTAAGTTCCATGAAGTAAGCAGATAAATATGCCAAGAATGGGATAACCAGACATTCACCAAACAATTAATGGAAACTGCTTAATATAGCATTGCTGAAAGTTTTTCATTATTGACGAAGAGAACTTTGAGGGCATACTTTCATTTTTTAAAGTTGTAAAAAAAGGAACATCTTGAAAGTACAGGAATTAATTGTTTTAAAATGGAATTAATTGGTGATTAGTTGGTCATTTAATCCAACAAATCGAGTGGCTATTTGAAATTATATAGTTCCACAAAGTGAGATAAGTCTGCCAAGAACTGGACATTCACCAAACTTTTTTGTAGAAACTGCTTAATATAGCATTGCTGAAATTTTCATTATTGACGAAGAGATAACTTTGAAGACTTAAAGCTAGCGGTTTGACTAAGAGAGAAACTTTTTGTGGAAACTACTTAATATAGCATTGATGAAATTTTCATTATTGACGAAGAGACAACTTTGAAGACATAAAGCTAGTGGTTTGAAATACTTGCACGTTTTTAAGTTGTAAAAAAAGGAACATCTTTAGAGTACAGGAAGTCATCGTTTTAAAATGGAATTAATTGGTGTTTGGTTGGTCACTTAATCCATCAAATTGAGTGGCTAATTAATTGAAAATTCGAAGACCCCCAAAGTGAGATAAATCGGCCAAGAGCCCGACTAAGGGATAACCAAACATTCACCAAACATTTAATGGAAACTGCTTAATATAGCATTGCTGAAAATTTTCATTATTGACGAACTTTGAAGACTTTAAAAGCTAGAGGTTGGAAATACTTTCATGTTATCAAGTAAAAGGAACATCTTGAAAGTACAGGAAATCACTGTTTTAAAATGGAATTAATTGGGTGATTAGTCGGCCTCTTAATCCCAAAAATTGAGGCTAATTATTTGAAATTTCCATGTGCCACAAAGTGAGTTAAATTGGCCAAGAATCCGACTAAGTGATAACCAGTTCACCAAATATTTTATGGAAACTGCTTAAATTTTCATATTGATGAAGAGACAACTTTGAAGACTTAAAAGCTAGTGGTTTGAAATACTTTTACATTGCTAAGCTGCAAAAAGCATCATCTTGAGAGTACAAGAAGTCATAATGGAATTAATTGGTGATAGTGGGTTGCTTGATCCAACAAATCCAGTGGCTAATTAATTGAAATTTCCTAGTGCCACAGAGTAAATGAGGTAGATCTGCCAATAATCTGACTAAGCGGTAACCGGACATTTCACAAGATGTTTTATGGAAACTGCTTAATATAGCATCGTTAAAAATTACCATTAACACAACTTTGAAGGTTTAAATAACTTCCGTTAGCTTTTGTTGGGTGGAATACATCTGTATTTTTTTATTTTCACTGTCAAGGGAGATGACAACTTTTAGTACTTAGTTTGCATTAGCTTTTGTTGGGAAGAAAATATTTATAGTTTTTCGATGATTACCTTTACAAATAATCCAATATCCTTCAGGCATAATAATAACTGGATTTACGGAAGCCTAAGTAAATAATGTAGGAAAATTGAGTCAAGCAGCTCGCTTATGGCAGTTTGAACTTTGCATTAGGAGTTACATCTGTGGACTGAAAGAAAAAAAAGAGTTCTGCTTGAGGCTGGCAACCTAGGGTCTCTTCCTTGGCACAATCTTCAATTCTAAGTCCCTTCAAACATACTTTTATGGTCTCTTTTTTGTCACGAAGGTTTGATTGCACTCCTTTCTGTGCTTTGGGATCTTTTTCTTATATATATATATTTTTGTGTTAACCTTTTAGTTGTCATATGCATAGAAAGAGGAGATGCAATGTGTATGAGGTCTGCGCAAGTCCACTACATACATGAGATGCCCCAAATTTCATTTGGTCACATCATAAATTGTGGTTGTGTCCCAAGTTGATTTATGCAATTCTGTATCTTTTCAATTCTAAGTCCTCTATCTTTCATTTCTTAGCTATTCTGATTTTCCCTTCAATTCTGTGTCAAAATAGTGAAACTTCACCTCATAGTACGTTATGATTCATGAATGCATTTGGTGTTCATTTGCTTTGTTATCTTGTCGTCCCATGCCATGTAGATGAATTCTATATCATAATTACTAGGTTCCCACTACCTTCCTAGGAACAACTTCGCAGATCCAACAACCAAAAGTGCGATAGATTCTTGATTCTTATAAGGAAAGTGAGAGAGTCGTACGATTCAGATCTTATGAGATAAAGAACTGTCGGACTAGGAGGTGCGTTTTTTCAGAAGCAGTTCTTCCTGTAAGTAGATGGCTATTATCTGTTCTGGGTGGTAGGGCAGTAGGAGTAAGGGCAGTAGCCTTTTCTTCAAGCAGGGCTTCTTGAATCTTGATAGTAAGAAGCTCTTCCTTCCATTACTAATCTGGTCTTGCAGTTGAATTGAGATGTCCTTGAGGGTGACATAGTCGACTGTTCACTCGTCTTTCTCTGCTTTCCCTTATGGTAGGGTATGGTTAAGCTTTGAATAGGCATATGGTGGAAGAAACTATTCGATCTAGATAAGATTTCCACCAGAAAAGATAATTGAGCTCAACTTTTCAGTACAGGGAGATCTTTTTTGTTCTTTTCATTCTGTTCATGCCCTCACTTTTGTTGAAGAAGCTGGTAGTGGATCAAAGTCCTGACCTGAGGGAAAGATTCTGTCAATGCTTGTCCTCCCACCCCCAAGTCAGCAGACAATCCTCCTCTTGAAAACTGAAGAGATCGAATAGTATAAGACAGACTGGTTGACCAGTCAGAAAGATTCAGTCTTACTAGCACCCGACAATCCCTTTATGTATAGAACCCCAAACCAGCAAAAGAAAAAGTTCAACAGGGATCTCAAACAAACAGCAATAGAAAAGTCAATCACCACACGAGTTGCCTTGTGTTCCTCAAACTCGGTTCGTTACTCCCAAAGTTACTCTCGGAATAGCTCATGGTAATGGAAACATCACTTTCCAATCCTCGAGAGAACTCTTCCCAAGTTGCATTGTTTTGCTCCACTTGTAGCTTCACATCTATCACACCCTTCTCCAAGAGCTCTTCGCGGGACTCGCCAAGGACATGCTCCATGGATGGCTCATTGCTCTGTCCCTTTTGGTGTTCTTGGGCCTCTCCTTGGACGATCCGTGACACTTCTAAATGACGACATTGACGACGATCGCCCTTTGCTTTAATCCCACTTGTCAGATTTATTGTTTTTGCCTAGACTTCACCCGGACGACACACATTTTGTCTCGAAGATTCATGCAAGTCTTCCCCTGGAAACTTTGTTAAATGGGTAAGAAGAAATAAGAAACGAGTCGAGCAAAGTATTTGTAACTTGAAGAAGTTTTACTATACGAAGAAAGTTTACAAATTTTGTTAGTGAGAAGTAAATGAGACTCCCACCCTATTTATAGGATCAACTGACATACAAGTGTGGCCATTATTATGCCACTTGTCAAATATCTAATGATAGAAAGCTTTTAGGACTAAGATATTTACCAAGGTTCAAAGTATCGGTATCGATATCGGTATCGGCTATTTTGTATGAGTATCGGTATCGGCAATATCGGCAGAATCGGATCGGAGTATCGGATTTTCTGGTATCAGTAGTATCGGCAATATTAAATAATTATTAATAAATTAGTAGAAAATTAGAAAATAATAGTCTACATATTTATGTATTATTTAAGTATTTTTGTGTTATTTTTTTATTATAATTAAATGAAACAAAATGTCACCTTTGCTGATTGATTTACATGTAGTATATAAATTTTCTTTCTTTACATATTTTTACAATCTTATTATCTCATTATATTATTACTAATTGAATCTTACATTGTTCTATATAGGTTTCAATTAATGAAATTTAGTTTAATTCATAATCATCATCCATTTTTGCAAGCGTACGACTTTTTGGCAACATTATTTTATCCTACAAATGTTATTAAAAATGTTATATACAATAATAAAAAATATTATATACAATGATATTACACTTATAAAAATATTGCTTACACTAATATTACACTCGTGAAAAAATGTTACATACAATAATAAAAAATATTACATACAAGAATAGTGCATTTATAAAAAAATGTTACATATAATAATAAAAAATGTTACACTAAATAAAAAATGTTATATACAATTTTTACATTGAGACAATAATTAAAAAAAGTTAAAAACTCCTACATAAATTCACTTGGTCTGACAATTTTACTGGGACAAGATTTACCTGTCTATATTCGATTATTCATGCATTTTTTTTTGCATAATCCAATGTAAATCTTGTCCTCAACAACCAACACAACAACCAACATTTTTTTTTTTTTTTTTTTTACATTAAACGATACTTCATGAATACATTTGCATGCCTCCAACCAATATTCATTTCCTCCAGCGTACGACTTTTTGGCATGATCTTGCAAATGTAGTAGTAAAAAATAATTAGTACAGTTAAACATTTTAAAGTTACTCTAACATAGTTATATAAAAAGGGTTAATTACACTGACCTTCCATATGATTCATGAGTATTACTCTAACATAGTTATTTAAAATTACTCCCATATAAAAAGGATTAATTATGTTATCAAAAAGATACATATACAAATATGTTATAAAAGATACTAAAAAGATACATAACAAATAAATATGGCTAGAAGTGTGTGTGTGTATATATATATATATATATATATATATATATATATAACAAATAAATATGGCTAGAGTATATATGGTTATATAATGTCTTAGTTCAATATATATAGAATATATGCTGTATGCAAACACAAAACATACTTTACAATTTGGTTACAATAGTGAGGGATAATGCTTTGTTTTATAAGGTCGCTGGTTCGAATCACTTGTTCAGCAGCAGGCTACTATTTTTTTGTGGGCTTTAATTTTTAGACTCGATCCAATGCGTAACCCTAACTCCCTATTATATACGAGAGGAGAGAGAATGGCAGTCGCCAGTTCTTTTCTCTTCTCTCTGAGAACAAAAAAAAGGGGACCGGAGCTACATGCGACAGAGAAGGGCCACGGCGGAAGAAGGGGCCATGCCGGGAGAAGGGGCCACGCCGGCGGTGCCTCTGGTTTGGAGAATTTTGGTGAAAATTTAACATAGGTAATTTCTAGTTTTCTACGTAATTGTTGATCTTATTTATAGGCTTTTTAATATCCATTATTGAGAAATTTTCACTGTTGCAATTTCAATTATTTTTTCTACTTTTTTTTCTTCTTCTGGATTTGACTCCTCTTTTCTCTGCTGTAAGTTTGTATTAGTTCGTATCGGTCAGTAGCGGATTTGTATCGGCCGATACGAACCGATACCATAAATTTTGACCGTGAATCGGCCGATACTGATTTTTATTGCAAGTATCGGATCAGACACCTTCAAATAAAATATTTACAAGGGTTCTTAATAAAATATTGACATGAAAAGAAGCGTAAGCAACTTCTAGAAACATAGGGAAGTTTCGTCAGAGTTCAAGAGAACTCTACACTCTAGAGAATTCTAGAGCCTTCCAACTTATTACTTAACCTCAATCTGGAGAGGGTTATGCGATACATTCTCCCACTATATATTGTGTTGATGCGCTTATCACACGTTCGTTGAGAAGCTCTTGGATTTTGTTCTCAAAATGATGCAGAGCATCGGCATGCTCCTAAGTGGACTCCCTTTATGGTGTTTCCTTCCATTTGATAATGTACTCTAAATACGGTGGAATGCCTTATCGACGGATGGTCCTTGAGTCTAACATAACTTCTATTTCATTGTCGAACGAAGTAGTCATGATTGTCGTGGATTGCTTCAAAATTCCTCTTTGAGTCTACAAATCGGCATGATAAGGCTTGAGGCAACTTGTGTGGAAGATGTGATAAATCTTCAGCTTGACAAAGAGTTTGATGTTGTAGGCAACTTCGCCTACATTTTAAGGACGAGAAGGGACATTCACACTTGCGTATCAGTCCCTTGTTTACCTTGCGGAACACTTTGAATTGCTGCCGTTGAAGCTTGATCATTACCAAGTCTCCTTGTATTTGACATGCCTTCGCTTGGAGTCGACTCATTTCTTCATTTTGAGTGCGGCTTCCTCCAGAAATGTTCAATATTTGCCTTCTCCTTGAAGTTCGCGACAAATTGGTGAGCTAGGTGGCTTTTGTCCGATATCTTCGTACTAAGCGTGTATGGGGCGGGCAATTGTCCGTATGGGGCGGGCAACTGTCGACCTATTACCAATTCGAGTGGGTTGCTGTGGGATGGCTCGTTCGTTTGAAGATCGTAGCAGGAGTTGGAATTTTCAAGTGATGCACTTAATTTCGTTGGTTGACACTCACACAGTGTCGCAAGTACCCTAATGGAGAGAATTGACTTGTTCGGTCTGCATGTTACCTACTAATGAAAATTGGATGAGAAATATAGATTCAACCCTACATCGTGAACACGTTTGTCCAGAATTCTCCTGAAACAAGGGTCTTGATCGCTAATGACGCTCTCCAGCAATGTTCCAAAACTTCACCACATGGGATAGGGACAAACACAATCTCCTTCGTAGGTGCAGTCAGATGGTGCAATAATAAAGTTTTCGTACTTAGACAATTGCACAAGACAAGTGCTTACAAAGTCCTCCAAGTCTTCACACATCAAGGCCAATTGTTGGTGGCCTCCAACAATGCAATTGTATTAAGTATTAATCTTGATGTCCAAAGAGATATTGCTCCCACATCCGCAAGCAATGTACCACCACACTCATTTCCTTCTCTTGCACGGTGTAACATTCCTCCGTGTCAACTTGCGGCTCTCTAATGCGATGGAGTGCCCATACTAACATCTATTGATGGCAAAATTGGTTGCGTTGGTATGCATCTTGAAGGACTTGGAGTAATTAGATAAAGATATGACCGATTCCTCTGTCACGGTTTTCTTCAGCGTATCAAATGCCTCCTCGTACTTGGTCTTTTAACTCCACACTCGATCCTTCTGCAAGAAGTTTGTGAGACTCTCGAATGAAGTGTTGATAATAGTTGTCAGACCTAGGAATGATTGCAGCTCTATCGGCCTGACAAGAGTCTCCTACTCCCGTATAGCTTAGACCTTCGTATCGTCCATCCATATCTTGTCATGTTCTATCCAATGCCCCATGAATGACTCCTCCTGGCAAAGGAACATTTCTCATGCGTTACGAACAATTACTTTTTTCCTTTGCACTAGGAAAATCGTTTTCAAGTGCTCAACATGCTCCTTTAATACACAATAATATCATCAAGGTACACCACAACAAACTGATGGAAAGCTTGTTCATCAAAGTACAAAACGACATAGGAGCATTTGTTAGTCCAGAAGGCCTGATTAAAAATTCATAAGCTACAATAATATCATCAAGGTCTTGGTCTTTTCCCCTTCGACTATCCGTACATGATAATATCTTGAATGCAATTCTAGCTTAGAGAAGTACCTTGCTCTACCCAACTGATCGAACATGTCCGCCACCAATAGATAATATTTATTCTTGATGGTCACCTTGTTTAGTGCACGATAATCGAAGCACAAATGAAAGCTTCCATTCTTCTTTCGAAATAAACCGACGCACATAACATGGCCTTGGACGGCCCTAATGAATCATGCATTGGTTGGTTCCTTTATTTGCTTTTTTGACCGATCTAACTTTGGCAGAACTATGTGGTATGTGTCCATAGCGAACAATTTTGTGCCTGATCCAACTCGATAACATCATCAACCCCCGCCTTAGAGGTAGTGTCTTCAGGAGCTATTGCGACATAACATCCTTGGAACTCCTTAAGGACGGTGCTAATCTCCGTCGGAAGATCCCTGGGAGGGTGCCTCTTTCGTCTTGTGCACAACTAAGTATGTCTTATTCTTTCAATGGTTCACTTCGTGCAACATTAGCCATGTATGACGATCTCTCTATAATTTTGACGACTCCCAAATTTAGCATTGATATTGCCTTCGCCGAAGTAAGGAAATCTATGCCGAGAATCATGTTGAAGTTGTCAAGTGGTGCAACCGTGAGACTAGTGACTCCCATCCAATCTTATACCTCTCTCTTCACTCCTTTGGCTACCCCTTGCTTGACATGGTACGAGCTGCCGAGTTAACTACCTTTATCTTGGTTGAATCCTTCTCTAATACCGTACCCAGGTGTTGGACCTTCGCGTGTGAGATGAAGTTGTATAACCCTTGTGTCGACCACACGCTCGTACTCTTGCAGTTGATCTTTACTTCCATGTACATGATTTTTCGACTCGGGGTTTTGGCATGACGAGCTTGCTCTTCAAGATATTGGGCAAATTTAAAGTTCCTATCTAAGCCCTGAATTGTTATTCATCGTCTTCTGTCTCCTCACGTTGGATCGTGTTCATTCGCTCGTCCTTGTTTTTGCAATATCGTGCGAAGTGGTTTCCTTCACATATTGTTTTTGCAATATTGTGCAAACCGGTTTCCTTCACATATCTAGTACGTGATTGTGCGCTCCACTTGAGGCTTTGCCTACTGCTCGTTCCTTGATGGAGCCTGATTTTTGTTGTTTTTCTTTTTTCCCACCATTGGCCTTGGTGGTGGTCTTTGGCTTCGGTTTGGACATTGTTCTGCAGATACTCCATAAGTTTCTTGACTGCTGAGACAATAACGTTGAAGTCTTGAACTTGTTGCCTCTACAACTCTTTTGTCGTCCACTATTGCAACCTATCAAGGAAGAAGAATAGACGGTTTTTCTCGCCCCTATTGGTGATGACAAGCATAAGTGATCACAACATAGTCCTTGAGCTATCTCGTGTGCTTAAGTTGTCGTAAGCTTATTCTCGCAACAAAGTAGACGTTCTCTAGGTAGAATCGGTCTTGACCTCCTTCTTGAGATCCTCCCATGTCTTAACTGACCATAAACCCTTATCTATTTCCTTGCACCTAGACACATCGCTCTGTTGATACTGCATAAGCTTCTCGGCTGTTGTGGCGACAACATTCAAGTCTTGAACTTGTTGTCTCTGCAGCTCTTGTGTCACCCATAGCTGCAATCGTTGCAATCTGATAAGGAAGAAGAATAGACGGTCTTCCTTGCCCATATTGGTGATAGCAAGCATAAGTGGACTCTGCAACATAGTCTTTAGCTATCTACTGTGCTTGAGTTATTGCAAGCTCCTTCTTGCTATGAACTCGACGTTTCCCGGGTAGAACCTAGTCTTGATCTCCTTCTTGGGGTCTTTCCATGTATTAATCTATTATAAACACTTCTCCATTTCCATGCGCCACCTGCAGCTCCACCACAACATAGCATAATCTGTAAGATAGAGCGAAACAATGTTTACCTTTTTGGTCTCATTCTCGATGCAAAAAACCTTAAGGTACCGCTCCACGTTCCATATGAAATTCTCTACTTCACATCTTGTACACCACAAAAGAGTTTTGGCTCGGGATACTTCACCTGTAGTTCCTTCCTACTCGAAGTCCCACTGTTGAAGATAGCTCTTTTGAGAATCATCTTCATGGTCTTGAGTTTTTCGTGCAACTACAATCTCCGCACGAGCCGCCTCGCGATCCTTTGCAATCACCGTATGAGTCACCTTGGTTTCTACTTCAAACTCAGTCCGATAAACCCGGACTTGCTCTCGGAATAATATAATGGCATTGGAAATGTAACTTCTCAATCCTTGAGAGAACTCTTTCCAAGCCACATTGTTTGTCTTCACTTGTAGCTCCATGTCCGTCACGCCCTTCTCTAAGAGTTTCATGTGGGACTCCAACTAGCTAAAAACACGCTCCATGGACGACTCCTTGCTTTTGCCCCTCTTGGTGTTCTTGGGCTCTTCTTGGCGATTTCGGATGCTCCTGAGCAACTTCGGATGATGACATGATGACCTTTGCTTTGATACCACTTGTCTTGGATTTAGTGTTTTTGCCAATACTTCATCCGTGCGACACATCCTTCCTTCTCGAAGCTTTGTGCAAACCTAGAACACTTGGCTAAATGGCTAAGAAGAAATAAGAAAAGAAGAGTGGAGCAAATTATCGACACTTGAAGAACTTTCACTATATGAAAAGAACCTACAGGTTTTGGTGGTAATGAGTTAATGAGACTCCCACCCTATTTAAGGCTCAACAGCCTTACAAGTGTGGCCATGATTTTGCCACTTCCCCGACATCCAACGGCTGGAAGCTTCTAGGCCTAAGATATTTACAATGCTTCTTAATAAAATATTTATATGATTAGAAAAGTCTAGAACTTCTAGAAATATAGGGAAGCTTTATGAGAGTTCAAGAGGACTCCACCACACTCTTAGAGAAATCTGGAGCCTTCCAACTTAACCCCAGTCCGGAGAGGGTAAACTGTTACACAAAGAAGTCTCTTGGTGGATCGAAGAATTCTATTTGTGACACGTAGCTAACTTCTACTTCAAAAGTTACTAATCTGGAGCCTTCAAACTTAACCCCAGTCAGCGAGGGTAAAGGGTTACACAAAGAATTCTAAAAATTCTATTCGTGACGTAGCTAACTTCTACTTCAAAAGTTACTAATCTGGTCAAGAGCATAGTTTATAAACTAGTACCTGGTTTTGGAGAAGATTATGGTAACAGAAATTGCATTTCATAATGTTTTCCGAAGAACAACAGCCCATAATCCTTTTCATTTTACTTATTAGTTTGATTGCATTGTGTTTCTGATAACCTTTTCTTTACTCTATTATGATGTTTGTTAATGCAATTTGCTATTCTGGATTGATCAACTGAATACCCGCTCTTCAGGTTTGTCCATCTCTGAAGTCATTGGTCGGCATTGTAATATTTTCTTTGTATCTGGGAGTTAACTATTTGCTTCCCTATTATGGCTGCCAAGAGAAGTACATTGTTACTCACCTATTCCCCGGAGATTCTTAATGGGGATTCTATTATCGTCTCGTCTAATTGTTTCCCTGTAAAGGCTTCAAAGTTTGAACCTGCTGGGCATTCATTTCATGATGCTGCACTTAAACTTGCTGGTTATTACGAGGAGGAAGATGCTGACACAGATGACCAGAGTGTCAAGTCCGAGGATAAAGGACATTCCTATATGCCATCTTCAGATTCCTATAGCACTAAAGGCAAAAAGAAATCTGGTGATGGAAGCAAGCAACAAGATCATTATGCATTGTTGGGCTTGGGACATCTGCGGTTTCTAGCAACGGAGGAACAAATACGCAAGAGTTACCGCGAGACTGCCTTGAAGCATCATCCTGACAAGCAGGCTGCTCTTATTCTTGCTGAAGAAACAGAAGAGGCAAAGCAGGCAAAGAAGGACGAGATAGAAACCCGCTTCAAATCCATTCAAGAAGCATACGAGGTTTTAATTGATCCTGTGAAGAGAAGGGTTTATGACTCCACTGATGAGTTTGATGATGAGATCCCAACTGATTGTGCTCCACAAGATTTCTTTAAGGTGTTTGGTCCAGCATTTATGAGGAATGGTAGATGGTCTGTCAATCTGCCTGTTCCTTCTTTGGGGGATGATAAAACTCCATTGGCTGAAGTGGATAACTTCTACAACTTTTGGTACAGTTTTAAGAGTTGGAGGGAGTTCCCACATGCAGATGAATTTGAGCTTGAACAAGCTGAATCTCGTGATCATAAGAGATGGATGGAGAGGCAGAACGCAAAGCTGAGAGAGAAGGCCAGGAAGGAGGAGTATGTACGGATTCGCACACTTATAGACAATGCTTACAAGAAGGACCCAAGGATACTTCGGAGGAAGGACGAGGAGAAGGCAGAAAAGCAGAGGAGAAAAGAAGCAAAAGTTCTTGCTAAGAAGCTGCAAGAGGAAGAGGCCATTAGAGTCGCAGAAGAGGACAGACGTAAGAAAGAAGAGGATGATAAAAGAGCTGCTGAAGCTGCTTTGACACAGAAGAAGCAAAGGGAAAAGGACAAGAAGCTATTACGCAAAGAAAGGACTCGCTTGCGTACACTCTCTTCGCCTGTAGTGTCCACAACTTTATTTGAAGTTCTAGACGATGATGTGGAGAAGCTATGCATGTCGCTTGAAATAGAGAAACTTAGATGTCTTTGTGATGACATGGAGAAAAAGGAAGTCTGTGAGAGGGCTCAACTGTTAAAAGATGCACTGGGCAGAGGAAATTCAAATGCTACTAAACCAGAAGAGAGAAAATCACAAGCAAATGGTTCTGAAAGTTCAGGTTCAAGAATGAATGGAGTCATGGGTAATGTCAAGCAAGCTAGTCTCTTGAGCAGCTATGAGAAGAAGGAAAAGCCATGGGCTAAGGAAGAAATTGAAATGCTGAGAAAAGGTATGCAGAAATATCCGAAGGGAACATCACGAAGGTGGGAGGTTATCTCAGAGTATATTGGCACAGGGAGGTCAGTTGAGGAGATCCTTAAGGCCACAAAAACTGTTCTCCTTCAGAAGCCCGATTCAGCAAAAGCCTTTGATTCGTTCCTTGAGAAAAGGAAGCCTGCACCATCCATCACATCGCCGCTTTCTACACGAGTTGAGTCTGAAGGTTTGCCTGTTACTGGTGTGCAAGATGCTTCTTCTGAAACGACAAATAAGCAGGCTTCAAGTAGTGATGGAACTAATTCGGCAGGTGAACCAGCGGGCGTTCTTCCCAATGGAGTTTCTTCAGGTGCTGACCTAGACGCATGGTCAGCCATTCAAGAAAGAGCTCTTATCCAGGCTCTGAAAACATTCCCGAAGGAGACTCCTCAGCGTTGGGAGAGAGTTGCTACTGCAGTTCCTGGGAAAACTGTTAACCAGTGCAAGAAGAAATTTACACTGATGAAGGAGAGCTTCCGAAGTAAAAAGAGTGCTGATTAAGAAATTACATTTGGAAGGTACTCCAGGAATATATTTTTTTCCAGCTGTTATATGCAGATATTTTCCGGAAGTTAAATTTTGACCATTTTTTTACTGCAGTGGTATCAAGTTAATCAGTGATGCACCATACTTTATGTAGTTCCATTGTTTCTGCCTTCGGTGCCCCTCCTATTTCTGTGGTTAGTAGTTGATTTATTATCAGATCCTTGTGCAGAGGAATGTAGAAGCAGCTGACCAATTGCTGTAAACTAATGTGAATTTCTACTCAATTTTCACGTCTAGACAAATCTTTGTGAGCTACACTTAATTCTAACAGCCTAAGCATAGTTCTGTGATGCAGTATTTTGTTGAGACTTATCAAAGTGAAAACTTTACAAAAGCAAACGGTTCATGTTGATGTGAATTATTTATTTGTAGAGAAGTGGCAAGGAAGTCCTGCCAGTGCCCCTCCACAGTGGTAGCCATTGTTAGTTACTTGAGAGTTTCCATATTGTAGAACACATAACACTGTTTTCCGTATTAAATAGGAGTGGAATGCAATGCAATGTGGGGTTGGATGTAGTCGAAGCTGCCTGAATATAAGTTCATACTTCTATATGTTTGTAGTGAAGTCAGTGACTCGGTATATACCCAGATAAATATTTTGTTATGTATTGATAGTATTTTATCAATATTTAATATTCTTATCTATTCTATTATATATTACCAAAACTTAGGTTTCACCGTGGAACTTTCCGTTCCACAAATATCCTTGCATATCCATCTATTCTAATAAAAGACAATTATGTTAAGGGTCCACAAATATATTTGCATATCTATCTATTCTAATAAAAAAAATCTATTGTGCTTAAGGGTAGTTAGGTACTTACAAATTCTAAATCAAAATAAGAAAAATCTACTATGCCAACATACTAATGGTGTCAATGATGCACCCATGATGCATTTCTAAAATAGCATTTAAAATGCTAATTAATGAATTCAGGATGCTAATAGTGCTAATGATGTGTTCCTAATGAATACATGCAACATTCTATTTAATGCCAACGGTAAATGATGCACCGTTAAAAACATGATGCATTCCTAAACTAGCACATTTAATTTGTTAATGAATGCATGCCTAAAAATACACATTTAGTGCCTAATAGTCTTTCTAAATTAGTATGCTGATATATTGCTAATGATGCATTCCTAAAATAACAAATGCTATTTTAGGAATAACTCAATTTGTACCGTAAATGATGCACTGTAAAAAAAAGTTATAATGTATTCCTAAAATAGCATATTTAATTAAGATGATGATGAGTGCATGCCTAAGAATACATGTATAGTGCCTTAGAGTATTTCAAAATTAGCATGCAACAAATTATGCATGCAACATGCAAATTATTCCTTTAAGACGTGTTCTTTCCTATTCTCAACTTTTATTGGCTATCATTCATATTCTCAACTTTTATTGGCTATCATTCATCAACATTCATTTTCAATAAGTCCCAACTATCTATTCTCCTACAATGTGAGTCTTTCTCCTACAAGTTTTTGAAATCTTTTTTTCTTCTAAAATATCTATATGTAGTGAGTGAATCAATGATCATTAATGCCAAATAGTTGTTCAAACAACGCACGTACATTTATACTAAGTATTATTAGTGCATAAAATTAGTACATAAACATTTTAGGGATACTAGATTAAGCATGAATAGGGTTTAGTCTAATAATGTATATGTAAATTAATGATAAGATGTCAATCACCTCTAACTCAAGGAGCCAAGGTGGGAGACATTCGTTCCATCTGCATGGGTTCTACTTAGGTTCGAGTTAGGGAAATCACATTATTCCTTCCATTTGATAAATGGTGGGAGTGATGCAGTAATGGCAAGTCTCTGGGTCGGGTGTATAGGTCTAGTTGTTTGAGTGTCTACCCTTCATAGCCGTGATCGAGAGATTTGTATCAAGTTCTAAGTATATATGTCGGACATTCAAAAAAAGAAAAGAAAATTAATGACAAGGTCGAGTTGGGCCAAGCCTACTTGTAACACAATTTAGTTATTCTACAAGACTGTGACTGTTGCTAGCAGGACCAAATTAAGCAAATATTAGACTAGCTATTCAGCCTAAACCTTGAAGACTACTACTCCATGATGTTGGAGAAGTCCTAAGGCATGCAAATCAGGAGGTGTAAAAACTAAGAACATGAATTTAAAGTATGGATTCCAGTCATGTTGCAACGCTGTCCTTAAAATAGAATTTTGCCCCCATGAATAGTGCAACGGGTTCCTGACGATCTGTCCCCGAGATACAATGAATCCCTTCGATTCACAACACCATGCATGGCGGATCCTACGAACGATCACAGCCCTTGCCCGGAAGAGGAGTTGAACGAAGGAGAAAGATTCTGGTTGTCTTTTCTCTTCTATGCGAAAATACGAACATGTTTTCGGACGAGAGAGAAAGATTTGTTTTGCCAAAAAATAGATAATTATTTCTATTTTAAACATATCTCTAGACCACCAATCGTGTCCAGGATAATCTTTCATGATCTCCCACGAATCCTCTAATGGGATAACGTGAGAACAGGCATACGGAAGATTAGACAACCGAACCAAAATATTTAAAAAGAAATAAAAAGATAAAAAGGATTTGGGAATTACCTTTATACTAGGGGTGTGCAAAACTCGGTTTATAAATCGAAAACCGACCCGTAATTGAGATTCATGTCGGTTTTGAAAAAATCGGTTCAGAATTCGATTTTGCTTTCTTTATCCAAACGATTTTCGTGTCGGGCGACGGGTTTGGAAAGCGGTGACCGACCCGACTCGTAAACCGATATGTATATGAAGTTACTAAAATATCCTTCCTCTTTTAACCTAAGTTTCTCTCTCCTCCTCACAACTCACTCTCTTCACCCAGCCGCCGGACCTGACTCTCCTCCTCACACTCACTCTTCTTCACACTGAGAAGAGAAACCCTAACCCTACTTCCTCCTCCTTCAGTCCTTCTCCTCTCGACTCTTTTAGTCTCCGTCTCTCTGACTTTCGAGACTCGAGAGAGGTCCGCTGTTCCGTTTCTCTCTTGAAGACCCGATCTCAGAGTCTCTAACTTAGATTTCTGTCTCTCGAGACTTGATCTCCAGTCTCTGACAGTTCTGAAGAATCAGGGTCGGAATTTGGTTCCCATTCTTCAGCCAAACGGAGATCTACCCTAGATTTGTTGAGATCTAACCAAGTTCTGTCGAGATCTAACATAGATCTCTTTTTAGCAATTTTTTTTATAACTGTATTTTAATTTTTTTCTAATTTATGTTTGTTATTCTTGAATGGACCTCTCAGTTAGGGGAACATTTTTTGGTTCAGAATTGGATTCAAGTTACCTAGGGTTTGCTATCGACATTTCGAACTCACTATAAGTCTGTCGAGATCTAACTAACCTAGATCTCTAGTTTTTTTTTTTTTTGCAATTTTTTATAACTGTATTTTAATTTTTTTTTTCTAATTTATGTTGTTGTTTTTGCATGGATCTCTCAGTTAGGGGAACATTCTTTGGTTCAGAATTGGATTCGAGTTACTTGGATTTGCTGTCTACATTTTGAACTCACTGTAAGTCTGTCCAACTTTACTTTAGCCCTTCAAATATATTTTGTATATCATTTTGGAACATGTGCTTACTCTCTAGTGTTTATATATATATATATATATATATATATATATATATATATATATATATATATTTTTTTTTTATATATATATATATATATATATATATATATATATATATATATATATATATATATATATATATATTTTGTATATCATTTTGGAACATGTGCTTACTCTCTAGTGTTTATATATATATATATATATATATATATATATATATATATATATATATATATATATATATATATATATATATATATATATATATATATATAAACACTAGAGAGTAAGCACATGTTCCAGAATGATAAGCAATATCTATATAAATCAAACAACAGTAAGCACATGTTCCAGAATGATATACAATATATATATATATATATATATATATATATATATATATATATATATATATATATATATATATATATATATATATATATATATATATATATATTTTTATATATATATATATATATATATATATATATATATATATATATATAATTTTTTTTTTATTTTTTTTTTGAAGCAATGGGTACTTGTGGCGAACTCGCCTCCACTGAGGCTCGAACTCCTGACCACTTGGGCATATATATATATATATATATATATATATATATATATATATATATATATATATATATATATATATATATATATATATATATATACCTTTTAATATATATATATATATATATATATATATATATATATATATATATATATATATATATATATATATATATATATATATATATATATATTAAAAGGTATATATATATATTAAAAGGATGTCTCGCCCAATATATATATATATATATATATATATATATATATATATATATATATAAAAAAAATATATATATATATATATATATATTGGGCGAGACATCCTTTTAATATATATATATACCTTTTAATATATATATATATATATATATATATATATATATATATATATATATATATATATATATATATATATATATATATATATATATATAGTTTATCATTTTGGAATATGTGCTTACTGTTTAGTGTTTATATACTTGAGATATTCATGCTTTACTTTACTTGAGATATTTATTTTTACTTGAGGTATTATGCAGTTTATATATAGGAAAAACATCTCAATTTTACTTAGATTTAGTTTATATATGGTTATGTGATGTTTGATAGGTAACACAGTAACACCAATCCATGACAACCACATCATATTCATGCAATGTGCAAATTTCCTTTTCTTTTTCTTTGAAATTTCATATTAATATTAATATATTGAAAATATATTTATTTATTTAGATGTCGCACGATGGTGATCCACCTCAATCACCAACTAGTTCTGAAGCCACTAATGAGCCAATTTCCAATCCTAGTTCGAGTCTTCGGGTTACTAGAAAACCTACGAAGAAACCGGCTCCGTTTTAGACAGATTTTATTAGATTTGTGGATGCGGAAGTTCGTCCAAAAGCTAGTTGCAAACATTGTACAAAAGAATACCATTGTCATAGTAAAGTAAATGGGACAACCAATGTGAAAAATTATCGGAATGCATGTCCAATGAATCCAAAAAATCAAGATCCTAATCAATCAATACTCAACTTGCAATCAAATGCAAAAGGCAAGGATAAAAATACTCACTAGATGAAAATTTAATCAAGAAAAGGTGAGAAAAGCCTTGACACACATGGTTATTGTTGATGAACTTCCATTTCGATTTTTGGAATGTGAAGGCTTTAGGCTCTTTATGAGTGTTGCGTGTCCTATCTTTTGTATTCCATCAAGATGGACCGTAGCACGATATTGTTATGATATTTACACTATTGAAATGAGTAAGTTCAAATCATACTCTTGAAATAGTCTAAGCAAATCGTCTGCCTTACAATGGATTCGTGGATATCATTGCAGAATTTAATTATATGTGTCTTACCGTACATTTCATAAGTGAAGAATGAGAATTGAAGAAAAAAATAATAAATTTTTGCCCAATTTCTAGTCATAAAGGGGATGCCATTAGGAAAGCAGTTGGGAAATGTTTGCTTGAGTAGGGTATTGATATGATTCACTATCATAGTTAATAATGTTAGTTCCAATGATGTTGTTATAACTTACTTGAGCAAGAAGATGCAAAATTGAGAAAATAACATTCTTAATTGCAAGTATTTACACATGAGATGCATTGCACACATCATCAATCTCGTTGTGGTTGACGGTTTGAAATTGATGTCTCCATCGATTTCTCGTGTTAGAAATGCTATAAGATATGTGAAACACTCTCCTAGTAGATTCCAAAAATTAAATGAGTGTGTTGAAGCCGAAAAGATACAAAGCAAAAAGTTATTGTGTCTTGATGTAAGCCCCTGGTGGAATTCTACATTCTTGATGTTATACACGGCTCAAAAATTTGAAAGTGCCTTAGAGAGATTCGCATCTATTGATCCATGGTTCAAAGTAGAGCTAACGGAGAATGGTAGGTATCCTAGTGAAGAAGATTGGTCTAATGCAAGAAGATTGTGCACTTTTCTAAAACGCTTGTATGACCTCACTATGCGTATCTCAGGTTCATTATATGTTACTTGTAACAACTTTTTTTATATGAAATCACATCAATTGACATTCTATTGTGCACTTCAAAGGAG